>JAKEYF010000471.1:0-38889 GCA_021527775.1 Lactarius sanguifluus | reverse complement strand
GGGAGCCATGCTACGTCATGTCCATCTACCTGCGCACCACCACAGCTAACCAACTACCACAACACGTAACGGACCAGCAGATAGACCTTTTCCACCCCCACGATCCTCGCCGCCTCGTCATTGACGAAGTCATATCCTCTCTGCATTACCCCACGCTCCATGCTGACGTCGCCCGCCTGCGTACCTGCCTGGAAGCCCGAGACGCGCTTAAGGTGCGACGGGACGACCTCTGCAGGCTGGAGACGGAGGCCGTCAAGGACCAATTCCACCTGGACATGAATATGTCTAGCGTAAGGAAGCGGTTGCAGTACGCCCGTGTTATTCCCCTTATCAGCGACCGATACGTCGAGCTCATGACCAAACCCACACGACCCCGCCACTCATCGATGCCGCTGCCCTTGCACGCGGATGGACCTGGCGAGATGCCGTTGCCCCCGTGGCAGGGAGGACCCTGCGAGATGCCGTGCCTTCAAGGGGAAGGCAGCACGCGTCGTCGCAGGTGTTACGAGTGTAGGTCCAAGGACCACCTCGTAAGAGACTGCCCCGAGCGAGGACGGCGGGACGCGTGCCAGTGGTGCGGCAGTCTCGCCCATCGTGTGGACGTTTGCCTCATAAGGCGAATGTCCCCGATGTCCGCCCGGTACGAGAATCCCACGCCGCGCACCCGCTGGTGTGGGAAGTGTCTCGATTGGAAGGCAACCCACGATGAGATCGACTGCCCCCAGTATGAGGGGTGTCATAAGTGTGGCCATAGGGGACGTCACATGTTCTTACGCACTCACACTTGTCCCCGTTCCCCCTCTCCTGACCCTGCTACTGTTATTCCCGAAGAGGACTGTTACTATACCAGTGACTAGTCGAAGTCGTGGCGACTTCGAGTCTGACGGGGGGGTAATGTTACGATTTTCCCCTCTTCGCCTCCTTCATTCTCATCTCGTGACCCATATTCCGCGTCGATCTTCCCTTGTACTTTTATGATACGATCCGCTTCGATTCGGACCCTGGCTCTTATCTCGCGCCTAGCGCATGACCGTTACGACGCCCTGTGGCGCGACTTCCAGAACCCGCTGACGACTTCTGATCCACGCGTCGTCCCGCGGGATTCCCTTGTTCTCTTTTCATACGTTCCCTTTGTTAGCTCTCTAGGACCCGGATCCTAGGATCGCGCCATATGTTTGTCCCTGACAAACATCGTGTACTAGTATATAAGTCCCACGCTACCTAGCTTGTATGGTAGACTTGACTTCTTGTGTAATACCACACCGCTGTCTATTCTCACGAACTGATCCCTTGAGTCGCACTTTCGCTTGACTCCCCGTCTTCGCTCACCGCTGCGCTTGAGCTTGCCCTTGCTATTACCCTTGTGTCCACGGAGGCCAAGTGGTACTTGTTCACCATCGAACTAAGTCGTAACTGACTTACTCCTGTCCCGTTACCGTCCGTGACTTAGCCGAAGTACACGTCGTACTTAACGCCCCTGTGGTGGCGTTACACACGGCCAAAGTGTGCACGATGAAAGCGGGCGCAGGCGCATTCGACGTCGACGATTTCGTGTCCAAGCTGATCACCTTCATGGGCGGATGCCGCAGTGAGGCTGGGCTGCTGCTTACATTTCCCCCACTTTACCCCTTCCTCACAGTTTTCAATTTGTAGTTTTTGATCGTATTTGGGCTTAGGTACTGGTCAATTGTATAAAGGCTTCGAATTCGCGCTTGTTCGACTTTTCTCTCTAACTCACACGCGCTTTTGAGCATATTCACCGCACTTTTGTCTTTTTTCTAAATTTTCACCATGGTTCATACTTTACAACTTTTCCCAACTTTTCGACAACTTTTTCCAACTTTTCAACAAGTTTTGAAACATTTTCGAAGATATTAAGGTCCCTAATGAAATCTTGCAAATTTTGTATATTATGTCAAAATCTGTCCAATATGGCAACTTTTCTACATTTTCTCAAAAATTTCAGGATCCCTTTTTTCCTGATGAACTCAGCCTCAGCCTGTAGTGATGTCAACGAGTTATGCTCAAACGAGTCTACTCACGAGTGTGACTTGTTTGTGACGAGTACTCATGCCTGCGAGTACTCGTGCCTGAATACTCCTGCGAGTACGAGTTGACACTTTCCTGAGCACGAGTACTCACAAGTACTTGTGGTAATACTGGCATAAATGCCTTGGTCCTAGCCTTTAGTGTATCATAATTTTGCAAAAGAAATTTATTTTCTATCGAGCTTATTTATACAATGTATCTAAATGCTACATAGCTCACCCTTGCCATCCACTTGTGGTCATCGCGGTTGCTCCTTGTCGTCGTCAGCAGTGGCGTGGTCAGTCCTGCTGTCGCTATCGATGTCGGTTGATGTCGCCCCATTGCTGGCATAGTTGACGGGCGTCGCTCCGTCATCGTCATCGTGTCGTCCAAGGCGTCTTCATGGCCACAGCCGTCTTGATGTTGCTGGCATCACCCCATCATCATGGCCCGAGGCGTTCGCTCCGTTGTCGTCATTGTGTTGTCTTAGGTGTTGTTGTTGTCACCGCCGCTGTCTTGCTGTTGCTGGTGGTGGTATGTCACAAGTGCACGTGGCTTGGCCCAGCCCGCGGGCCGGTCCGCATGTATTAGCTGGCAATCACCGGGTGTGGGAAGCTCTGTGTCATTCCGACTCATTCGCAGCTAATGGTGAGTTGCTTACCACCACTACGTGTAATTGCTTAACCATGGACAACCTCAACGTGTATGCCTGGATGACGACGATGGCAGTTGCAGCCACGACGACAAACAAACCCCCGCCGCCGCCCCACATGGGTTGACCATGGTGTTTGGCGAAGTGACGACACACCGGCGGTGACGGCAAGGCAGGTCGACGATGACACGACCACGATGACGATGACCCACGACCACGACGACCCATGACGATGATGACCCACGACCACAACAGCCCACAACCACAACGACACTGAGGATGGCAGTGGCGGCGATGCAGCAACAACACTAGGACGCAACAGCGGCAGGGGGCAGCGACGCTGCGGTGGGCATTGTAGCTTAGTATATACAGTACATTGTTTGTAGTTAGCTCAGGCTATAGTACCAATATTACACAGGGGGCAGACTCGGAAGTGAGAAAAGTTCAGAAAACCCACAGAGTACTCGTTTGAAATGAGTACTCATGAGTACTCATGGCTCGGAACGAGTACTTGTTGTTGCGTTAGGTCCGCCTAACGAGGCTCGACTTGAGCGAGGACAGAGTGGTACGACGTGCGGGGGCGACTTAGCGAATACGAGTATGCGTCCTCAGGAGGAACGTGACTGCCACGTGCACTGGGGCGATATCCACCAGGCGTATATGCTACTGAGCGATCTCCCTTATCAAGGCGAGACGCGACACTTGACAGAAGACGAGAAGGGTAGAGAGGAGGGAAAGGCGGAAGTGGCTTAGGATTCAAGAAGACCAAGCTGAGGAGCTCGGTCTTCGTACTACCCACTAGATATACAGTTGACGAGGAGCTTTGAAGCTCCTCCTGAACGTAAGGTACCCAGTAGCCATAATAGCTCGAACCCTACTACGACGGTCCTAGGTATGAGTCAAGTCCGTACTACGAGACATGTGATAACCACAACAAGCTGACTGAGACGACTGTCCCTGACTAATACTAGGGTAGTCAGAACCCCGTGAGACTACAGTCCGTACTAATGAGTCCGATCGCAACACTTGTGCTAGACAAGTCGAGTACGAGTTTCAGTCCGGAGAAAATGGCAAGTACTCGCCACTCATGAGTACTCGCACCAATGAGTATGAGTCGAGTACGAGTGCCTCTTTGGAAGCTTCTGATGAGTACTCATACTTGTGAGTATAACTCGTTGACATCTCTATGTCCAGAGGGACTCTCCTGTAGCTGTCGTCCTGCAGTGGACCTGCACCATATAGATCGTGATGTTCAGCCACGCGGTCATGTTGAGGTCCATCCAAATGTCGAGGGCAATGTGTACAGCTCCTTTCATTTTCTTCAATGAGTCAAGTTAGCTGAGTGGGGTAATCAGCAAGCAATATAACTGTTTACTACTCACCCAAAGGATGTCCGTCAGGTTGGCCTTGGTCATTGAGAACATGGTCTTGATGTCTGAGGTAACAGTATTTTGCGAGGGTACCACAGCTTGTGGGTTCAGCATCTTGATGATGTCAAGGAAGTTGGTGTTGCTGACAATGGCCATTGGCTGATGACAGCCAGTGACCCAGTGGAGAATGAGCGTATGCAGTCTCTTGCATCTGTATGTAGAACTGGAAGCAAAGTTAGCTAGGAGCTGTTGCTGGGGCCGGATGCCGTCTTTCGTGTTGCAAAGTTTTACATGTTTGACGGGGTTGCTGGTGGTGTTGGATCCACAGTGACGCTCAGTAAAAAAGGAAAGTCAGCCAGTAGTCAGGTGATAGTCAGGTGGTGGTCAGGTAGGAGTCAATTGACTACAAATTGACCACATGTCGTTTTTTCTGACTTCAAAATGACTACCAAATGACTACCAAATGACTAACTATAGTCAATTGGTAGTCAGTTTTCTTGCATAATCTGTGGTCATTTCATAGTCAATATATGGTCATATTGTAGTCAAGTCATCCATAGTCACTTTGTAGTCATTTCATAGTCATTTCATAGTCAAGTGGCAGTCACAACAAATTCCTGAATCAATTTAATTTCACACAGCAATTAATGGTCAATAAAATAAATATATTCATTTATTTATTAAAAGTACATAAAGCTACTGATAATACTATAGGGACGAGGTCGGGCTAGGGAGGTTGAGCAGGACGGGGTTGGTGGGGTGCGAGGGCAGGGGCGGGTGTGAGGGCAGTAGTGTTGCTGCAGCAGCGTGGCACATGGAGTTGGGGTGGCAGTGTCGATGACAGTTTGGCAGGACAGGGTGGATTGCTGAGGTGGGTCGGGTTGATGTGGCAGCGGAATTGCTGGCATGGGTGGTAGTTGGTAGCAGTGGTGGTGGTGATTGAGGCGGCAGGGGGTGGCGGTACATGCATTGGGGCAGTTGGAGGAGGGTGTCGAGATGGTGGCATAAGGGTGGTGGTGGTGTCGTGTTGAGGTGGTGGCGTCCAAGTCAGGCATGTTGAGGTGGTGACGTTGGGAGGGCGACAAGGTTCACAGGGTGGCGGCAGTTGGGCGTGATGCCAGGGGTGGAACTTGTGTGTCTTGAGACGCGGGCATGTGAGTGGGGTAGCCTGTGTGTGTGTGTGATGGGGGGGTCAGTGTCAGCTCAAAATGGGACAGTAAAAAAGAAAAGAGAAAGGAACTTATCTACTATGAGGCTCGTGCAGTACAGTGGAGGGGTAGCCTTGAGACAGAGATGACATGGCTGCCACTGTCCGGCAGCCGCACAGGTTAGCGACGAAGAGAAAAAAGATACCGCCCATCTTTGGTGGTGGTGGTGGTGGTGGAGTGGCCTGTGGGTGCCCAAGTTGTCTGAGCCTTTTGTACTTGTGAGTGTCTTCATATTTGCTGTAATGTGGAAAGGAAGAGTGGAAAGGAAAAGGTAGCAGAAAGTGGGTAGAATGAGGAGGTTGGAATTCGAACACAGCCAAGTGGCGTGTGGTGTACTTCCCCATGCCACAAATTAAACTTCAGCCCAGAAGTCACCCAGATCTTCATTGTTTATCCAAGTCAGTTTGAGTAGCCAACTATCTGATATCTCAGGAAATAAAATAGATAAAAATGTGAAAATATTTATGGAGCTAGATCAGATCAGAAGCAAAGGGGTCCTATGCCAACTCTAAGCTATCTGATCAGTAGTTTTCAAGTTATTTGTATAGCATAGTGATAACTGCAGCAGCTCTCTTCCCTCATCTGCTTCCTATCACATTTCCATTGTACTTTTACTATATGATCCAGTTTTGATATGTTTCTTGGCTTCTATCTTGCACCTAGTGCATGACCATTCTGACACCCCATGGCATGACTTCCAGAACCTGCTGACATCTTTTGATGCACACATCATCCCGTGGCCTGGGGATTCCCTTGTTCTACATATGAATGTTCCTTTGTTAGCTCCCAGTATTACCTAGCTTGTATGGTAGACTTGACTTCTTGTGTAATACCACATCTGTTTTGCCTCACAATCTTGACTTTGACTTGCCCTTGCACTTGAGTCCCAATTTGCTTGCATCTTTGCTTGAGCCTCACCTTATCCTCTATTATCCTCTGGGCCAGGCCAACAGCAAGATGTTCTATGGTGGAGGTTCTAACATGAAGGCCTCAAAGGCTACAACTGTGGTTGATTTAGCATCAGCAAACCCTGGGCCACTCCAGAAATTCCTGTAGTGATGGTAGAGACTGTAGATGTCATAGATGTCACAGTTATTTGGTAGTAGATTGGTAGAGACTTGGTAGAGACTTGGTAGCAAACCCTTAGACATGGTAGAGACTGTAGATACTGTAGATACCATAGTTATTTGGTAGTAGACTGGTAGAGACTTGGCAGTGTGACTAGAAATTAAGCTAGAAATCTGGTAGACAAGGTAGAGACTATATGTGTTGCAGACATCATAGCTACTCAAGATTGGTAGTTGATTGGGACACCTGGTACTAGGCTGGTAGCAAACCTGTAGATGTGGTAGATATTGTAGATATAGTAGATGTCAGTAGTAGTTGCAGACTTGTAGCTGTTGTAGTCATGGTAGTGGTGGTAGATGTGGTAGTGGCAGTAGATGTGGTAGTGGTGGTAGATATGGTAGCTGTTGTAGTTACAGTAGACTGTGGTAGACTGCAGGTAGAGTTGTAGGCTGCATGTAGACTGTGGCAGTGCTGCAGCAGTGCTACACAGAACATAAATGTCTCTACCAGCACTACAGAAACTGTGGGTTTTTTTTTCATACCCGTACCTGTACCCGTAGAAACCCTTACCCGCAGTGAGGGGTAAGGGTACCCATCCAAGCGGATAAGGGTCAATAAGGGTTGCAAGGGTATGGAACCCTTGCAACCCATGCACTCAAAGTTCACTCCCTTACTAAGTTATTTTACTCAGATAAACTTTATATTTTATTGTACTACTAGTAATCTAAGGCTGTAGCGTTGCAGGTGGGGCTTGCACGCTACATCGGTGTCATGGGGGCGCGCCACAGCATCGATGTCATGGGGGCGCGCCACCACGTTCGAGTCGTGGGGGCGTGGCGCCGCGTTGGTGTCATGGCGTCGCAGCACCATGTCGGTGTCATGGGGCCGCATTGGTATCGCGGCGTCCCAGGGCTGCGTTGTTGTTGTGGCATCGCAGCACCACGCCGATGTTGTGGAGCCGCGGCGCCGCATCTGTGTTGTGGGGTCGCAGCATCACGCCGATGTCGTGGGGGCGCAGCGCGGCGTTGGTGTCGCAGCATCGCAGCGTGGTGTTGGTGTCGCGGCATTGCAGCGCGGCATCGGTGTCGTAGCATCGCAGCACCACGCCAGTGTCACAGTGTCACAGCGCAGCATAGGTGCCGTGGGGGTGTGGCACCGCGTCGATGTTCTAGGCGTGCGGCGACATGTTGGTGTCGTGGGGGCACCGCACCGCGCTGGTGCCGTGGCCTCACGGCGCCACGTCGATGTTGTAGAGCCACGGGCAGACTTGCGGCGCCATGTCGGAGACTTGGAGTCGTGATGGTTGAGTGTTGTGGCGTCGTAAAACCTGTTGCGAGAATGTGTTTGAAATCTATTAAAAAAACATTGTGGTTAGTTACAAATCAGCTGAAAGGATACTAATGCAAGATTACTTAGCTTCTTGAGGGTTTCCTAGGCCAGAGAAATGCAGTTAACGATGCTACGATGGCGGTTGTTGACACGTTGCAGCAGTTGCAGCCTACCCGGCAAAAACCACGAACCCACAACACGGGTAACGGGGTCGCCAATTCCTTACCGTACCCATACCTGCCCAAACCCTTGGGCCATACCCGGGCAGGTTCGGAAACCCCTGCCATTCACTAGCACCGACAGGAATTGGCACGGTGGCTGTAGTGATGGGGTGGCTTTGCACGCACGAGGGGAGGTGGGTGCGACGTTGACGTCAGCTCAAGATGAAAAAGGGAAAGAAAAAAAACTTATCTTTGGCACACAAGGCAGAGGGCGACGGGGGTGGCTTGTGTGTGCCACGTGACGCACGTGAGGGCGGGTGCACGGGGAACTGGCGTGGTGTGGAAGCGGCTGTGGCAGCGACAGGGGTTGGTGGGAGCAATGACGGGATATGGCCCGTGTGTGTGTGAGGAGAGGTGGCAGTGCCAGTGACAGTGGTCGCAGTTGACACTGTCCTGCAGAGGTTCGAGATGGAAGAAAAAAAAGAAAAAAAAAGAAAAAGACTAGGGGCGTCAGTGAGTACAGGGATGGGGCAGACAAGGAGAGCGCAGGAACGTACTACGTGTCTCAGTGTTGCGGCCGTTGCGGGCTCAGTGTTGTGGGACTTGTGCTACTGTAACTTGAATATGACAAAAAAAAAAGTCGCGCGTTTCCGGAGGTTTCCGGTCGAGTGTGGGAAGAACGTCTCCCACACTGTTGTTTTGGCTACATGGTCCTCTCTTCCTTCCTTCGTTGCCACATCTTTTTGACCTTACACCCTTTCGTCACCAACCGACCACGTTGCACTATCGACCTGGTATTGCAATCACCCTCATGTGCTTCACAGGTACATGCAAGCCACCCTCCCACCGTCATTCTGCCTGGTGCCATGTTGATAAGTTTTTTTTTTTTTTTGTTTTCCCTTTCATCTCGAATCCCTGCAGGATAATGCCATGAATACCGTGTCACCATCACCATCACCCACTCCCCTTGTGCACACACGGGTTGTATCCTGTCGTCGGTGCCACCAACCCTCATCGCTACCACATTCACCTCCACACCACCTCTCGGGACATGCCAGCTCCCTGTGCACCTGCCCAGTACCTGCCCTCACATGCGTTGTGTGATAGGTTTTTTTTGCTTTTTAATTTTGAGCTGACATCGCCGTCGCCCCCGCCTCCCCTTGTGCATGTACAGGTCACCCTGTTACCGCCACAGCCGCTGCCGCTGCCACCAACCCCTGTTGATGCCCTCAGGGACGGCGGCGTCTGTGAACATGTGATACATGGCACAACCTGAGATAAGTTTTTTTTTTCTTTCACTTTTTAATCTCGAGCTGACATTGCTGTCACTCCAACCTCCCCTCATCTGCGTACCGGTCATCCCCGTTACCGCCACAGCCACCTCAACCCCCATCGCTACCCCCTCGACACCGCCACCGCCACAACTGCCTCCAATGCCACCCCTCGGGGCGTGCAACCCATTGTGCGCCCATGCATGCATCGTGTCACACAAGCCACTCAAGACCAAGGTTTTGCTGTTTTGTTATTGCTTTTCATCTCGAGCTGATGTTGCTGTGCTCCCTTCCCCTCATGCACACACAGGCCACCCTGTTGACATGCCGCCGATGCTGCCTCAGCACCGCTGACGCTATCGCCACCACAACTGCCGCCACGTCACTCCACATGCCACGTCATTGTTCGTGGCTCCAACTGCTGGGTCGGCACCCCAACCAACCCCCACCTCGACTACCTGGGATACTAACCCAACTGTAGCGACATCGATCATGTGACCGCCACTCACCATTCTCGCCATTTTGTATTTGTTGTATACTCCTATTAATATACTATCATTTAAATTTATTGCATGAATGTCTGGATGAATATGAGTACCATGGAGTGTCTATGAAATGACTATGACATGCCTGTGGTAGGCTATGGTCAATATGATAAGGCTATGGTAGATTATGGTAGACTACAGTGGACTGTGGTAGACTACAGTAGACTGTGGTAGACTACAGTAGACTGTGGTAGACTACAGTAGACTGTGGTAGGCTACAGTAGACTATGGTAGACTATGGCACTTGCTGGCATCAAGACTAGAGTCAATAACTGGGTTGGTACAGTACTACAGTGAGATTGGTCAGACTGTGGTAGACTGCAGGCAGAGTTGTAGACTGCATATAGACTGTGGCAGTGCTGCAGCAGTGCTACACAGAACATAAACATCTCTACCAGCACTACAGAAACTGTGGGCTACTATGCACCTCTACATAGTGCTGCTGCAGACTTCCACAGACTACTGTAGAGGCCCAGGGTAGACTACAGTAGACTATAGTAGACTACAGCAAGACTACAGTCAATAACTGGGTTGATATAGTGAGATTAGTCAGACTGTGGTAGACTGTGGTAGACTGTAGGTAGAGTTGTAGACTGCATGTAGACTGTGGCAGTGCTGCACAGAACATAAACGTCTCTACCAGCACTACAGGACTGTGGGCTACTATGGCTGCTGCTGCAGACTTCCACAGACTACTGTAGTGGCCCAGGGTTTGCTGATGCTAGATAAGAGGAATGGTTGTATGGATTGCAAGAACTTGAACCTAAGGTCCTATCCACAACTGCATATAGTAGTGGCTAGTAGACTCAGTTATGACATCATAAATGATATGCATCAGTGACACCATCATCATCATCATAGCATCAGGCCCCAGTCATCCACATCCACAACCTCCAGTTTCTTTCATACTCTGATGCACTCATGACATCCTCTCTTTGCCAAACTTCTCCTTCTCAATGTCCCCTCCCCTATCCCAATATTCCCCTGTTTCCCCTGTCCCATGTTCTCCCACTGGCAGCCCATCTTCCTCATCCTTGTTTCTCTTCAATTCTCATTCCCCTTTTCATATCTCTTGTATTCCCCTTCCCAATATTAGTGGTGAGGAAGTTTTGTTCAGTTCAGATTGGGGCCATTGGACCAAGGGGGGTCAAAAATTAAAAAAATCGCATGGGGTTGGTAAATTTTTTTAACAGGTTGAGCCTTACCCCCCCCCCTGGCGTACCCCCCAAAATGGGAATTTCATCCAAATATAGAAATTCATGATTACACAAGAGAATAGACCTAGGGGTTTCCCCAGACTACGAGAGAGTGTGAAACCGGAACACGTACGAAACAATCGATATGCATGCACGGAATCGGTCAAGGTTAAGGGTGGTAACTGAGATGGAAAGGGAATGGAGACGACTCAGGGGCCCAAGATTACAAGTTAGTGTGGGAGACAGGAATGAGACACATCCAGAGTCAGGGAAGTTGAATGGTTCGTTTATTGCCATCTTTGTTACTGTAATAAATGGAACAAAATCTACAGTATCTACCTCTCAGTTGTCGTTGTCATTGCCGTTGGGGTTGTTGTCACTGTCGGGATTGTTGTTGCTGGCACCTCGCTGCCATCGCCATTGCCTCGTGGTGTAGTCACCCTGTCGCCATCATTGTGGTCGCCTCATCACAGTTGCCTTGTCACCATTGTTGTGGTCGCCACGGTTGCCTCATCGCCATTGTTGTCACCTGTCGTGGTCGCGGTTGCAGTCATCATTGTCATGATCACCCTGTCCAAGTCATTGCAGTTGTCACCTGACGCCTGCTACTGTAGTCATATGTCAAAACCAATGAATAGACATGGAGTCAGCAAAAAACAATCCAAAAAAAAACAAACTTAGCTGTGATGGCAAGAGATGTTGCTTCTGCACAGGAGTGACGCAGGGGGCTGAGACCACTGAGCTGCGTCACAACTAGCAACAGGCCTATGCACATGCTCACTACTGACACTGACGAGGAGGGTGATGGTGAGCAGATAGGTGAGGGAGACTGCGAGCGCAGGCATGCGTGAGGAGGAGGAAGTGCGTGCAGAAGCACAGATGAATGAGAGGAAGCGCAGGAGCACACCTGTGTGGTTCCACATGTGCGTGTCAGGCCCACCATCAAAGTCATCCTCATCAGAAGAGGAGCCGTTGATGTTCGTGTTGCCTTCGCCCTGCCTGCCCACTTTTTCTGGCTGGGCATGTTGTGGCGGGCTTGGGACGCGGCACTGTATGTCAGGGAAATGCGTTGGAGAGGTAGGGATGGGGTTGAGGTTGCTCCTGCTCCTGGTGCTGGTGTTGAGGGAGACGAGCGAGAGGGATCGAGGTGTGTGGTACCGTAGGTGTGGAAGACGAAGAGCATGTTCCCAACACATTTGTGGTGTGATACGGTCTGCGTGTTGGTGCACGCTGGTCTTTTTGTCATGGTGCTATATTTGGTGTGTCGGTAAATGACTAAATGCAGAGGAGAGTAGTAGTGAACATGCATAAATGATACTGTGCTCCGGGTTGCATGAACGGGGGGAGAACAAAACAGTATTGATAGATTGGGCCTTGTGTGGGGCTGTCGGTACAACGCCGTGGGAGACCGAAACCAAGCCCAAGATGTTGTCAACTAAGCCACATGTTGATGACCTGATACCAAGATTACCTGAAAACAAGGAAAAAAAGACTGAAAATGTTCGAAACCAACCCAATGCAGAGACAACAAGGGGGTTGGAGACAACTCAGACAAGCTGGAGCCCTTTCTGGATCAACGGGCTGGTTTCCAGACGCCCAAAAAGTAAAAAAATTTAAGGACTTTTGGCCAACCCCCCCCCGGCATTGGGTCACAGAACCATGGTCCAGACCCCCCTTGCATTGGACAAACTGGAAACTTAATTGATTTGAATATGTCCAAACTGAACCCAACTGAACCCAACTGTTCCAAACTGTTCCAGACTATTCCAAACCATTTAAAGATACAATAATCAGTTTGATTTAGTTCAGACTCAGTTTAATCAAAACTAGCTATTTATTGGACAATTATAAAGCACTTGCGCTTAATCAGTTTGGAATGGTTTTGGGGGTTCCAACTAGAAACCAAACCATTGAGTTCAAGCCAGGATTCTCTAAATGATTTAAATGGTTTGAGTTCAGTTCAAACCATCAGCATAAGACTGAACTTCTCAAGTTCTCCAACACTACCCTATGTTCATATTATTCCCCCTTCCTCTCCCCATCCTAGTGTTGCGATGGCTCAAGGAGCCGAATGGAGCCGAAAAATTAAATTAAATTGGAAAAATCTGAAAATATTTGGGGAGATAGATCTCCTCAACGTCTATCGGCTCCTCCGCCAATGCTAAGCGATCTGAGCAGCCGTTCCTGGGTTATTTGGAAAATACAAATCGGCTTAGCCAGCTCACTTTCTGGCTCATCAAATAACTCAGGAACGGATGGTCACATCGCTTAGAGTCGATAAGTAGTCTGATAGCCCTTGATGAGAGCTATCTCCCCAAATATTTTCATACTTTTAGCTATTTTATTTAAAACATTGAAAAAAGTGTGCAAAAGCTGGCTGGCTCACTGTCGCAACACTACCCCATCCTATATTTCACTTCTCAATCCCCCTCCCCAATCCTCATATTCCCCTTCCCCTACCATATTTCCCTTCTTCATGTTTCCCTCCCCTATCTACATAATCCCCATCCCCATGTTCCCCTCTCTATCTCCACATCCCCCTCCCCATCACTTTTCTCCCCATCCCTATTTTTCCTTTCCCATCTACACAATCCCCTGATGAACAGTACACATGTAGGACATACTCACAGTGACAAAGTAGACTGTTCATCAGGTTATGGGCCCTGGTGCCCAAGCCACTCCACTTGGCTGGTCACTGTGTTCCTAGGATCACACACCAGGCTGAGGTCTGTCTGGGGACTCACCCTCCTTGCCCAAGCCACTGTGCCCTGAGGCGTCAGGTGCCAGTTGGTGAGGCCCCTTGTTACGAATCCCGACCGCCGACGCTACAGACCGCGGGCCGGAGGAACCGCCTAGCCGGGCGGAGACTCCCGATGGCCTAGATGCCGCTAGCGGGACCTTACGGAGCGCTAGGGAGATCTTCAGGCGTGGTCTGGACTCATGACGGTATGATCACGTGACCGGAGTCTAGACTGACCTAGAACAATGACGATCGATGGCGCAATACGCATGTGACCTTCTGGTAGGTTCCATGACTGCGCACGGACCCAGATCCCAGATAGAGCGGACTTAGCTGAGTACGAACCTTATGTACCTGCATGTATATATACCAGGCTTGTCTTCGTACTCGAGTCCTCAGACTTGATTTACTTAGCAATACCAGCTTTGTATCTTGGGAACCCTGCTCTGCCTTGTCTTAAGCCTTCCCCTTTACTTGTGCATCACCGTTCTCGCCTCGCCTCTTCGAGCGTGTGCCTTCGACCGATATCAGTCTCCATTATCGCCGTTGTCCGATAATGCCGAACGCGTCTTCTGCTAGACCTGCTGCGGGTACTTTGAACCATGGACGTCGCCCCGCTGGTGGCGTTACACCCCTCCACTACTATACACTGCCCAGTAGTCCTACTTTCATCCCTACTGTATTCCTAGCCCCTGTGCTATGCGCAAGGAGATTGGATCTGGTAGCCCCTTAATCCATATCCAGGTGTGCATGGCCCACTGGGCTGTGTATTGTGGAGCTTAGCGCCAGCTGTCTCTGGTGCTCCACACTGGGCGCAGGATCTCCTCACCATGGGAGTGTAAAACCTGGTTCAGACTCTGGGGGGTGTTCACCTTATGGTGTTCTGCAACCAGATACCTGCCTTGTAGTGGCAATGGGAAAGGATGCAGTAAAGCCTTCGGGCAATGAGGCAACCAACAGGCCGAGAAGGCTGAGGTAGACAGCCTTGGGCTCTGAAAGAACCATTCCACTATCCCCTCTGGTGCACTCTAGTGAGCCATGTCTTAGACACATCCTGGCTGGCAGCCGGCTCCTAGTACACGAAGAGGCTTCCACCCTGGGCGTAGCCCTTGTAACACTGGCATGTTAGTGGAGGCAGGACGTGTTAGCGTTCTGGCCTTACAGAATCACAGACAGGAGTAGCTACCCCCCTTCACATCTTGCAACTGTTATGAAGCACTATCGCTGACTGCTCCTCGGCGATAGATAAATCATCCCCATGTCTTCTGCACACTCATCTCGCGCTGCCTCACCCACCGGTGCTGCCACCACTGGTGCGGCTGCAGGTGCCACGGCTGGAGGCTCTGGCCTTCCCCCCATCACATCTGGGTCCACACCCTCCATGCGCCTCTCAAATGCATATGGCACAACCTTCGGCATGCCTGCTGGCATTCGCCTCGATCAGTTTGATGGCTCAAACTGGAACGAGTGGTCTGGGACACTTGAGGCCATCCTCACTCTTCATGAGGCTGAGGATGTGTTCACCTATCGTGCCCCCCCCACTGGAGTCACTCTTGATGAGTGGGAATCAGTCCAACGTCGGGCCAAGGCGTACCTCCGCCTTTATCTTAAACCCGACGTCTACTCCCTCGTTTCCAACCCATATGCCTATCCCACCTTCGCCTCGAAGTGGGACAAACTGAAGGATGTGTATGCTGGTGCTTCGGGCAGCACCACCATATTTAATTTATGGATTCAGTTAACTCAAGCCCGCCTCGACGACTCCGCACCCATGGCCTCTCAATTGGCCAAGCTCAATGAGTTGCGGGTCGGCCTTTCCAACGCACAAATGGGTGTCACTGACACCCAGTTCTGTCTCATACTTCTCCATGCCCTGCCACCCTCCTATGAGGTGTTGGCATCTACCATCCTTGCCAGTGGCGCCCCCACCAAACTCAAGCACGCTGAAATAATTGCGTGCATAGTTTCGGAGGAGGCGCGCCGCTCTGGCCCCTCTGGGTCCTCCCTCAACAAGGCCGCCCCCATTAAGTCAAGCGGCGGCCGTAAGAAGAAGGATCATTCCCAATTGACGTGCCACTACTGTAACAAAAAGGGGCACATCAAGCCTGATTGCAGGCAGAGGAAAAAGGATGAGGCTGCGGGGAAGGCGAAGGACACTAGCAACAAGGCTGCCAATAGTCATGTATTAGTACCAACCACCGCCTCCATTAAGGAGGTCGATGACGAGCCCGCCATTAACTGGGCGGACAATGCAGTTGGTGTTGCCTTGTATGCTGCCTCGCGTGTGCGTTGGATGATGGACAGTGGTGCCACACACCACATCACACCACATCGGTCTGACTTCAAGGACTACACCCCGTGCAAAGGCACTGTGCGCCTGGGTGATAAGTCCACAATCGACCAAGTTGGTGTAGGCTCCGTCGTCTTCACTATGAGCCAGGGCATTCCAATCACCCTCAGTAATGTGCTACACCTACCTCAGGTGAAAACACGCTTCTTGTCGACGCGTGCTCTAGCACAAAAGGGTGCAGAAGTGGCCTTTGACAGTGGCTCATTTAAAATATCTGTCAGAAAAAGCTGTATAGCTGTTGGCTACTTGGAGGACAACTTCTACTGGTTGGACGCTTCAAGCATTGGCCTAAACGCTCACATCAAAAGTGCTGCCACCACTCTTGATATCTGGCATCAGCGCATGGGACACCTCTCCCCTGCTGCTCTTAAGTCGTACGGTCCCTCTGCCACTACTGGCATGGACATCGACAGCTCTACCACGCATACTACTGTGTGTCGTGGGTGCGAGTTGGGTAAATCCACTCGTCAACCTTTCTCTGCGTCCTCCACCAAAAGGACAACCCGTATCTTTGAGATTGTACATAGTGACCTAGCCGGTCCAATGCAAACTCAGTCCCTACAAGGTTCCGTGTACACCGCCACCTTCATAGACGACCACTCCAAGCATGCAGTGGTGTACTTTATTAAGTCAAAGGATCAGTTTGTGAAGGTGCTGCAGATGTATTTGGCCTGGGGTGAAACCCAGACATCCCATAAACTGCGCGCACTCCACTCTGACCGCGGAGGCGAGTACATGGCGAGCCAAGTACAGGACATTCTCAAGCAGAGAGGGATAGAGCATCACCTTACGATGCCAGGTTCACCACAGTCAAATGGGAAAGCCGAGCGGTTTAACCGCACCATTACGGATAAGGCAATGGCCATGCTTCACACAGCTGGCATGTCTAAAGGTTTCTGGGAGCATGCTATGAGCACTGCGGTACACATCTATAACCGCTCTCCCACCCGTACGCTCAAGTGGCGCACACCCTATGAGCTCTGGTACTCTGGCAAAGTACCCGATGTCTCTCATTTACACGTCTTTGGATGCAAGGGGTACATGCACGTACCCACTGATAAGCGTTGCAAATTGGATGCGAAGGCCATTGAGGTCACGCTTATTGGGTTTGAGCCCGAATCTAAGGGCTATAAGCTCTGGGACCGCCAAACCCGCTCTGTCCGTTTGTCCAGGGATGTGACATTCGATGAGAGCAGCTTCCCGTCCCTACAGGGTGCTGAGACGCACCCAACACCTACGCAAGTGGCCTCACCGCCACCACCTGTATCAGTGATTGCCGTACCTAGCACGTCGGCGTTACCACCACAGCGAGCACCCTCCCCTGCACACTCTAACAGTAGTGAAGAGGAGGATGTTGAAGACCTTCTAGACCCCAAACCAGAGCGCCCCCACACGCCACCACCACCTGCACCACCATCTCTCCCTGTTACACCTAAGCGTGAGCAGCCCACTCCCACTTCACCACCCCCGCGTCAAGGCGCAACGCGCATTATGTGCCATGTCCCTCCTCCGTCACCAGATATGCCTGGAGGCTTTGAGGATCGCGCACAGCGCAGTCAGCTGTTGCGTGAAATGGACAATGCGCCTAGACGCTCTGCCCATGCACCTGTGCCCAACCCCCGCTATTTCACGGTGGATAACACGGCCATGCGCGGCAGACGGCTGGGATATGCGGAGCTGTTAGCTGCAGCTTACATAGGTAGAGATCCTGCATCCTATGCAGAGGCCATGCGGTCTGTGGATGCAGATGAGTGGACAACGGCGTGTCAGTATGAAATAGATGCACTCGCCAAGAATGGCACATGGGAGTTAGTGGATCTCCCGCCTAATCGCAAGGCAGTAAAATCCAAATGGGTCTTTAAGCTCAAGGCGGATGGCCACTACAGAGCTCGCTTGGTGGCTAAGGGGTTTACGCAAATCCCTGGCATAGATTTTGATGAAACCTTCTCTCCCGTCGCACGATTCGAGTCGCTGAGATTACTTCTGGCGTTGGCCGCGCTGGAGGACTGGCACATCCATCAGATGGATGTCAAGTCTGCATTCCTCAATGGCGTGCTTGACGAGGAGATTTACATGGAGCAACCACAAGGGTTCATCACCACTGGTTCAGAGACGAAGGTGTGTCGCCTAGTCAAGGCGATATATGGTCTCAAACAAGCCTCCCATGCATGGAACTTGCAATTCCATGGAGTGCTACTTGCACTCGGTTTTAAGCAGACGTTTGCTGATGCCGGCGTATATGTGTTGCCTCAACGAGAGGGGGATGGACCACTCTTCGTTATCGTTTATGTTGACGACATCACTATACTGGGTGCCTCTTTGGAGAAGATTAAGCGTCTTAAGTCAGATCTTTCTGAGCGCTATGAGATGACAGATCTCGGGGAGATAAAGTCATATCTTGGTATGTGCATTGTGCGCAACCGCTCCCTCAGACGCATCGAAATAGACCAGTCTGGCTATGTCAAGGATGTCCTTGAACGCTTCAGCATGTCTGATGCCACTCCACACTCCACACCCTTGCCCGCTGGTGCTGACGAGCACCTTCATAAATATACAGGTCAGGCTACTGCCTCTGACATTACACACTACCAGTCACTCATTGGTAGTCTGCTGTACGTTCAGATTGGTACTAGACCGGACATTTCCTTCGCTGTGTCACGTTTGGTGCAGTACGCAGCGAATCCTTCCCCCCAACATCTGCGGCTTGCGCAATATGTTCTGGCTTACTTAGTAGGCACTGTGGGCATGCGTATAGTCTACGATGGCGCCAGTGGAGACGGCCTTCACGGCTACTCTGATTCTTCCCTGGGTGACCAGGTTGATGATAGACACTCCACTTCGGGTTATGTGTTCCTATTAGCCAATGGTGCAATAAGCTGGTCTTCGCGAAAGCAAAATACAGTGGCCCAAAACACTACAGAGGCGGAATACATGGCCATGACCGATGCGGCCAACCAAGCCGCTTGGTATCAGAGCTTCCTTGCGGAACTCGGGTACGAGGTCAACGACCCCATCCCATTGCATGGTGACAATAAGGGTGCCATTGATTTGGCCTTGAACCCTGTCACTGGGAGGCGATTGAAGCACATTGCCATTAGGCATCATGTCATTAGGGAGTACATCGAAAAGAGGACCATCACTCTTATTAGAACCCCTACTCTGGAAATGGTCGCAGATGGCTTTACCAAGTCACTCGCGCGCACCCTGCTCCAACAACACAATGTTGACATGGGCTTGTGCTAATCCTAGATTGCTGATCACGGGGAGATGTTGATAAGTGACCTGTGCGCACTTAGCGGCTCAATGGACACGCAGATATACAGGACATGTAGATTAGATTATTATGATCTTTACAATCTCGGACTTCTTGTATTCTCCTATCTATGACATCACATGTACATGACATCATGGACTTCTCTAGACCGTCCTTGTACTATTGTCTTTGTACTTCCCTTTGTTTCCTTATCTTTATTGTGATGTCACTATGATATCATAGTCTGGACTCTTATTGTTCTTACGCCTTGTTCTCCCAGAACAGTACACTCCTTTGTCTCTATGTAGAACAATGCGTCTTGTATTTACTGTGACCAGTGTTACTAGTGTCACCCTCTGTAGCAGTATAAGTAGAGTACCATGTACGCTCTGGCACCACACCAGTTCTCATCTGTTGTGTGCCAGGTATGTCTTATCCTCTTGTATAAAACACCAGTTCTCATCTGTTGTGTGCCAGACTCCACAGCTGCTTCACTTGCCTGATCACTCTGTTGCTGCTTCCAGTACCACCCTCATATCTCACCACAGTCTACTTTGTCACTGTGAGTATGTCCTACATGTGTACTGTTCATCATCCCCATCTGTTAGAGGTGTGGGAAAATGCAACTCAGTCTTTGGGAGAAAAGACTATGTGATATTAGTGTAGCTACCTGTTAGAGGCGCAGGAAAACGCGACTAAGATATAATGAGTAAAGGTAACATATGGGAAGTGAAAGTAAAGTACTGACCTCAGTCTTCAGGAGAAAAGACTGAGGTGTCGCTACTGTGACTATGAAGTATATAAGTTCAACAGAGAGAAAATTTCTATGCTAAGTCTATAGGGGTATAGTGAGGCAACTGTACTGTACTCGACTTGGTCGTTTCCGACTTAGCTCGGAGTTGTCCAACGCTTACTCAGCGTGTGTGGCTGAACTCCAACACGCCCCCTCAGTCCACACATTGTAGGCCCATCGCCTCCGAAAATCAAACATGCTTTTCACGCACCAAGCCTTTCGTCAAGACATCAGCAACCTGGTCTGTGGGGATGTATGCAAGATCAAGATCCTTTTCTTCAAGCTTTTGTCTGAGAAAGTGGTGCTGGACTTCAATATGTTTTGATCTGTCATGGAACTCCAGGTTTCGTGTGATAGCAATGGTGGACTGGTTGTCCATGAAGAGGGTGGTAGGTGAATTGATTTTTTGTCTCATTTTGAGTAATAATTGTCAAAGCCAGATAACTTCTTTCACTGTGTGCGCTGCAGCGATGTACTCAGCTTCGGTACTCGAGAGCGCAACTGAGCTCTGTTTCTTGGAACTCCAGCTGATGGCTCCACCAGCAAGTGTGAAGACAAATCCCAAGGTCGATTTGCGATTGTTCACGTCACTAGCCCAGTTGGCATCTACAAATCCTTGCAGATCAGTTCCATTGGGAGCCCCTCGCTGGAATACGAGCTTCCAATCACTCGTGGCTCAAAGGTAATGGAAAACGCGATTGAGGGCATGCTGATGCGCATTCCCAGGGCAAGCAGAGTGTTGCCTGAGCGTGGCCACAGTGTAGGCCAAATCCGGGCATGTCCTGAGCATCAGGTACATGAGCATGCCAATGGCACACTGGTATGACCGAACGTCGATCTCAGGTGAGTCCACTTTGATCAGATGTTCATTTGCAAGCATCAGGGTGCTGATGGGATGGTCGTCTGACTTTCCAAAGTGTTCCAGGACCTCACAAATGTATTTTTCTTGCGATAGGGCAATCCAGCCTGCTTCTTGATCGCACGTGACATGCATGCCCAGGATCCAAGTTATCTCTCAAAGGTCAGTCATTTGGTAGTGTTTCTTGAGCGTTTCTTTGTCTTGGCTGATGACCTCTAGACTTTTGCATGCCATGGTGATGTTGTCGACATACAGTGCAATGATGGATAGGACGTCGTCTTGGATGCAGATGAAAACTGCATGGTCAGCATCGGTGTGTTCATATCCCATCGAGCGCAGTGTGTCTCTGATGCTTTCATACCAGACACGTCTGCCCTGCTTTGTTCCGTAGACTGCCTTCACGAGTTTCAAGACCATGCCCTCAGGAACATTGAATCCAGGAGGAGGCTTCATGTAGATCTCTTCCTTTAGTTCTCCGTTGAGATAAGCTGATTTGATGTCCATTTGCTGGACTTCTAGGTCAAACTTGGCGGCAAGGGCAAGGATCATGCAGAGCGATGCAAACTTGGCGATGGGTGCAAAAGTCTCGTTGTAGTCGATTCCCTTGACTTGGGAGAAGCCTTGTGTGACGACACAGGCTTTGTACTTTTGTATTTTGCCATCAGGTCCACGTTTAATTCAGAAAACCCACTTGGACCCCACAACGTTTTTTCTGCGTGGCCATGGCACGATCTCGTACACACCCATGTGCTCGAACATGCACATTTCATCTTGGCATGCAAGTTCCCATTCTGCAACATCTGGGTGTGCCATGGCCTCAGCATAGGTGTGTGGGTCTGCATCTTCAAGATGAGCAGCTTTGGCGTGCTCTGTGTGCTTACGTCTGCCATATGATGTGACAGAGTAACGGGGATCATTGTCACGGATCGGCGTGCACATGGTGCGTTTAGGATGTGTTGTCGTGGGTGCAGGGTCAGGAGGAGGAGGTGTAAGTAACCCTTCAATCTCCTGTTCACTTTCACTTTCTGACGGGTTTTTGAGTGCTGTGGATGTAGACTCTTTAGGTATAGTGTCGACATGTGAAGGATTGCCAATGGGTGCATCGGCGGCAGTGGATTTGAGGACTATGCGCTCATAGCGCTTCTCAGTCCCCCCTTCATCAAATACAATGTCACACGACTCAAGAAAGTGTTTGGTCAGATGATGCATAAGACAGTAAGCGTGCCGATTTTGTGCATAACCAAGGAATGTGCATGTTAATGATTTTGCAGCCAGCTTACTGTGGTGCTTGTCCGGGATGTGGACGAAGGCCTGGGAACCGAAGACGCGGATGCATGAGACATTGGGCTTGTTCCCGCTCCAAGATTCCTCAGGCATAACTCCATCAAGTGTGTGTGTCAGCATGATGTTATGGAGGAGAGCTGCATATTCGAGGGCGTCGTACCAGTAGGATTCAGGGAGGGAAGCGTCGTGCAGCATGCTCCGGACTTTGTCCAGGAGTGTGCGGTTCATGCGCTCAGCAATGCCATTGTGTTGTGGCATGTCGGGTGTGGTCATTTCATGCTGAATCCCTTTGTCCTTCAGGTATCCTTGCACCGTGTGTGCGATGTACTTGCCCCCTCCATCAGTACAGAGGATCTTCAAGTACCTGCCCGTTTCAAGCTCAGCGTGCGTGACAAATGCCTTCAAGTGTGTGAACACCTTGGACTTCTCTCGCAGGCCAGTCACGAAGACCTTGCGCGATGCGTCGTCAATCCAGGTGACAAAATACTCAAAACCATGGTGTGAGCGTGTAGGGAGCTTCCCACAGACATTGGAGAAGACTTGGCCAAGGATCTCATCAGTGCGTGTCTCGGTAAACTTCTGGATTTCAGTGTGTGTTTGTTTGCCCTTGAGGCAGGCGTCGCAGTGATTTGGGGTGAGTGATGAGCTCCCGGTGATCTCCATTCCCTTGACCATTCCCTTGCGCACCATGTTTAGGACGGCATTGACATGGAGGTGGCTGAGCTGGTGGTGCCAGGTGTGCACATCGGCTTTGGACGTTGCGCTGTGTGCCACCAATGCAGCTTCAACTTCGGCATTCGGAACCAAGTCATCCCCATCAGCGGGGAATGTGTCGACTTGGGCAACTGCCACATGGGCGCTTTCAGTCGATATGGCATGGATGGGCATGATGTACAGGTTTCCTTGAAGGAAGCCTTCGCAGGTGAGTATGCCATGTTGGTCAAGAATTTGACACCCCCCCTCAGCAAAACAGACATCGGCGCCACGGCAAGTCAACTGGGAGACTGACAAGAGGTTCCAGTGGAGTTCCGGGACATAGAGGACGTCTTGCAACATGGCGCGGTACCATCAGCCCTTTGCCTTCATTTCAACAGCGACGTGGCCGACACCTGTGCCATGGATGGAGCTATTGTCACCCAGGACAATCTTTACTGGTGTTGAGAGAGGTGAGAAGTGGGAGAACCACTTGTAATTGGGGCACATGGTACGTGATGCACCAGAGTCGATAATCCACTGACACTGCAGATCGATTTGCGTAGGCAGGCCTTGGGACACTTTGAAGAGTCGGACTGTGTCGGAATCAGAGACTGGTTCCTCAGCGATGGCAATTTTTGCTGATGCACTTGCAGGCTTTGGCTTGGGTGTAGAGTTGTTGCTCGCCTTTGCCTTTGCCTCCTCCTGCTCCTTTTTGAGCTTTCAGCACTCGCTCACGTCATGTCTGTGGATTTTGCAGTGTGTACATTTCTTCCTCTTCTGTCCTTCTGGCTTATCGCTAAACCTTTTTTCTTTCTTGGCAGCCTTCACGAAGTACGCAGTGGCACCAACCCCTGACTTGCGCACGTGGCGCTGCTTGTCGAGGATGACTTGGGACTTGACATATTTGCTTGATAGGTCAGAGGTTTTGGTGGTAGAAAGGATGGTTTTGAGAGTGGAGAAGGAGGCTGGAAGGGAGGAGATGATGGCGAACATGAGGAGCTTGTCTTCAAGCGTGAGGCTGAGATTGGAGATGGTGTTGGCAGCGTGAATGAGGGTGTTTATCTGGGGCTCAAGGGGTTCAGACTTGGAGAGCGTGCTCTGGAAGACTTCATTGATAAGGTAAACTATCTTTTGTTCACCTTTGCCCTCGTAGCGTTCTGACAGTTTGTCCCAGCACTCCTTTGCAGTTGTCGCGAATAGGACTGAGTTTTGTTGCGGTTCGCAGAAGTGGACACTTACTATACGGTGATGATGCCCTTAGTAAGTAGTAATCAGTCATGGACTTCTCATCAGTCAGCGTAGTTGTACAGTATCACATGCCGATGTGGCATGACTCATTACTAGGACAGCGGTATTAGGGTTCGAGCTATTATCGCTAGTCGTAGTATGGTTTCGGGAGGAGCTTTAAAGCATCCTTGTATGTGTATAAATAGTGGAGGGCGAAGACCAAGATAAACCATCTTGGTCTTCTTTGAATCACCACTTTCTCTTCTCCTCGTCTGCCCTCTAGTTCGCTTGTCTCCTCACAGGAGCAAGTCGTCTTCATCGATATACGCCCAGTGACTTAGGAACGTCCTGGTGCCTCTTGTGTCACGTGCCTCGACAAAGCACCGTGTACCCGTGGAAACAGTCACGTGACGAGTGACTCGATATTCGCTAAGTCGTGAATGCCCTTACGTCGTCCAAGTCGGACTAACGCTCGTGGTGGCGTTACAAGTTTAGTGGCTCATCTTTGAGGGTGAGAATGATTTGTGCACATGCTTCCCGGTCTTTGTAGGCCCACTCAGCATAGACGGTGGCATCCGCCTTGGGGTCAGGTTTGGCATCAGAGCCATCTACAAGTCCCCATAGCTCTTGGAGCTCTAAGACCATGCACATGCAGAATTTCCAGAATGTGAAGTTGCCGCCATCATTAGTGTTTAAAAGTTCAGTCAGGTTTGGTTTTTTGCTCTTTTTTCAGGTAACTGAACCCTGACCAGTTCACAAATATGAAAATTACATGCGAACCTGACTGAACCTTTGGTCAGGTTCGGTCAGGGTTCGGTCAGGTTACCGGTCAGAACTGGTTAGAACCAGTTTTTTGGGGGTAACCTGACCTGACTTTCACAAATCTCAGCGAACCTCTGTGAACCTGACTGAACCTTTGTGAACTCTTAGCGAACCTGACCTGAAGTCAGGTCAGCTGCAGTCAGGTTTCAGTCAGGTTCCAGTTATTTGCAGTTACCCTGACCTGACCTGCGAACACTAGCCATTGTCATCTAGGAATGGGATGTCATACATGCGTGGGTGTCCCTTTGGTGTGGGAGTTTTTACGATCCAGCCAGATCATTCAGACCTGTAGGGTCAAGGGTTTGAGATAGATGATGACGAGCAAAGGCAACTTTGCTATAGAGGATGTACGAGACGAGCGGGACGTGCTGTTTCACTCAAGGCTGAGCAGAACTTGGCTGGGATTTATCAAAGCTGAGACAAGGTAACTAACTACAAAACAAGCTCCTCTTTATACTCGTACAGACTGTGATTTTCGTAACTATTTTCTATGAGTATTTATGCAGATGCCTTGCTGGCAATCCTCTCTTCGATACACTGTCAGTCCGTAGTTACTCCGTACTTGTCACGTGTCACGTGATCATGACACAGCCCCCTTACTAGACGAAGGTGTCTCGCCTTCTTGCTTCGAGTCCGGAAACGAGTGTCTGCGGTGTACGCTGGTCCTGTCATAGGGTATGAATCGTACTCCGTTAGTACTCGGGGAATTCTCGGCGCGGTGGGTACAGGGGTCGTTGAAGCAGGGGTGATGGGCTGGGACGAAGCATCGGCTTCCCTTCTGGCACCATATGTGCGGCCTTGGACACTCCTGGGGTATGTGAGCTCCTTCGCAGTATGGACATAGCACGTCCTTCGGAGCTTCGTCGTGGAGTCGTGTGAACGGCAAGGGGGGAATGGATGGAGGGACACGAAGATCCCGGAGCGGTGGGCGCGGGGGAATAGGGTGCGGGGCTACTCCCGGGAGGGTGTCTAAATGCACTTTAAACCTCCTGTCGTTAGATCCCAGTTCTTTGATGTGATAAACGTCCAACCCGCGGGGTAGGGGTTGTGGTAGGAAAGGATAGATGCGCGAGGTGATGTTAGCTTCTCTTAGCCTCTTGTCTATACCTTCCGCGTCCGAGATCCAATCGTTCCACGCGATGTCTAGATTGCGCATCCGCATGAACAGTTCGTGCTTGTGCTGTGTCGACCTCCTGAACCTGTGAACGTCGGCAAGGGCCCCCGGATCTCCAACCAATGTGAGTGCTCTGTCGACTTCGTGCCTCGCCGAGTGCACCTCTGAGAACAGCGCGAGTGAATGTCCTGCCGCGACTCCTGCTTGTGGGCGCGGCGGGATTTGAAGGGCGTATAGCAGCTTGTAGTACTGTGGTTTGTCTTTCCCTTCCATGCCCAACGCCACAGGCTGTTCCCGTTGATTGATCGCGAAACGAATGTATGGCGTTGGTCCCCTAGTGCCATCCTCATAAGGAATGTTGAAGGCGTACAGTTCCGTACGTCTAGCTATCTTCCATCCCACTCCTGGGTGTTCTGGTGGTATGTGTCACGGCGCAGCCGGGACAGAGCCTATGCGAAGACCCGAAGTACATGCGAGACGACCCACGATGGGACAGAGAAGTCCGCGGAGCCACAGCAGTGCTCGAACGCCTGCTAGAAAGCTGGGAGAAAGCACCACGCGCAGAAGATCATGTGCGAGTTGGACGCGCGGTGAGCACACGTGACCCTTACCCGCCATCACGCGACTATCAGGAGGCGTGGGAATAGGTCGGAGTTATTGGCCGTCACGTGACCCCGGCACGTGACCTGCCTAGAACGGTCCGGAAGAGCCTAGATGAGCTTGTGCCTAGGCTGAGGCTAGAATGTGAGTCCGGATGAGCTTGAGCCTGGACGCGGTCTAGATTGGAGACTCATGGTGTGTTATCTCTGCCTCATGCCAAGAGGGCCTTATGCCATTGGTGGGTTTCGATGTGGATGACTGATGCGAATCGAGGGCCTTGTGCCATTGGATAGGTGTATTAGGGTTTCGGATTCGGGCTGAGCTTGAAAGCTCCCCCTTGTAGTATAAGTAGAGGGCTTTGGACGCGTTAGAGTCCTTAGCTTTGATATCTTGTGTCAATCCTTCCCAGTGTGGAGATTGTATAAAGCTAGATTGCCTCATTGACCATCCCTTCCTTTGTCCTCTTACTAGTGTGCTGGAGTTCTCGCCACTACGTGTCCCGCTACAAGTCGTGCTTAGTCATCGCCGACTTCTTTCTCTCATCACTATCGACGTTATCTTGGTCCTTGTGCACGACGAGCCACTTGGACGTAGCGAACCGGCAACGGCCACGTGTTAGGCAGCAGACGTCCGGAAGGAACGTAACAGTATGGGTTCGGCCAGCCTGACTTCTGGCGGTGATCTGAATGCTTCTCCGGTACCCGCACTCGGTACTCGTTCTAGTACCTGTCCTTCAGTGCTATCAGTGATCGAAATCGCTGCTTCCGGTTCGCCTCTCCTCCCCGGTAGCTCTTCGATTGACTCTTCTACGGGTGAGGGAACGTCCACCAGGTAGATCCCGTATTCTCTGATGGCCTCCTGGACTAGTTCTTCTTTCTTCTCTCTGTGCATACGTTCCCGTCTCCTGGCCCTAACCCTTGAGTGGCGTCTCCAACGTCCATCGTCTTCCTGATAGGTGGCGAACCCTATGGAGTCGTCCTTTGTCGTAGGGGTGTCTGCACGAGCGTCGTGGTCCGCCGTGACCCACGCCCATTCGTTGACGCGTCTGTCGATGTCGCGTCGCACCTCGATAGGGAGTTTGGCATCAGTGACTAGGTAATGCTGTGGGGGATGGCGAGGGTGAGGCTGAATTAACGGATCCATGATCAATTGGTTAATAGACATCGTAGTTCGCTTGCTGTCTTTATAGTTCTGGATCCTTTCCGGAGCGTGGACGTCGACTGCGTTTTCCCAGCTGTCATATCCGTCTGCGTACCCTTTCCAGTGTATGAGATATTGTAGGGTCTTCTTCCGTCCGGTTCTTCTTTCTCCTCGCACTTCTTCCACTTCCCACTCTTCCTGCCCATCGATTATATCGGGGCACGGTTCTTCGAAGTTTGGTCCATGAATCGTCGTCTCTCTATAGGGTGTGAGTAGAGCCGCGTGAAAGACGTTATGGATCTTCCATTGCGTTGGCAGCACCAATTGATAGGATGTTCTTGATACTACGCTCGCTATCATAAAGGGTCCGTACCTCCTAGGGGCTAGTTTGGCCGTAGGATGTGTCGTTTTTAGGTTTGTTGCTTCTAGCCACACCTTTTGACCGACGGAGTATAGTTCGTGTTTCGAATCTTTCACCCAGGATTCTTGTGTGGACTTCATGGCGTATGCCGCCTGTCTTCTAGCGTCTCTCAGTCTTTCCAGACGTTTTGAGGTTTCTTGTGCTTTCGTATTGTCATTACTTGGTTGGTGCACTGGGGGCGTAAACCCGACGAGAAGCTCAAACGGTATTTTCTTGGTAGTCTCCGATTTCCAGGCGTTTAATGTGTATTGAGCGATCGGCAACCAGTCTGCCCAATCATCGTCATGATTGCTGAATATGCGCAGGTATTGCTCCAGTCTTTGATTTGTTCGCTCCAATTGGCCATCCGTTTGCGGATGATAAGCGGTACTGATGTTTTGTTCGACCTGGAGTTTCGTCAGGAGTTCTTTGAATACTTTCGCCGTGAATCTGGGATCTCTATCCGATATCACTTTCTTCGGTAGACCGTAATGCAGGAGTACGTGTTTGAGGTATACAGCTGCCGTTCCCATCGCATCTATCGTTTCTTTGCACGGTATGAATAAGCTGGCCTTTGTGCACCCTTGGTCCATTATCGTCAGAATCGTGTCATATCCTTTTGATTTCGGGAGTTTTGTAATGAAATCTAATGCTATTGTTTGAAATGGCATTTGTGGTTCTTCGTGTGTAATGGGGTAAATCGGTATTTTGGGCTTTCCCGGTAGGTTTTTGTTCGCCTGGCACGACGCACATCCGTTTACGAAGTCTGTTACGTCCTTTTTCATGCGAGGCCACCAGTAGTGCTGCTGAATGGCGTCTAGTGTCTTTGTTATCCCTGGATGTCCTGCCGTCGGCACGTTGTGGAACAACGTGACCACCCCTCTTTTTAGGGTGACATCGTCCACGATGGCGAGACGACCCGTGCGGTAGAAATAATTGTCCAGCATGGTCAGGGTACCGTTGTCAACGAGGTTCAAGAGTGACGATCAATGAGATGTTTGTGTGGCTCTGAGTTTGTCGTCTAGCGTCGTGGTCTGCAGCGCACATATGAAGGAGGGAGGAAGTACGAGAACGTCAACGTTGTCTGGGTTTTCCGTAGATGGAACCGACTTGGGATGCCGAGAGAGCATGTCTGCCTGGAGAAGGGTACCCGGTCTATGGACAAGGCGGAGGTTATAGTCTGCCAAGACATTGACAAGTCGGGCGACGCGTCTACTGATGCGTTGCGGGTGTCGGTAATGGATGAGATTTGCGTGGTCTGTGTAGACCGTGATCGGGTGGGCACTACCAATGAGGAGATGTCTCCAGTGTTCCAAACCTCGGACGAGGCCAAGAAATTCTCTGTCGTAAACGTCGTAGTTCCGCTCTGCGTCGTTGAACGCTTTTGAGAAATATCCCACGGCTTGCGGTTTGCCGTGCAGATCGTGTTGTGTCAATATCGCTCCGAGTGCGAATGCTGAGGCATCGGTTTGGAGTTCGTAAGGGGCTTTGGGGTCTGGTTGGCGAAGTGCCAGTCTACTGGTCGCGATATCCAGAAGCGTTGTTAATGCGTTCGTGCATTCCTCCGTCCAATGGAACGGTACGTCTTTCTTCAATAGCGCATTAAGTGGTCGTGCGATGGCGGCGAAGTTTGGAATAAACGGCCTTTGATAATTGAGAACGCCGAGTGTGCTGCGAACCTGTCGTACCGTAGCTAGTGTCCGTGGCCAGTCTCTTAGTCCGCTGACCTTGTCGGCCCCCATTCGGATGATACCGCGATTGATGGTCATACCTAGATAGTCGATTTCCGCGACTTCAAAGACACATTTCGCCAGTTTAAGAAAGTAACTTTCGTTCTGGAGTACTTCTAGAACGGCGCTGATGATTTCGTGGTGTCTGTCTAGATCTTCCGTTGTGGCAATGAGGATGTCGTCCATGTACACGTAGAGCTCCCCCGGATATTTGTCCAAGAGTCTTCGTAAGAGTCTGTTCATAGCGCGCGAGAATGTTGCTGGCGAGTTTGTGAGTCCGAAGTACATTACCATTGGTTCGAACAGTCCCAAGGGCGTTTTGAACGCCGCCTTCCATTGATCCCCGTCCTTGATGAGTATGTTGTTGTTAGGGATGGCCCGGTCCGGTCCAAATTGGGGTTCGGACCCGAACCGCACCGGACCACACCCGAGGTCCGGTTCAGGTCCGGGTCCGGTTCACAGCCCAGCTAGGGGGTCCGGTCCGGGGTTCGCCATTGACCAAGGTTGACTTGAACCCAGTCCGGACCGGACTGCACCTGAACCGCTGGCCTTGCGGTCACGAAAGAGCAGCTGGTACTTTTAGTTACTCAGTACTCGCAGTCTTAAGAATAGAGAATATGTTTTTTGAATAAGATGAAATATCTGCATATAGTAGCTACTAGACTGCCTGCCCCACCCCTTCATCGTTGTCGCCATGCTGCACCGTCATCGTTGTTGTTGTCATCATCATCATTGTCTATCGCCATGCTGCACCGTCGTCTATCGCCACGCTGCACTGTTGTCGTTGTTGCTGTTATCGTACTGTTGTCGTTGTTGCTACGCCGTCATTGTCACCGGAGTTGCTGTCACTGCACCTCCATCGCCGTAGTTGCTGTTGCCGCACCATTGACACTGCTGTCGCTGTCACCGTCAGCTTCGTAGCCTTCGTCACTGTCGTCGTTACGGGGCTGCAGGGTATGGAGGTGCAGTGGAGTGGCTGGGAGTCCACGCAGGGCACCGGTTTCAGTGGGATGTCGGCGATGGTGGGCGTATCTCTAGGGAAGTTGTGTAGTCCTGCAATAAATGTCAGCACGTCGTAGCATGAATGAACGAGAAACGGCCGCTCATTAGTTGGGGGGATGCAAGGAGCAGACAGGTTTGGACTTACGATCGTCCGTGATGAAAAGGTGACTCAGCTGGGGCAGGGTGGTAGCAGCAATGGGAAATTCCGAAATGGAGGGGTTGTCAAGCATGGTGGGACGGAGTTCGAAGTTCAAGTGAGACAACACAACCTCAGAGACAATACAAACTCAGTGAGACGACACAACCTCAGTGAAAGCAAACTTACATGGATCCAACAAAACCGTTCGGCGAAGCGTGTACTCCAAACGGCGGCCTCAAGGAGGCACATGAGATGGAATGGCCTAATGACCCAGATGACATTCCTAGGTCTGATCGTAAGTGCACATTACTTGGTTGCACTTCTCATTCTCACCTTCACAAGGCCAGAGTGCCCTATCTCAGCGACCTAGTGGCCCCCCTACCCAAACCACTTTGAGTGCATTTGGCATCACTGCAACGGGTCAGTGCTCTGTAGATGAAGAACATGTGGGTGGTCCCACCAAGTCGAACAGCCAACGACCCACTCGCCTCCGAATACCTACAGCAAAAGCCAAGGAAACGCTGGCCAGTGGGGGCGCGCGGACATCGAAGACGAAGAGAAGTGCAGCCGCACTTACCTCAGAGACTGAAGACAACCAGGTACAACCGCCAAAAAAAAGAAAAAACCAAAAAAAGATCCTGGCCAATGGTCAAACGGACGCTGAAGATGTCAGCCTTATCAAGGTTCCCCTCAAAACATCGAAAAGTCGTGTATTTGCACGCGCATCTGAGGATTCTCAGAGTGGTTGTGGAAATAAATCCTCAAATTCAGATGGTTTGAGTAACGTGTCGATTGGGGAGAACGATGCGTCAGATGCAAAAGGAGAGTCGTCAGATGATGAATGGGAGTTCTCGCAGCTGGACGAAATGGCTAAAAAGGACGCAAAGGTAAGCGAACTTTCTCCCTAGAACGCTTCGACTCACCTCAGAACACATACAGGGTTTTAAGAAACCCAAACTGCGATCGAGTACTGGGGGGAATATCAGAATCGCTGACCTGATAGGGATATTCAAGGATGGCACACATCCCCAGAGCAACGTGGATGCGCGGTGGTGTCAGTTGTGCAAGAGATGGCTGACAGGAAATGTCTCAACATGTCGCACACATATCATTAGGTAAAGTTGTGGACCGAAGAAGTATAATCAATAACTGATTATGGACGCTAGACAATGGAACACTCACAGAGAGCCATACTTGGCTGGATGTCAACGTGAAGACGTCAAGCCGAATGAGCGAGTCATAAGTGCTGTGAGAGAGACAACGACAGGAAGTAAATCGCAGGAGCAAGGAACATTGGAAGGATGGACTGCAGTCAAGGTACCACAGTGGTCGAAGGAGGGACTGACGGAGCACATCGTCGAATTGGTAGTAGTTGACGACCAGGTGAGAAGTGCCGAAGTGCCAGTGCAAAGGCCGTTTATGTGACAATGACTCAACTCGTGACACACAGGCCTTTTCCCTTGTGGACCGTCCGGCATTCCGTCGACTGCTTAGGTTTCAACGTCCAGCTACTAAAGACAGTGATATCCCCCACCGTGCAAGCATTGCCAGGGCTGTCCATGCAAAGCCCTCAAGGTCAAAGACATCTTGGATGACCTCTTTACGGTGAGCGTCGTTTACAATTTTCCCGGGTGCTCGAGCTCACATGTCCACACTAGAGCATACCTGGAGAAGTGTCAGTGACGTTGGATGGCTGGTCATCACTAGCCCGTGACCCGTACCTCGGAGTTACTATACACTGGGTCCATAGCACCCAGGAATCTCCCACTGAATGGAGTCTTCGCACATTACTTCTCGCGTTCCGAGAAGTTAAAGGTAATCACAGTGGCGAAAACCTTGCAAAGTTGGTGATGGAGATCTTCAAGGCAGCAGGGTTGACATCCAAGGTATGTGTCGTGTACTAACAAAGCTTTGAGTTGATTGAACTGAAGTAACTTAGATCGGATGTGTTACGACCTCAGCGGGTCATTCGTTCGTGTCGATGAGTTGAAGTCGGAGCGACTTGAACTCGCGAGATATTGAACCGGTAAGTTGGGATTTTCTGCCGGTCTCTCTTTGAGAGGGAATCGTGAGCGTTCGAGTCGATGTGGTTACTGAGTTTTGACAAAGACTAGCTACCGACTACAGTACAAACGGTAGCACTACTTATACTCGTACAAGCCTGGTGTTTATCGGTACGTTTTCTTTACTACGAGTCACAACCGCCAGCGGGTCAGACCGCTGGCATGAGTCAGGAGTCTGCTGGCATGAGTCAGGAGTCTGCTGGCACGAGTCACCTTTCCGAATTCGACCTTCTACTACGTGGCGTGTCGCGTGATCGTGACACACGCCCCCTTCTTGATCGGCTCGTCCCGAGCTACTCGGGCATGTCGGCGTAGCGTGCCCAGTCGATGTGATCTTCATCCTCCACCACTTCGCCGTCTTCACGCGGGGTTTCGATACGTTGTGCGAGGGTTTGCGCTACCGTCTCGGTGCGAGGTCGCGGTGGGAGAGCGTGCGGCGTTTGGTACGGTTGGTGGCGTGTCTGATGCGGGGGCGGATTTGAGGGTGTGTCGCGCCAGGGGCACTTCGTGAGGCGGTGGGTGTGGTTGTGTGGGACGCGACATTGGCGTTTGACGAAGCAGAGGTGGTGAGGCCGCGGACAGTCATAGTTGATGTGTTCTGTGCTGTCGCAGTAGATGCAGTTCGGCCGTCGGGGCCGATCATCGTAGAGACGGGGTCGCCCTCGTGCACCGGGTGTCACGGTACGCGAAGTGGACTCCTACTTACTGGCTGTGGCGTCATTAGTAGGAAGTAATTAGTCACGGACATATCGTATCAGTAAGCGGACAGGAGTATCACATGCCAGTAGGGCATGACTCATTCCTAGGATAGCGGTAGTAGGGTTCGAGCTACTTACGCTACTCGTCGTGAAGATTCGGGAGGAGCTTGAAAGCGTCCTCATACATGTATAAATAGTGGCTCGTCAAGACCAAGATACGCCATCTTGGTCTTCTTTGAATCACCACTTTCTCCTCTCATCGTGTGCACTCTAGTTCGCTTGTCTCTATCCGAGCAAGTCGTCTTCATCGATCACCGCCTAGTGACTCGTCTACGTCCTAGTGCCGATACGCGTCACGTGCCTCGATATAAGCGCCGTGTACCCGTGGGAATAGTCACGTGACTACCAACTCAATATTCGCTAAGTCGTGAACGCCCTTTCGCTGTCCAAGTCGGACTAACGCTCGTGGTGGCGTTACATTAAGACCAAGATCCCTCACCGTGGCGTTCACTACTCGAGACCAGTGGACTAATTTTCAGACTTACTCCCTTGAACGAAGAGGAGACCGCAACGTACCAGCACAGTTTCTAGGAGCCGCAAGGTGGAGGGAGTATCGCGGAGATACAGGATACTTTGTCGATTTCGCATCAGGACCTACAAGGTTCAGACCAGTTGAGTTCAACTTCGATCACGTCTGTTGGACAGAAGTTACGAGGAATCCGATCGACAACAGGTGGGACATAGTACGACCGGCAGGCAGACTCTACAACTGCGACATCGACGCTCGCAACCTACCCACCAGAGAACAGTGGGGCCGCATAGACGGACAACCAGAAGAGGAACCAAGCACGTCAGAACCCAGGACGCCGGCACCATCAGAGACCAGCGAGGAAGGCGAACACTCCAACGAAGAAGAAGACTCGGAAGTAGAAGAAGTAACTCGACTAGCTGAGTCCATCCCCATATCGCAACCAGAAATTATTCGAGTAAACCCACCAGCCGAGATGGCCACCATCACTGAAACAATCACCAACGAAGCGGTCGAAGAAGAAATCCAAAGAACCCGTGAAGAAGCCGAACAACTCCTACTCCCCATCCACCCTGCTATGGGACATCGCATGACCGCAGACGACGCGGCTATATTCCGAGCCATAGGACCGGATCAACCTGACCCGCCAGGCGATAACCCGCCACCAGGAGGAGGAGGAAGACCACCAAGACGTCCTGACGGAGGATTCCCCGGAGGATTTGGCAGAGGACCACCCGGAGGCGGAGGACCACCCGGAGGCGGAGGACCACCCGGAGGAGGTATTCCAGGAGGAGCAGTGGCACCAGGAGCACCCACGCCCAGACTAGAAGGTGAACCACCGACTATATTCAAGGGAGATCGGACTGACTACGAGTCTTTCCTCACGCAATGGCATGCCTATTGGGGGCTCAACTTCGACGCACCGAGCATGCGCAACGTATACAAAAGATGCCTTCTATTCCTGGGATACATCAAAGGGGCGTCTGTGGCCAACTGGACGCTAGGCTTCCTCCAGTGGCTTAACACGGAAGTACGAAATGGAAGGGACAGGTACGACGAATACCTATGGGATACTCTGGCCGCGGGATTCTCCGACCGGTTCTCCAACACTCTGGAACAAGAACAAGCGCAAGCAGAACTAGCCAAAGGATTTAGGATGACAGGAGATGACATCGATTCGTACGTCACCAACTTCGAGCAACTATGTCGGAAGGCTGACTACCGCCTGAACGACCAACAAACCATCGATTGCTTCACGGCCGGACTGCCGAGCAAATTGTTCACAAAAGTCTACGAACTCGACGGACCCACTACCTTCACCGAATGGAAGGACGCCGCACTTCGACGCCAAAAACAGTACATTCACTTGCGAGCTCGCCTAGGAATGTCTGTACCAACTAGGGGAACACCGAGAGGACCCCCCCCTCGCTTCAATCCACCTCCACGCTTCGGAGGATCACCTTGGAATGCACCACGCAACCCAGCCCCACGATACGACCCAAACGCGATGGACACATCCGCGGACAGATCACGCGCTCGACTCGCTGAAGTGGGAGATCCCAATCGAGGGAACTACCAATCGCGTCAACCATTCCCCCCCACGAGGAGGACCAGGGCCAGGTGGAAACGCCCCTCGTAGGGACATGAGGGAAGTCGTCTGTTACAATTGTAACGGACTCGGACACCTCTCACGTAATTGCACGCGCCCCAGAAAGCAAAGGCCACAGCAACAACAGTGGCGCCCCGCCAGCAACAGCCGAAGCATGGAGACTGACTATTATGGTCAAGAGCCACGTGCCCAGATGGCCCATACGGTGGAACCACAGCAAACGGCAAGCAGCTGGCTCGAAGGGGTTAGGGGAGCAAGCGACGAGGTCAAGGACCTAATACTCCAAGATTTGTGGGAGAAAGGGGATTTTCGGGACGCCTGAACCCATCGGCCTGGGTGAGGGCAACAAATTGTAACTCTGTAATCATGACTCGCTTTCGATCTCTTAGAATTCCAGTCTCGATTCGCACCAGTTACTCAATGGCCGATATCAAAGGGCTCGTCGACTCCGGAGCCACCGACAACTTTATAAGACCTGCATTCGCCAAACGAATGGGGCTAGGGCTTCAACCACTGGAACGCCCAAAGAAAATATGGAACATAGATAACACGGAGAACAAAGCTGGGTCCATCACTCATTTTGTGGACTTAGAAGTACAAACCAAAGGCATCCGCAGAGTCATTCGATTTCTCGTCACCGATATAGGACACGAAGATCTAGTGCTAGGATATCCTTGGCTCGCCACTTACGAGCCTACCATCAGTTGGACCCACGCCACCATTCACGAAGACGCACTCCCTATCGTCATCCGATCCATTAACCCCGCCGAACCAACCACAGTCATCGCGGGAGCAACCACTCACGACGAAACCACCATCGCACGGATAATCACGGATAACGAGAAAGAAGATATAGTCGAAGAGCTAGAAAGGGAATGCCAGCTACGTACCACAGCCACCGAGTTAGCCATTGCCGCTAAACAAAACACGGTAGCCGCAGTAATCCCAAAGCCGTACCAACGATTCGCCAAAATATTCAGCGAAGAGGCGTCTCACCGATTCCCGCCGTCAAGACCATGGGATCACGCCATCGACTTCAAACCAGGCACTCCGGCGACCATCGACTGCAAAGTCTATCCTATGACGCAGGACGAAGACGCTCAGCTCAAAGTATGGCTTGAAGAACAGCTAAAAATGGGGTACATACGCCCGTCCAAATCACCTTACGCATCGTCCTTCTTCTTCATCAAAAGAAAGATGGGAAGCTACGACCCGTACAAGATTATCGGAAGATCAACGCCTACACCATCCGCAATCAATACCCGCTGCCACTCATGTCAGAACTCATCAACGATCTGGGCAATGGCCATATCTACACCAAACTAGACGTACGGTGGGGATACAATAACATACGTATCAAACCCGGAGATGAGCCGAAAGCAGCCTTTAAAACACGGTACGGGCTCTTCGAACCCCTCGTAATGTACTTCGGACTCACAAATTCACCGGCCACGTTCCAAACCATGATGAACGAGATACTGGGGCCTACCATTGCCAAACACGAGCTTCTGGGCACTATCATACGAGTATACATGGACGACATAGGGATAGCCACTCATGAATACGCGGGTCTCCAGGTACACACTGACGCGGTCTGCGACGTACTCCAAGTGGCTATGGATCACGACCTCTACTTCAAACCGGAAAAATGCCTCTTCCACTCGCCACGAATGGATTACCTGGGGGGTAATCCTTGAAAAGGGGGTAACTCGCATGGACCCGGTAAAAATTTCGGGCATCAAGGAGTGGCCACGCCCCACGAAGGTCAAAGACGTCCGCTCTTTTCTGGGCTTTTGTAATTTTTACCGCCTCTTCATTCGCGGCTTCGCCACACACGCACGAGCTCTTAACAAACTCACGCGGAAGGACGCAGACTGGCAATGGGGCACAGAAGAAGAGAAAGCCTTCCAAAAGCTCAAAATGCTCGTAACGCAAGAACCAGTACTAGCACACCCATCCATCACGGACCAGTTCGAACTCGAAGTTGACGCATCCGGGTTTGCGGTATGAGCGGTACTGCTACAGAAGAAGCTAGACGGAAAACGACACCCCGTAGGCTACTACTCCGCCACTCTTAACGAGGCAGAACGCAACTACGACATCTATGACCTAGAGCTTCTAGCTATCGTCAAAGCCCTTCGACACTGGCGACCCCTGCTGGCGGGATCCCCGCACAAAATCAAAATCTTTTCGGACCATCTCAACCTGACGCACTGGAGATCGGCCCAAAAGATAAGTCGACGCGTAGCCCGGGAAGTACTGGAACTGATGGAATATGACTTCGAAATCCATCATATCAAAGGGACAAATAACGGCCGAGCCGACGCCTTATCCGACGACCAGACTACGATCGAGGAGAACAGGACAACGATGGAGTCGTAGTACTCCCTGATAAAGTATTCGCGAGAGCATCGGTCACGCAAGTACCAGAGGATCACGCACAAGATGAGAGTCAAATAATTCCTTGGGTCGATGCCCACCAGCTCAAGAAGTTCGACGGGGTATGGTAAAACAAGGAGCACGGGTAATTACAGGGACGCCACTGCTGTTGCGCGACATCATTGGCAACCATCATGACCCCCCCGTCTATGGCCACCCGGGAATCAAGAGAACGTTCCGAATCATCGAACGACACTACTGGTGGCCACACATGTTGCAACACATCACGGAATACGTAAAGGATGCGCGGAGTGTCAGCGACACAAGGTCAACAACCGACCCACACGAGCGCCTTTAGTACCGATTACACCCATTCCTGATGCTAAGCCTTTCGAAGTCGTCGCTCTAGACTTCATCACTAAACTTCCAGTCTCCCAGGGGCACGACTCCATACTTACCGTCACCGACCACGACTGCACCAAAGCGTCGATCTTCATACCGTGCATCGAAGAAATTACGGCGGAAGGAAACCGCAGCCCTGTACGTAACTCACGTATTCAGACGATTCGGACTACCGGCAAAGAATCAGCGACCGAGACCCGAGATTCGCATCAAAGTTCACCCGCGAATTATG
>JAKEYF010000470.1:0-39006 GCA_021527775.1 Lactarius sanguifluus | reverse complement strand
GGCCAAGGCCATGGAGTGTGCTGGTCTCATAGGTATTCACTGACAATATCTTACCAGCCCTCCGCATTACTCATGCTATTTCCTCAGCCATTGCGGTTGGGCGCGAAGTTTTTCGAGCCGATGCAGGCGCGTTTTGTTGAACTCCTCATTCGAATACAGAGTATGCTGCCCACGTTTTCCCGCGTCACGAAGTTTTAGTGCCGACGCAGATGACGGATCCTACAGACAGTCCAGTCGATCTGAGCGATACGATGCTGCCGCATTACCTCATCGCAACGTGGGCGAAAGTCTGTCAGGCGATGGGTCCCGAGTTCGAGCCATACTTACCCGTGGTAATGCCGCCCTTGTTCCGCGCGGCGAACGCCAAGGCCGATGTATCCGTCTATGGTTCGTGCTCCTTTTTGGTCATATCTGCGGGCGTGGGCCGACTATACGTAGAGGACGAGGAAGCTCCAGAATCGAAAGAAGGCTGGGACATAATCGAGATGGACGGACAGCAGGTCGGCATCCGGACGTCTGCTATCGACGAAAAATGCCAGGCTTTCGAGACGCTTGTGATATACTGCTCGACGCTCGGAGCGCGTTTTGCGCCGTACCTCCAGCAGAGCCTCGAGATGGTGCTCCAATCGCTACGATTCGTCCTGCACGACGGCGTGCGGGAAGCGTGTTGCACTGTGCGTATTTCCTCTCCTTTTTTTCTGTTGGCTGATGCGTCGAGCGCAGTGTCTTGCCGATGCTCATATCCTGTGGGGAAGGCGAGTAACGCGATCGATGGGGACATGGTGGGGAACGTCATGCAGCAACGTGGCGTCTGTAATTTCGCAGGAGACGGACTCGACGTTCCTCGCGTCGCTCTTCAAGTGCGCGACGGACAGCATGCGCGCATGGGGCGACGGGACGCCTGAGACGCGCGTCGCACTGGAGAACGCGGCGAAGCAACAGCTGCAGGCGCTCGCGGACCGGCGCAAGGCGCGCAGCGCTCGCACAGCGGCCGAAATCGAGGAGGACCGTGAGGACCTCGCCCTCCTCGAGGAGATGGAGGAATTTGCATTAGAGGAGTTGGCCAAAATGCTTGCCATCTTCGACCCCAATCACCCATTGCTCGTCGCCGTCCCCAGCGTACGCGATCTTGGGCTTGGGCTTGGGGCTTGGGATGGGGACGGGGACGGGGGAGATGAATGAATGAGAGCCAACTAACTTAGATGTTGTAGTTCGTTGTTGGTGTTGTTATTACTGTGTTGTTGTTTTTTGCCCCTAGAATGATCAACGGGAAAGGTTTTGAAGTCTTATATTCTGCAACGTGCAACATGTCGCGCTTCCCATAGCTACTGTCGTGACAGACATGCAGAAGATCTTACTGGAACCTGAAGAGAGATCTACGCTCACCTTCGCTTGCCAGTGGTTGTGGCAAGCCAGCCCGGATCTCTGAGCCCTGCCCAGAAGCCCTGGGAAGAGTCGCGATCAATAGGACATAGCTCCAGCTGCATCGCGTCCCAACTGCCCTGTCCAAATCGACCGCGGCTGCACCGCCCACCTATGATAGTCAGAGCCAAGACCGGGTATAAGCACGTGCGCATTCTCTCTCAGGCACGATGTGTTCCCAGCCTGGTTCTGGTCCCCGACTGGCTCACGGCCTTGCTGAGTCCAGACTTTGCACCGAAACCCTGTTAAGAATAAAAATCTGGACCTCGACCAATACGATGACGATGACGTCGTCTGCACACACCGCCCCTACACGTGGATCTCTCTCGCCCTTCTCAAGTTCTGATTGACTACCTTTTGCGCTCTCTCGAGCTCGCGCTGCCTAGTAGATATGACACTGAGACGCTGGTGGCTTACTCCAAGGTAGACCCTCTTTTCAGCTGCCGAGCGCCATATATAGGATGCACGTCATACAGACACCCGCGCGCTCAGAGAAAGAAAGAAGTGTATGATGGTCTAGCCCGTCTCAGAACGCACGCCCGATCCCGGCTATTATCCAAATGCGAGACTTGGGCTAGGTAGTTCTCTGCGCCTCAGCTTCTTTTCTCGTCTCATCTTGCATCATACCTTCCACTCTTGGTTTTTTTTCTATCATCTTTTCTTTTTTCTCTTGCCTTCCCAAGTTTCCTTCCTGCTGGTCTCGGGATCACATCCCTCCAATGCCTTTACATCCATCTCCTCACTGCGATAGGTCTGCGGACCACGACCACAACTACAACCACCACTACCTCCCCTCACATGTACCAGTCATGGAGTGCGACGCAGGACGTCGTTATTCGGGCGCTCAACGCCACAGACGCGAGAACCTGAACGGGGCCTCGAATTCTCCCTGCCTCTCGCCGCGCTCGCCGCACTCACCTTACCCTCTCCCCTACCACCATGGTCGTGGCAAATTCCACCAAAAACCTCCACCACCCTTTCTAGACGGAGGAGGCAACAGCAGGGAGCTCTCCGCCGCCGTTATCGATGAGCCCCTCCTGTCCCCGCCTTCCTCGCGCCAGCGCCATTCCATGCCAGACGTCGTGTACACGCATGGCCCACGTCTTCCGTCATCAGCGCCGTACGGCACGACGGCCATGCACGGCGTGCGCGCACGCTTCGTCTCGCTCCCTACGATTGTCAATGCCAATGCCGTACCGTACCCACCGTTGCTGTCGCTGCCACTTCCCCGGTTTGAAACGACCGAGTGCGACCGCCTCGAGCGCGCGTGCGGCCGCGTGCCCGCAGCGCTTCTGCGCGTCCGCGATGACCCGCCGCCCAGCTCGCCACACCAGCCACGCGGGGACGGCGCGCCGCCTCCGCCCACACCCAAGTGGCCGCACTGGACGCTCGTTCTCCGCATCAAGCGTGCGTTGCGCAGAGACGGAAAGGACGTGCGGGACTACGTAGAGGCGGCGCAGATCGACGAGCTGTTCCACCGCGATGTCGAGGAGCGGGCGCGCCGGGAGCGTGAGTACGCACGGATTGCGCGGGTGCGTGCCGGGAAGGAGCCTGCGGATTTCGACGAGAATGCCCGTTCGTATCCTTTCAGCTGGGCTGTTCTTTGTTGAGCTGACGAGGTACGGGTAGATGTCTTTGGCGTGCCATTGAACGACAGCGTGCTTCGCGCGCCGGCAACCGCGATCCTCGGCGGATTCAGGCACGACCTGCCCCTCGTTGTCTTTCTGTGCGTGGAGGAGTTGTATCGCACTGGTAAGTCCCTGTGTTGCATTCACTGGCTCACACTCCATGTACTCATTATTTGCATTCCAGGTATATACAAGAGCGGCCTTTTCCGAGATCTGCCCAATCGCCAGCGCCATCATGAGCTAAGGACTTTGTTCGATACGCCGCCTGCCTTTGGCGAGGGGATGAACCTGCGCGCAGAATCCACGGCGGACATCTGCGCGCTCCTCTTGACGTACCTCAAGGAGCTTCCCGAGCCCGTGCTGACGCCGTATCTTTTCAACGCGTTCTGGAACTGGTGCGTGCGGCCAAGCGTAAAGCGCGAGGACGAGCGCACGCGGAAGGAGCAAGACGAGGAGGAGGAATTACGCGCACGGTTCTTCCAGACGGGTCAGCGACCGCCACGGCCATCGCGTCGGATACTGTTCGAGAAGGCGCGACTGCGCGCGGCGCAGGACGAGTCGGCGGAGACGGGGCAAGTGGCGGTGGCGCGGGACCTGCTGCGGTTGCTGCCGACCCACAGCTTCTCGCTGATCGTGTACCTGTGCGCATTCTTCACGCAGGTGCCGCTGTGCCCGGAGAATGGAATCGCGTTCGAGGACATCGGGCGCATCTTTGGACCGTCCGTGTTTGGCGGGCCCGTGCCTGCCGCCCGCCGCATGATGGTCTGGTTCCTCAAGCGCTGGAACCGTGTGTCGGACGGCCTCCTCGACCCCGAGCCAGACGACCCCTCCTCCACGAGCTCATCGTCTGCGCATAAATCTGGACGCGACGCGCGCCTACTTGAGCGCGCGGACTCGTTTGAGTTGCTCGCGCCGGAGGAGGATCACGAAGAGGAACTCGATTTCCGTGGCGCGCTCGTCGGCCCTTTGGACGAGTGCCGCCGCCGGGCGTCGTACAACCCCTTGTTCGCGCTCCATGATAGCGAGACAGTTAAGCCGCCTGGCGACGGTCCGGCTGGGTGGCACACTGCTGCTATTCCCGTCACATTCAGCGATCCTAGCGACAGAGGGAGGGAATACTCACTCGAGCCCGACGACTCAATCTCGCAAGTCCCTTCTCTGAGCGATGGCCGATCCAGTAAGCTCGGGGTTCCGCCGCAGCTATGTGTCCTCACACCCTCTCTCTGTGTATAGATTCCCCAGCCGGTGACGATGTTGGAGCGAATGAGGAGGCGCTTCTGCCACCTCACGTCTTTGCGTCGGCAGCGGCGCGCTGGCCGTCCATGAGCTCCGTGAGCCAATACGGCGCTGGCGGTGAGCCCCCATATCGTGCCAACTCTGCTTGATAGATCCCCTCATGTGAAAATATAGACGCACTTGAGGGCCCGGCGTCGACTGTCGCCGGCAGTGGCATGTCGAGGGAAGTGGTCGAGAAGGAAGCGGGCGATGGTGAAGACGACGACGGACAGCGATGGCGCTTCGCAGACACGCAGCTGCTGATCGCGCTGAGCCAGCTGCACGAGGCGCGCGCAAGGATCGACGAGCTGGAGCACGCCGTGGTAGACGCTGCGACGCATTCCGAGCGCGCGTGTGAGAAACTGGCTTACATCACCGCGGCGTCGGCGGACCACCCGCACGGGCACAAGGGACGTTTCGAGAAAGAGGAAAAGCTCGTGGTGGTCGAGCGCGACGAGGCGAACGAACTTGTTAAGAACGTGTGCGCGATGCTCAAGGGCGTCGTACAGCCGGTGCCGGGATAGTGTTACGTGGGCAGGTTCAAGTTCGAGTTGCATTTTTTTTGCTATGTGAGGTGACGACGAGGACGAGGACAGTGGTGCCTTGCTGCTCTGTTATGGTGTACTATCATTATTCATTATGCTGTTTTCACTTGTTCGTGCCGTTGCGCAACAGCGACAACGACACACTCGTATGTTTTTGTTTGTTTTGTGGTTGTTTTTGGGCAATGCCTTGTAGATTGTAGTTCCGAGCATATTACAGATCGACAACATATTATATTTCTGTGGCGAGCGTGCTACGGTATACGTAGTCACAACGAGAGCGATAGATACGAGTCGTACCTGGTTTGGGGGAAAGATATTGCGTTTGTTGAGAGATTGAAGACGAGCACGAGAAAGGGAAGAGTTCGAGTTCCGTGCGCTAGAATCGCATGACAGGGACACGTGCGAAACTCAAGTGACATATGGACGGGTCAAAGGAGTTAGACGACTGGAATGGAATGGATTTGTTGAGATGGAGTTTTCTGACAGATGGTGTGCCCTGAATAGGCAGGACGCAGCTTCTTCCCCTTCTTCATGATCAAGGGGCGGCACGCTCACGACGCGATTGGGGTAAAGGTGAACGTTAGGTGAGATTTGGCCCGCCAGGGATCTTCTCTCCCACAGAGAAATCCGTCTGCGGTGCAGTACGTGGTCTGCGCCGTGGTGGTGGGGCAGTGAGGACATTGGTGTGATTGGTGGCAGGAATCTATATCATTCGGTGATACTCGACGCTAATGATACTACAGTACGCTAATGCAATCAATGCGAGACAGCCTGTAGAATTTTATGTTATATCGGTACCGATACCGGCATCGGCGGTACAGTACTGTCCAGTATCAGGGAGGATGGGGGAAGGGACACCGCCTAGATGGGCGCCTTGTGTCGAGGTGTCGACGATGTTCAGGCGGGAGTAAGCGTGTGAGAGACATGGTTGGGAAGTGCCGGGTGCATAAGGACAAATGAGGAATAATTTGCAAGGACGAGGTCTATGTGTACAGATTCGATCACAGATCGATCTTCTCGGATCTTGACTGGACTCTCGTGCAACGGTGCTAACAACTGCCTCTGTGCGAGTAGAGGAATCCTGAATCATAATGAAATACAAGAGGAATAAGAACAAGAGAGAGAAAGAGAAGGCTATACTGGAAATACAAGGGGATTGAGAGGTGTAACCAGGGGGGGGCGGGCCGGTAGAGTGGCTCGCTGAAAGAGGATGGATGGGATGGGTTGAGCGAAGGATGAACTGAGCTGACAAGTTGGACCGGCTATGGCATCAAGCGCGGGGCGTATTACACGCAATCCATTCCAGCCACTCCTTCCTTCCCATCCCAGTCCTTCCCCTCCGCCATCTTCCTTCCTCTCTCCCATCCCCCTTCTTCACATCCCTCCGTCCTTCCGCTCCCCTACTCCCTCCCCCGACTCTCTTACCCTCCATCCCGACACTCTCTCTTAGAGCGATCAATCAACCTACCCCCACCTTTCCAACTCTACCCTTCCCTCATACGACCATGGGAAATTGCGCCTCAAATACGCGAGAAGCTGAAGAGAGAGCCCGCTCAGACATGATAGACCGTCAGATCGAGGAGGACTCTAAGAAATATAAGCGAGAATGCAAGATCTTGTTACTCGGTGCGCATTCACGCCTTCTTCCTTTCTTTCCTTCTCTTCCCCCGCCGCTGCTTGACCCCTGCCCCCCATCAAAACAAAGTGTATTCTTTCATCGACCGGGGGAGGGGGATTCCGATTGATCGGCATAGCAGCGGCGCCTTTCACCTCCCGCGTCACGGGACCATCGATTATACCTTCTAGCGCATCGTTTTCATAGAGGAAACATTCGGGGTGCATCATGTCGCCCTTTGGATTAATTCTCAATCGTCTCATTCGTTGTATGCCCATTATATGCGCGTGTATGCTCAATCATTCTTTGCTTAGGTTCCGGCGAGTCCGGAAAATCAACGATAGTCAAGCAAATGAAAATTATTCACCAGAATGGTTACACTCCCGAAGAGCTTCTCGCTTTCCGACCACTCATATGGAAAAACCTCCACGAAAGCGCTCACGGCGTTGTCAAAGCCTTGACCAAATTCAATCTCGAGCCTATCACCCTCGCCAACAGAGTACGCCGCCGCCTCCTTTCTCCCGCCTCCTCTTTATCCATCTTTTTCAGGCGAATTGCGAACGTATCTTGGCGTATCAGCTCGCCATCGAAGACCCACATTTCTTCTTCAGCCCCGACATCGCGCAAGCTGTTCAGGACTTATGGGCGGACGAGATCATTCCCGCCTTGATGAATTTTTCGTCCAAATTTTATTTGATGGACAGTGCCACCTAGTGAGTCCCTTTGATAAGCATTTACTCTACGTAAATGCCGTCTTTGCTGTCTCGACACCCGCCGTGTACGCTTGCTTACTATTAATCATCTATAGCTTTTTTGCGGAAGCACATCGGATAGCGGCTAGCAGTTACCTTCCATCAATGGAGGACGTCCTGCGGGCGCGTGCAAAGACGACCGCAATTACCGAAACTCGGTTTCCCATGGGCCAGTTATCAATACATATGGTCGACGTTGGCGGACAGCGGTCGGAGCGAAAGAAGTGGATACACAATTTCGAGAGCGTCACGAGTATTATCTTTTGTACCGCATTGTCGGAGTATGACCAGGTCCTCCTAGAAGAGAGGAATCAGGTGCGTAAATGGATTCAAATCACCATCTCACTGACTGAAGGATCACAGAACCGAATGGCGGAGTCTCTCGTTCTCTTCGAATCGGTCATCAACTCACGGTGGTTCTTGCGCACTTCGATCATCCTTTTCTTAAATAAAATCGATGTATTCAAGAACAAGCTCCCCAAGGCGCGCTACCTTTTGACGTTTCCGCGTTTTCAGTCCCCCTGACCTAGCGTCCGTCCTCACAGGTACCCCTAGACAAGTATTTCCCCGAGTACACAGGCGGCGCGGATGTCAACAAGGGTGCCAAATATATCCTTTGGCGGTTTATGCAGGCGAACCGTGCACGATTAAATGTGTATCCACAGTGCGTCTACCTGCCTCTCCATTTGATTTTCCGACTCTCCGTGGCTTACAGAGCCTAATGTAGTATCACGCAAGCCACCGACACGTCTAATATCAGACTAGTCTTCGTCACTGTGAAAGAGACGATCTTACAGAACGCACTCAAGGAGTCAGGTATCCTATGATATCTGGCAACCGCGACTTTTCCAGTTACCTTTTTCCCTCGTGTACTCTATCTCTTTTATTTTCTCCCATGGATTGGATACGAATCGCTCCATTGTCGGTACGCCAATAGGTCCTCTCCAGGGTTCAAAATACTAACTTTTGCTTTCGCGCGCAGCTCATCTTACGCCCCGCAATGTCTCCATATATCTGCCTCATTCGCACACATCTATTCATCGCATCCTTCATACAAACCCTCTCTCGTCTCTCCCACCTTCTCCCGCTTTTCTTCGTGCGTGCCCTTTGGTTCGCCATCCACATGCTTGCCCTGCGGAGCGACCGACCCGCGCGAGTGGCCAGGCAAAGGGTGCACACGAAACCGGCGGCGCCGACCCATACACCTCCATCTCCCTATTCCTTTCAACGTCGACACCTACTCTCCCTCACTCTCCCTTTCGCATACGGCCGATACATCGCATCCTAATCTCGTACTTCTCTCCCTCTCCCCTTATGCGCTTGTGATATTCCCCGACCCCCCCACCCCACCCTCCTTACGATCATTACACCGGACGGGCGTAAAACTTCGACGTACTGCGACCTGGACGATATTTATCCCTTTTACGTAGCGTTGAAACAACACTAATTGCATCCACCCACTTCTCTTTGTCCCCTTTTTTGTCCTTTTCTCTCGTTTACTCTTGGGGGGTGTAGGGAACGTGCGGTGAGTAGCACTATGTACAACCAACCAACGCTTGAAGCTTTTCTTCCTCCTAATGTGCGGGAGAGGATATCATGACATGTCATACATATGGATTCTGCTATGTGTTGCCCGTTGTCGTTCGCTCGTTCAAGAGGCAATGATCCGATGGGACGCCCGCCGAGTTATAACTCAATGATGGTTGAGGGATGATATATGATAGCGGTTAAACTACGGTACGATATTCAGCCGCCTCGCCATGAGATCAGTGAGAAGCCAAGGCATCAGGTCTGTCATCATCATCTTGGTGTGGTGCAACCATTGGCACCAGTTTGGCACCTAGAAACAATGATAACAATAATGACCGCAATGGGTAATTACAGTACAGTAACAGCATCTGTGTCGGTGGTGACGAGATCGAACCCTTATTACCGGTTATTACGATAGCCTGTTGGACAGTCGCTAATGCAAGTACGTGATGGCGCGTAGGCAGCTTCGACCCGGCCGTTCGTAAGTATATTGATCAATCGTACTGTCCCTCATGCAGGCACGGGCAAAGCATTTGGCATTTGTCGAGATTCAATTGGCACCCTGCACCCTTGAACGTGCTGCGAACAGAGACAGACACCTTGGCACTTCGCGCAATCTTTCTAGACTATGGAATCCGGGCTTCGCCTCTGCATCATCCGGCTAGTGGTGGCTGTTGCGGAATAAAAAGGAAGATTTCAAAAACAAAACGAAAAGTAAAGAAAAGAAAAGAAAAGCGCTGCAGCAGCGACCGGGACTTGGTACCCGGAGTTCGAGTGCCTAAGTCATCATCAGTTTCATTTAATAAAAAAAGGTAAATAAACGATGCGCGCCGGGCTGATCGACTTAAAATTGGCCAGTAATACCGCGGTATTATTACTTCAGGTGGACCTTCAGATGTCTCAGGTGTTGCTAGTGGCGGCTGGGAAGGCACGGAAAATAACTATAGGAAAACGATATGACTATATCCGTTCAGTGGTTTTTTGAGGACCGCCGTGATCCACCCTCGATCAACAATTACCCCGGTTCGTTCAGCCTGAACCCCGCCGCCCATAACACACTCCTCTCAGCCCCACCATTGGCCCCACCGTCACAGCACGTCGATTCCCTCCCCAAACCTTCTGCGATCTGTAATAGAATGCGGGCCATCGTAATTGATCCCCTCTTTCCGGCAGGGTCTCCAACCTCATGCTGTCCCTGTATAGTAAATTACGATGTCGGTTATTGGGCTTGAGAGCGTCGAGGTGGCCGCGTCCGCGTTTGGATGACACGACATGGCGTCGCGTACGCCGCATGTACAGTACTGCCACTTATTTACTGGATCGTGTCATGACCAATCATGGTAGTACGCCATATCCTTCTATCCATTTTCTATTCTTGATTGGTTAGAACCCAAAGGGTTATTGGGATACCATATACATTTCAGGCTGGTGTTGTGCTGGTGATTCAAATCTTGAAAGTCACCACACCCCAGCGTCCGTCTGCCCGTTCTATCGGACGACGCTGAAAGGGTTTAGAGCGGGCAGAAACTCTTCGTAACTTAGTACGCGCGAGGCGCGGCGATAAGCAACACGTGTTACGGCTGTCATACTGATGTTATTCGGTTTGCCAGCACTTCTGCGCCGGAGAGAGCTCGTAATTCCGCTCTGAGTTCTTCGTTGTATTGCAATGCAGCCGCGGCGGTGGTCCGCAGCTACTTGCATCTTCCTGCTCCTGGCAACTTCTACATGTATGCCGGCAGCACTTCGACAAGTGACGGTGACAGCCGCGGTTCTCGAATCCATAGGCAACGGGACGTTCGTTGTGAAAGTACAACGAATGACTCAGCTCAGGCTACTAGCCATCTTTATCCGGGCCACGGCACTCAAGGGACAGGACTTGCTTGGTCTTGGCTGGAAGAGGCATGAAACAATGGCCAACCGTCGTAGTATAGCTGGATGTGACAGTTGAACCATTGGCTATTTATAACTAACGTTGGCAGAATACCACTCTTACCTTGAACCTTCTTCCTTCCTTCCTAGGTGAGAGAGAGCGGAGAGGAAGACTCGGGCGGTGTGAAGGAGGTAGCGAGAACCGTGTCCGAGGACCCGAGGACCTCGTCAGGAGCCCGGACGCTTACCCCATCTTACCACCCCCGGCAAACCAAGTGCGTGCGTGCGTGCAGGCTTCTCTGCTTCTCTAGTCCAGAAAGGCAATATTGTTTTACCCAAAATAGGCTCGGATGAGTGGAATGGACAGTAGTTGTCCTGCCATGTTGACTGACAGCGTGGGCTACGCTTCGCGTTGCTAGTGTGTCAGCGATTCAGGGAAGGTGTGAGGGTGTCATCCATTCTTCAACGTGCACGTAGGGTTCCGCCTTGGAGCCAATTGCGCAGGGGCCCCGTCGCACATGCCAGTTCAATACACGGTGATCACAACGTAAGGAGGAAGAAAGCGTCATGTCCATTTCATCAGGGTCCGCAATAAATGCACAGAAATGTAAGAGTCCAGTAACTGTCATAACAGCATCAAGTCAAGATATAGGCGAATTATCGTAAATAACGTGAAACGACATGTCCATTGCCTAAGGCGCAAACTTTTTTTTTTCTTTTCCCGCGCACAGCGTCCGAGTATGGCATGTCAGATACAGTAAGGAAGGCAACAGCATGCATGCGTGTGTTGTGTGTGTCAGACAATTACCTTGCACCGTGTTCCCTCGAACAACTTTCACCACGCGAACAGCGCCAGGCCTAGGGCGAGCCCTGCACCCAACACGCCCGCAGGCTTGTCGTGCGTGGCGTGGTTGGAGGGCGTCGAGGACGAGGACGATGACGAGGACGTTGTGCTCGTCGAGGAAGTGCGCGTGCTACTCGGAGACGTAGTCGTCGTCCTAGGGGTGGTCGTGGTCGACGACGACGTAGCCGTGGTTAGCGGTGTAGTGTTCGTCGTAGATGATGGAGTGACCGAGGATTCAGGGGTATCGGTTGGGGTCGAAGTGACTGTCCCGGTCGAAGTGCCTGAATCGGGAAGTTCAGTCAAACAAATGCATTCGGGCGGCACAGCGGATATCGCTCACCGGAGGATGGACTAGAAGAGGAAGTGCCGGCCCCTGTATTGGTGTTTAGGTACCGCCCGATGTGAAAGAGGACGGACGAACGCACCACAGAGAGACAAGAAGAAATTTTGAGCCGCCTGAACTTCGTCAGACGTGCATTGCTGTGCGATACATAGACCACCAGTGCTAGCGAACGCTGAACTGGTGCATATGCAGTCGGTATCCGCCCTGAAGGTGATTCAATGTCAAAACTTGGGGTAAATAGGACGTAGTTAGGCATACAGAGAGCAGCCCGAGCTATCCGCGGCACTCTGTGCGCAGGATTGAGCACACGCAGGAATATCCTGAGACAGCACCCCGGGTATGAGGACAGATGTAGCGGCGAACGCAAAGCCAAGGACAGTGGAGAGGCGGACCATGACGTTTGGACGTTGAACGGGGGAGAAAGATTGAGAAGTCGGGCCGGGTATTTATAGAGACATACTGGGCGTCCGGCGCCAGGAGAACAGGTGTCATGTCATGCATGCGATCGATCACAGGCATATGTACGCAGCGCCATTACTCCGCTCTTTTTTTGGAAAGGCAGGTGGGACTTGCCAAGGCCGCTTTCAGCTTCCTCCGCCGGAAGTACATCTGCGACCGCTTCGTGTCGGGAGACGAATGCGCAGTACTCTGACTCTAAAAATTTTACAACCTGCTGCCGGGGGGGAATGGTTGTAGAGCGGGTAGTACCGGGCGTAAGTAGGCTCGTGATAGGGGCCTTGCATAGCCTTCTGCGCTCACTCTGCCTTTTTTCTTTCTTTTGGAGCTGGTCTTCCCAGCCCGAGGCGTGCGCGCGTGTTTTTTTCAAAAACTTTTTTCGAGGCTGTTCAAGGTTACGCACAGTACTCGGAAGTCTATTTGAGATTTAGGACTCGGAAATCAAAGTGGGTAGGGAAATTACGGCTTATAGAACGTCATACACTTGGGAATAATACGGTCCTAAAACGAAATGTCTGAACACAAAAAATCGTGCTAGCATTACACCGCTACGGCTACAAGCGCGCCAATTCCTCCCACCATCAGCGCAACAGCGTGGGCGTGGCCTGACAAACTTGCAGCGGCATTGGTCGGTGAAGAACTGGTACTGGGTGTGCTCGTCGTGCTCGTCGTCGTCGTCTTAGAGCTCGTCGTCTTGCTCGAACTGGTAGTCGTGCTCACAGAGCTGGTTGTCGAGACGGAGCTCGAGAATGTGAGGATGCTGCTCGAGGCCGTGCTCGAACCCGTCGTGGAAGACACCGTCGCAGGTATAGAAAATCCTAAAGGGGAGGAAGGATACCCGCTCGCGCTCAGAGCACAAATTTCAAGGAGATAATGCTTGCTTACCTGGCCCCTCACCAGCGCAGGCGATGCTGTAGAACGTCAACGCTTGCTGAATGTCGTCGGAACTACAGCTCTCGTTTATACACGCGCTAAAAGCTACAAGAAATGGGTTGCTGTCACAGATGCACGTATTATCGGCGCTACCAGATGAGGGAGCAACTCGTGATTAAGGCAAGTGGAATAGGCTTGGGAAGGACGACATACCCGGGGCACCCTGAGGTAGGGATTGCAGTCGTGACACAAGGTGAGGCACATGCGGGGAGCGGAGACTGTGCATGGGAGCCCGGGATATACTGAGACAAGAACGTGAGGGCGAGGAATCCGATCAAAGGCCCAGAGGCGGTGGGTCTGAAAGTCAGCATACTGCCAGTGCGAGGGTCTTCTGATGCGTGAAGAACCTCGGGGAGGAATGGGCTATTTATCGCTATAATGCTTAGCGGCATTCGGTCCCTTGAACGTGCGGCGATCCCAGCTGTATGGGGGCGGTGTACCACGAGTCTGTGTGTGTCCAAATTGAATTGATACGATGACAGCCTGCCAGTGCGCGCGGCCCCGTGCTAATGGGCACTGTTTCCTTGGATCCTGTGGCAGATGAGCATTTAGGCAGAACAATGGGTCGGGTGGTAATGATGCGTGCTTTTAAAGAGCTGCTTGACGCCCGAGCGCAACAGACAGTCCAGGCTCCAGAGGCAGAGGCGTCAACGTCAACAAAGGCGTCAGGAGGCGCCGACCTTTGTCTTGTTGGCGTACCTGAAAAACCTCACTGGGGAAGAAAGACGAGATTTTCTGTGATACATGGCTTAACGCTTCATGTGGTGTTCACACCACGTCTAGCGCTTGAGGTAGTATATAGACCCCGATGATCCAGACCTTGACCGCAAAAGTACAGCGTGGTTGAACACGACTATGCGTGCATATATACTGTATTGTTTTGAAAGGGCCACGCGGCCATCAGAGGCTGCCTATTGGTGTTCCTGTGGTAGCCCGAATGTAGACATTGGGGGCCTGGGGGTGGACCCCGCGATGTCGCGACGATGGATGGGATTACCGAACCTGCCAGTAAGTAGCTTGGGGATAGCGAGGTGGGATCGTACATTGACCGTACTGTCAATGGCTGTGTTTTCATTGTGTTGTAAGTTGACTCGACGTGTCCCAGCAAGTGGGTGTGGCACAAATGACTGGCGCCCATGCAAAGAATCCCGTTCCTGGCTGGTGTGACGCGAGAATAGGAGCGCTGGGCGGGTCAATCTACAATTAGCCTGCTAAGATGCTTCGTGAGAGAGCACTAGTACTAGAGCGTTTGCATCCCTTGGTCAGCGGCCCCGTAAGCGCAGGATAGGAGGCCTTTTGAGTTTGACTCGGAGAACTTGAGAGCTTGAAATCAGAGTGTGACGAGTGGGTCGGACAAGTATTCAAGTCATAAGAAAACAAGAGGATAATGCATCCAGACGTACAGAACATCCCACACAAACACTACACCATGTCACCGTCCTAAACATCGTAACCCATCACATCGCTACGGCTACAAGCGCGCCAACTCCTCCCGCCATCAGAGCAGCAGCAGCCCGGGCATGAACTGGCAAACTCGCAGCGGCATTGGTCGGCGGCAAACTGACAGTTTGCGTTGACGCCGAGGTGGAACTAGGCGTGCTCGTCAGCGTCGGCAAGACGGGGGATGGGAGGGTGAGGACGATGCTTGAGATCGAAGAAGCGCTAGAGCCCGTCGTAAAGCGCGTAAAGGACGGCGCCAGAGTAGGAAATCCTATAGCTAATGGGGAAGGGATAGCCGTTTGCGCCCGGAGATTCTAAGTACACCTATCTTGCTTACCTGGCCCGTCGTCGTCGCAAACGTCGACGTAGAACGAGATTGCTGGCTGGATGTCGGCACTGCCGTCGTTAAGACAGTTCTCGGGCTGGTATATCATGATGCACGTATGATAAGCTAAGAGGAAGGGGTCGCTACTACAGATGCACGCAGGATCGGTGCTGCCAGACGCAATCACAGAGGGAGTGGCTCAAAATGAGGACGAATGTAGTAAGACAGGGAAAAGATGTCAAACAGGGAGCACCCTGCGGTAGCGGCTGCACTCGCAGCGCAAGGTGCGGCACATGCAGGGAGCTGGGTTTGTGCGTAGGAAAGAAGCACGATGGACGAGAGGACGACGAATGCGACCAAAGAGCCAGAGGCGGTTGTTCTGAAAGTCAGCATATTGCCAGTACGAGTATCCTCTCCTGATACAGTAACGGCGATGCGTGAAGACTAGCCTTGGGGAGGAAGGGACTATTTATCGTTGCAATTTTCAGCGGAGTGCGGCTTCTGCGCGGAGAACCCTATTTGCGGGCTGACCACGAGAGGCGGCCCAGAGCCAGAGGAACAAAACAAAGGGCTTTAGGGCGTCAGGAGGCTGCGAAATTCGTCTTGTGAAACACCTCGTGATAGACAGGTTACGCAGGGATTTGGATATGGCGCCCAAACCATCTAGCATTTTGACCACGAGAACAATCGTGCGTGTTGCCGTCCTGGTTTCTAGTGGCTCAGAGTATTCTCGTTTAGATTTGAGAGACGGATGCAACTACAGAGATAAAAATATTACGTCATCGGTCGACCACCAGACCTTTCGGAATATGAAATTCGGAGCGTGCACGGGAAAATTTGCACGAAGACAGTCCTCTCTTCGCGTTTTTCCATCGCTCCCCAACTCATCCCCATCGACGAGTTACTTACTTGCGCTTTCTTACTACCACCTCTCGTGAACTGTTTTTTGCCGCCATGGATCCTGCTTATCAGAACAAGAGTAAGTGACGCCCGTCGTTCCTCTTCGTTACCAGTGCTGAGCGTTTCCCGCAGAGATCGTCGACCTGAGCGACGAAGAGCTCAATACCCTCTTGGGCCAAAGTGAGCTGCTTCGTCATTGCACACATCCATCTCCCACTCATGATTGTCCGTCCACCCTGTAGACGTTGCTCCGGGTGTCAAAGCCATGGTCGAAAAAGTGAGGGCTGACCCCGTGCACCTTGGCAGTAAGTCTCTTCATCTTCTTTCTTGCGCGTTTCAGTTCCCACGTACTCACATCTTTTTGCGTTTTCAGCCGTGACCTGCTTCATGGTCGACTGTCTCAATCGCAGGTACTCAGCCCAGGCTCCCCCACAAGACGCTGTGGGCTCTCCTACGTCTCCCACCTTTCCCACCTCTCCAACCATCAGCGAGGCCGATACCCTCTACTCGCAGCTCAGTAACGACTCAGACGCCCTCACCGTCGTCGCCCCCGCACTGATCTCCAAGTTCGAGATGCACTACTGGTATCACGGCATCTCCGGCAACCCTCCCAAACTCATGTGGCGTTCCGATCTCGAGGCCAACCCCTTCCCCATCCCCGCGCCTGGAGCCCGCTTCTTCAAAATCCCCAACAAGACTGCCCACGGTGTCTTCGATACGCCGCTTAACGCCGTATGGAGTACCGTCGCTCCTCAGATCTTAGAATCGATGAAGGCCCACGGCCTCAAGTACTCCGCGCTTAAGACAGTTCGCTTCTCGACCGTCGAGGACGGCAAGGAGGAAACTTTTGGCCCAGTTGTTGTGTGGATCGCCGTTCGTCCCAACACCACCAACGCCGGGGCTGTTCGCGATGCCACGCCCGACATCCTTCACATCCTCGCTGACTTCCAGATCACCGATGTCGTCGTCGAGTGGTACGAAGGGTCGGTCGAAAGGCTGGTCGGCCCGCCTCTGATGAGCGTCGAGGGTTCGGCCTCAATCACCCCTTCAACACTGGCCTAGGCATCCCCATCGCCAGGGAGTCCGACGATGCGCAGGGCACCCTCACGTTCCTGTTCCGGGAGGTGAAGACCGGCAACGGCGACCCCAGCGATAGGATCCTCGCTCTCACCAACAAACACGTCGCCTCCGTCGACACGACCACCCATTACGAGTTCGACGGGGCCAACCCTCAGCACATCCTTGTCTGTGGTGAACGTCGTCTCGCTCGTGCCGTCGTCGAGATCGAAGACGCCGTCAACACAGGTTTCCGCGATGCCGTTAGACTTGCCGGAGAATTGGCGGAGTTGGGGTTGAAGTCGGACGGGCAGAACAGCACGGCCCTGCGACGCAAGCAGAACGCCTTGGACGACAAGAACGAAGACAACGCCACTCTCCAGACGCTCTTCGCCGAAGTCAAAGCCAAGTGGCAGGATACCAATGGCCGCAGGTTCGGTGATGTCGACTGGGCTCCCGAGATCTCCGTCAGGGTTGACGACCGCCACTACACTCGCGACATTGCCACATTCGCCGTCGATGGGGCGAAGCTCGAGAATTTTGAGCGTAACATCGTCGACCTGGGTGCGTTCCGTCCCCTTCATTCCAATCTCGCTTACTGACATTCAACTCTTCAGGAGACCAATACGGCGCCGGTGAGCTCGAGGATCGCTTCTGGCCCATCGCTGCCGTTCGCGAGGGCAGGACGATCCCAGCCGACCTCCAGCTCCCCATCCATCGCGCTCTGCCTCGCCGCCTCGTCAACAATCCCGACACGGAGGACAAGAATGGCGAGCCCCTTTACATCGTCGCCAAGTACGGCAGCACGACTAAGCTCACATTGAGCCGCTATTCCGGCATGGAGGCCTATACCTGCACCGACCTCGGACTCGAGTCCAGGGACGTCGTCTATAACTATAGCAAGACTTCTGGCGACTTTTCGGACCACGGCGATTCGGGGTCTCTCATCTTCACGGGCTCTGGCGACGGGCTCGCCATCCTGCACTCAGGAATGCCTCGAGGCATGAATAATCACGTCACCTACGGTACGCTCCTCTGGTGGGTCATCAAGCAGATCCTCGGCAAGTATCCCTCCGCCGAGTTCTACGGCATCGCCTACACCCTCGATTGAGCGCAAGCACATCCAAGCTTCGTCCTCGACGTTCCCCCCCTCCCCCCACTGTCCTTTCTCGTTGTCTTCTGTTTTCTTTTTTCTTTTTCGACCGGCCTTTTCTATCTGCTTCTTGTCTCGTTGGTTCAAACGCGTGTCTTGATTCTCGATTCGCTGCCCATCGTTCGTCCCCTTTTCTTTCTATCCTTTATGCTAGTAACTGACAATCTTTGTCGTTTAGCTCTTTGGCGGATTGCACGCTTCGTCTGTTCCTTCGACGGAGCTGGTGGATGTCTTGACTGGTGAATCGCTGCCCTGGTTCGTTCTCCATCTTCTGCTTCGTATCTTCCTACCGACTAAGAACAACCCTGACGTCCAGGCACTGGATCGTCGACTTCTCTCCCAGGTATGTCTGGTCCTCTCTCTCTCCCGTTTCTCAATACGTGCGGCTCAGAGCTCTTTCTTTTAAGCCTCTCGTCGCGTAAACTCGCAGCCTCGTCCGCCCGCATTGTATGACTGTTTTTCTCGTCTCGTTTGTTACTATTCACCCCTCCCCTCCCCACCCCTGACTCGCACATCCCTCTCCAATACCTGTAACGTTGCTACGTCTTTGAAATAAACATTATCTTTGATGTTGTTTGTATACGTCGCCGAGTGATTAGTAAGCCAAACTTTGGACACATGATAGTTTCTCCATCGTCAAACGACTGTCCCGGGACAAAAGATCAAACGACAAATACACGAAACAAAAGCATTTTCCCTAACCTGACGAACCTATTTCGGACCGTCCCCCCAGGTAAACGACGCTAATGCATATGTGCGGCATGCCTCATCAACACACGACGACCCCAAAGGAGAGCTCGATCAGCAAAGCCAAAGTACAATGTACAATGCTCTTTTCTTCTCGACTCGACGAAACCCTCCAGACCAGGGACGACCAGGCCGTTTTCTGCTCAACTGGGGCCCAACATCGTACTGGGACTTGGTCTAGTTTCCGTTCCATTCACAGAACTTGATTCATTCACTCTCTTACGTTCTCGCCACAGCTGTTATTGGCCGTTGCATGCAACAAGATGATATTCTCCGTCAGGTACGTAAGTAGTGTTACAATTTACGTCGATCCCGACACGTTATATGGAGAATGAGGGGAAGCGAGAAATAACAAAATGGAAACAGTTTCATTCGTCGACGGGAGGAATTCTTCTACTCGAGCTTAGTGAACAAATCGCCGGTTACATCCTCCTCGGTCGCGTCGTTTCCCTCGAGTCCATCCTCGCAGTCGGAGGAAGACTCAGGCAGGACGGGCAGGGTGGCGAGGGACTTCTTCTCTGCGACTCTCGCCCCGGATCCACCTCCAACGTTGGTAATAACAATGGGCATGGGCATGGGCATGGGCGTTCGCTTTGCTAACCACTCTTCACGGAGACGGCGGTCCGACTCCTCGACATGCCTTGACACGATCGTACGCGAAGCCTGGTCAACTTCGTGCTTCAGGGCGTCGAACCTGGCTACGCGGTCCGACTTGTCCTTTGACATGGGCATGCTCACAATGAGGGAAGTGCTTGGAGGATTGCGTGGAGCCCAAGTTGGGTCGTGTTTCTCCAAGACCGGGAGCCTATGTGCCGCCTCCGTATCAGATTCGTTCGATAAAATGATAGAGAGAGAGGAGGGAGGAAAGACGTACATGCTCGCTTGGTCAAGGGATTCTGTATCGAAAGTGTCATCTTTGTACTTTGCTTCGACATTCGAGCAGTCGAGCGATTTGATGGAACCGTTTGCCTCGGAATTCTCAGTAGGCCTGCAACATTGAGTTCCTGAGCCGATACACACGGACGGAATAGAGAGACATACTCATTCTCGTGGCTGGCACGAGCACGAGCACGACGATGCGGCCTAGCGAAACTAGGGAACCGTTAGAGTCCTTCAGTTGGTCATGAGACGAGCAACGTACAAAGCTCTCCATAATCGAGTTGGAAGGGTCGTCGATAGCTCTTTCATGTCGTGTCCAAAATGGCTCTAGGGAGCAGAGTCACCAACGTCGTCCTCTATACGAACAGGTCGCAGAACACGTACTCGCTGCTATCCGTGGCGAACATGGCACCTGCATGGTCTGAAGACAGCGAGGCTATAGGTGCCGGACGCCCTGGCCTGCGCAAGCTGATTAACGACTCTCGGCATCAACGAACGAGCCATGATTCGAGAAAGGACGTACCGATAGATGCGCTCTGGTTTCCTCAGAATTCCGGCCCTACCCGATTAAAAAAATTTCAGAAACTAGAATAAGCATCACAACGTACATTTCAATGTTTTCGCCGTCAGGATTGAATGCCTTTCTGTCAAGATTACTGCACAGGCGTTAGCATAGGTGACCTGAAGCAGACGCAAGCAAGATTTCTCACCAGGGGATGTCGTTCCCCTGTTTCTCATCAGTCGACTCGCCTATGATATCCATTGCGCGAGAGCTCGCCATGTTGGACCCGTGAGCGGTCTCGACGTCATCTCAATCACGGTCCTTGCTCGGTAGGATTTTGTGAATGACAGTCATGAGTCGATAAGAGGCCCAGACGACCAGGGCCTGGAGGAACAGGTATTGCTCGACGAACGTGAGCTGCCAGTGGAGGGCGATGCCGGCGGCTGCGATGCATGAAGAAGCGACGGCGGTAATGCCATAAAAGACGATGTTCAGCTTCAAAGGCCTCGGTGCTTTACTGGTAGTTCCAAAAAGGGTCATCACGATGGAGAGGGCGAATTGCGTCCATAGCATGAGGCATGGTAGAAGCCAAAGGATCTCGAAGTCGAAGTCGATGATGAAGAGACAGATGGCGCCGGATCCGAGGAGCAGGGCTTGGAGTACAACCGCTGCGCTGAATGGCACCACCTCCGACCACGATGATGTGGTGATCGTACCCTCGGTTCGCGATCTCGCGATCAGGCCTCGACCCCCCAAACCTGTCTTCCTTGGAATCTAGGCTCGTAAGGATAGTGAATTAGTTCATTGCGACGATGAGGTGCGAGAATGGTGCGGTTGTAGGTCCATCACGCCGGTGAGCTGTCAGCGACCGGCAGCCAGAACTTCGCAGTGTAGGCACATTCACGAAGAAAGGTCCTAACGCGAGACGATTTGTTTGCGGAACTGAAGTACTAAACTACAGTGATTAGGGAAGAGCACTGCGCCGGGGGGAATGGGAAGTGAGGTATAGTCACTGGTAAAACGTCAATTTGGAAAAGAGCCACAGTTGACTGCTATCTAGGACGAGAGGAATGATAGAATCGGTTCTGAGATATGAATATTGCCTGAGCGGTGTTTCCCAGAGGTCCGAGGGTGTGGTGGGTAGCAGTGGATAATGATGGTGGCACGGAGATGAATTCGCCAACCAGATGCCACCGACGCGATTCAAAGAGGACAATCTCGGGTTCGTGTCACCTCATTAGGCTCGTCGACGAGGGTCTTGAACATCAGTGTCACCTGGACTCCGGCCCACGATTGGGCACGTCAACAACCGACGAAACGCTAGACAATTTAAGGGAAGGGGCACTTATACATGGAACTGGTTGATCATTGGGTATGGCCGTGTTGCAAGACGGCTTGAAGGTGAAAGATTACATAGCGGGAACTAGAATAGCGTATAATACTGTAAGGCTTTGGCTTCGAGAGCTCGGAGGAAAAGTCAAAACTCGGGTATAATATAGAGAACCCCGGAGCATCAACAGCACAGCCCAGTGCTGATCAAGACGACATGCAAAACAGTGTCGAATCCAACTGCGTCGCCCATGTGCATCATGTCTCGACAATGGAAACGGAAAGCACGCCTCCCAGACTTGGAACGTCTGAGTCGTCTCGGTACGCGCAACTTCTCTGCGATAGATACTCATGGGGGAATGAGTCTTCTACCATAGCTTCTGGGAATAAATCCGAAGCGTCGGAGGAAGAAGTGGTGGGTGAGCCGAGGTCGCTACTTTGCGAAAAAGTTGGAATGAGGGTAGTAGTGACAGGACGAGGAAGGTGGTGACCGGGGGAGCTAGGGGCGGTAGATGAGGGCGAAGCCACGCAAGTCGTGATGTTTTCTCCGAGTACCGAAAGGTCTCGTGTATGGGTCGTCGTGCTAGATTCGGGCATCCCTAAAGCGACGAAGGTATATTCTTTATCTTCGCCTTTTCGTGCACTTTCGAGATAATCGTCAATGAGTTTCAGCCGACTATGGGTCGGCTGCTGGCGTAGTTGTAAGAGCGAACTCTCGCTAAGGGTCTGCGAATTAAGGTGATTGGGTTATAAGAGTACTGTATATAGACCATAATGAGAGCAGAACCTGTAGTCTCGGGATCCAGTGTGTGAAAAGGCGAGGCTGATTCATGGCTGATGTGGCAACGCAAATATCAGGGTTCCAGTAAGCGGGAAGAAGGCAGTCCGTTGGCATTATCGAGCTGGGTGAGATATAAAGGGAGGTGGCGGACCCAAACCAGGGCTGCTCCCAGTTATATTTGCGTTGGGCATCGCACGGCACAAGCCACAGCAGCCGAATGAAAGGTTATGTGGATGTGCTGAGTTGAAGATTCTGAGTCACAAAAGTGGAAGACAAAGAACAGTGCTTTGACCCATTTACTGCTTGTGGCTAGGAACTGCGATGGTCGTTTACGACTGGTTGGACAGAATCACGGGTACAATGCGATAGCTTATCGCCTATGACTGTATTGGTCTGGTGGTATGCGATTGTGGTTGTGGTATGGCTGTGAACCGGATGGTACCCTTGTTGATGTGGATTCGGAGGCGATGACTCCTACGAAGACGTGCCAGTCTCCGGAGAGCTCTTCTGGAGTAATACGGTCATTCTGACGAGCGATTGTCCGGAACTTGAGTGTCCTCCAGCTGGAGAGCTGTTTGCCTGTTACCCGTACTATCTATACAGACAGCAGTATCTATGATAACAGAAGGTGAATGACAGTCCAACCCTTTTGGAAACCGTGCTAGCGGGCCGGTGCAGGCCCGGAACTCACAAATGTCCTCCACCACTCAGGCTACTGCGGCTGCGGGAACGACGGACGATAATCTCAATCTATCGAAGCAGCTTCAAGAATGGACGCAAACCTCGTTCACAGACCTGTACAAACTCGATCAAGACCTACAGACACAAACGCTATTCACACCCGATGCGCAGATTCACGTCAACGGAGAGGTGTTCTCGCTTGAGAAATACGACGAGCATATCAAGGCGCAGCGCGGAGGAGCTACGCGGGTTGATATACTTTGGGAAGGCGTTCTCGCTAATCCAGAGGACGAATCGGTTCGCCATTGATTGTAATTAACCACAGCTCACCCTGACACGCGCCTGGAACAGCGCTCCGTATTATTCAAAGGATCTTACACTATTACCCGCTCACTAAGGTTCAGATTACGCGCTGCCCCGATGCAGACATTGACTCACGTCGTACTGGAAGCGCGGTACGACCGCCTCCCCTTTATTTGCTCTCCTTGTGTGTTGATGCGCGGTTAGGGTCGTCGAGGTTGATTCGAATCGAAAGATCGTATCTCTACTACAGACCGAAACTTATGACCGCCCACCGGTGCATCTAGCTCCGGTACCAGCGGGGATTTCCCAGAGAGAGGTTGATGGTACCCAAGGTTCATGAGGACCGCAGTTTCTCCGCGTGACGCAGGTCATCAACATTACTCTCTCGTGGTTCTGGGGTGTTTCCATGTTCCTAGTGAGGGGGGAAGCAGGTCCCAACTTGGTTGGTACGCCGAAACCCCGCTGGCACGGAACCCTCTACGAAAACTCGAGAGAGAGGTTCACTGTACGGTATTCTTCACGATCCTCGGTAGTTTTCAGCATTTCGAATGTGTATTTGATCATCCGATCGCATCAACACGGGACGAGATAACAACTTTGCGTCGCGCCTGTCACGCGCCTGCCGCACCACCTTGTGATGATATGTGGGTGAAGCACACATGCAATCTGAGTCCCAGCTGGGAGAACCTTGGTCTCCTTCCTGCTGGCACTACGATCGACCTTCAAATTGCATCCAAGCCATACCGCGAGACTGCTTTGATTGACGCCCCCTATAAGGCCGATACTAGGCACCCGAAGCATGTCCCCAACATCCTGTACCCGTACGCGCGTGTGTTCTGCGCAATTCTAGTTACACCGTAGATGGCCCACACCTGTCCAAGGAGTAGGTCGTTGCTTGTTACTGGTCGCTGCCCCACACCAAGATGATGAATTCTGAGATTCACTTTAGTAGACTTATTTAGGGCCATCCTTACATTTAGCGATAACCGCCCTGTTGAGTACCGAAACCACTTACTGTAAAGCCTGGACGATATTGGCCAAAACAGGATTGTGATGACATCTGGGGTGAACTGTGCCCTACAGAGCGTTTACTGTGCCTGTCATGTGCGACCGACAGTGGACATACCTAACATTGGTTTGCGTCTCTGTCTCTGGAGATCACACCATGGGTTCTATCACCGGATGCCCCGGAGAAATTTCCAATGATGATCTAACACCCAATCTGACAGATCTTGTGACACCATCTAGATCTTTGTGCAGATACCGTCATGTACCTCACGGTCGTGGCCGTAGTTGCTCGGTGCTACGGTCTCCAAATGATGCGCCCTAGACTTGCTGAAAAAATTTAATCGACAATCGACCAAAAAATTAGAATGCGACACCAAAATTCTTTTGGACACATCCGGAATTGAACCGGACACCTCTCGCATATTTGATTGCTAAGCGAGCGTGATAAACCATCTACACCATGTGCCCTTAAGCGTATGTTTCCGGGAAGTTATGTCGACTTGCGTGCCATCGAAGCACGATTGAACAGAATAATCCTTGGAATCATCTTGGGAATAATCTACAGTGGTATAATAAATAATGCATATTTAAGTATTTCTCGTCATACTGTGCATGTGCCATCTGCGTTCCAGTATTCACTGCGGACGCCTGTTGGAACGATGAACAGGTCGTTCGGGTCGTAAATAGCCTTGATGCTCTTGAGGCGGGCGTAGTTTGGGCCGTAATATGTGACCTGGGGATTCGGTTCGAGTACATCGCCCTCGTTTGAGTAACTACCGCTCGAGGGGCCCCCAGCAAGGCCCGCAAGCACAGGCCTCACTATTGAGGTGAAATTCCTGCGCAACGCGAGGACATCAGCTGCAGCTAGGGTATCGTCCCAAAGTTGAGTGGCGATGAGCTAACGAACAACATCAGAATAAGGCCTGGGTTATCCGGATGGTGATGGGGAGCTTACATGGGTCTTGGCTACCCGCCATGCGGGGTTGATCGCGGAATCAATATTTGCGTTGGCAGAGACCTGACCTACATCAATGGTCAGCCCAGGTGTAAGTCTTAGTGGGTACGGAGCTACATACCACCAGCCACGAGATGCCCAAGAACCGATCGGATGCCTTGCGAGAGCAGCTGCTTGTACGCGGCACCCACGCTCGATGGCGTACGAACGTAAATAGATTTGGGAATGAGGCGAGAGCTGAGGATGACATTATACCCAGACTGATCGTCTGGGAATCCAACAATATCGTTGGGAGCCGCTGTGATTGTGGACTCCCCCTGAACAATGGCTCCTAGGGCAGTTGCGTTGGATAGGAAAGCAGACATCTGGGCTTTGCTGGAATTGCCGTCGAGGCCCTTGAAGATCGTGTTGAGGGCAAGTGTGCTATTCGTAGCTGAACCTGATAGATAGAAGTACTGCCCGGCCCTGACGTTATCCCAGTCATTGATGTGTTTGGCGTGCAAAGTCATCAAATCGCCCGTTTGTTCCACCGTCGCCGTAAGGAGATTCACGGTATGCAGGGTTGCGCTGAAAATCGGGAAGGTGCGGAACGTGGCATCAATAATCACCCCCCAGCTACCAGCGCCACCTCCACGTAAGGCCCAGAATACTAGAGGGGAAAAGTTGAAGCCGCCACCAAGCGCCAGGCACGGTGAACGTACGATTGGGGAAAGAGACTGAATTGACTACAACGTAAGAGCCGTTGGCCAGAACAACGCTGTACTCTGATTTTATTTTTGAGGCTTATCTTAATGCGAAGGGGACGGAAGCACGTACGAAAAACATTGTCTGCGGCGAGTCCATAAATGGGTGAGAAAGCTGAATGCCCAGCACCCTGGGTGTAGCCTCCTGCAGCAGACACGGTCGCAGCAGTGCCGCCCACGAACATTTTACTTTGTGCCTTAGCTGCGGCGTATATATTCTTGAGACCAACGCCCGAGCCAACTGTAACCGCGGAACCTTGATCCACGCCGCCGACAAGGAAGTGGTCGGTAAATGTGATGTCGCGAAAGTATGCTGTCCATAGAAGTAGCGAATTTTTTGCGGTAGAACGACCTAAATAATCGTGGCCAGAGGATTTGATAACAACGCGTAGGTCATGAGCCCGGGCAAACCGTACTCCCGCCTGCAGATTAAGAAGGTAAGCGACGCAACTAGAAGACAGGAAGTCCTTTTAACCTGTATGTGCTGAGCAGTTGTCGCGTTAACTGCATAAAGCGGGACATCCCCCTGCGGACAGGTGGTACCGTTCAGCAGGCAGAGTTCTGCGGGAGGAGTGTAGTCCTATGATCACGATCGCATTGAGCGAATACAAGAAAAATCGGACGAGAAAGGTATCACCTGTTCCCAGTTGTACTAAAAAAGCAAATTAGCGGTGATAAACGGGATCAAGTTGAAACACAGTACTCACGGCGTTCATCGCGCCAGGGATCGTTTGTCGGAAAATGCCGCTCGCCCACTGTGCCCCAGTGCAGCCTAGCTTACGACACGCCTCAACAGATGGTACGACTCTGAGTAGCCTGCCACCAATTGTGTTATTAAGAGTGGACCAATCTGCAGCAGCGGGATAGCCAGGGTCTCCTGGCTGATTTCGGCACCGTGCATGAACTACTTGAACAGGTCTGGTCAATGAAATCGCCAACACAACGGCAGTCACGGAAAGAAAAAGAGAGAGCATTGTTCGTTGCAACGCAGGGAGAGAGAAGACAAGTCAGAAAGGATGCCACAATTGCAACTTAAGTAGCTCCAGTGCCTTCTGGTGGACACGTGGAGGGGAAACGCCCCGCAGCAACCCGGAAAAAAGGACGACGGTGAAGGGGGTGTTGGTTCCATATGTAATGCTGACGTAGGAAGGATTGTGCTCTACCGGGAGATCACTGGAATGATTAAAGTAGACCGGAACTCTGAACTCCTGACCGGCCTAACCAACGGTAACGTGCCTTAACTTGAAGATACAACGTGAGACGTGTCCGAGAGAACGGTGTGGACCAGCATCCGTGCGCATCTACTAGCAAGAGCTGGAAAGCGCGGTCGCAACGATCTGTGAGTCTACGGTGTATTGACTACCAACAAGGAAAACTCGTTCCCCTAGGAATTGAGGTAGATAGCGACCCAGTATCGTGGGGTGCAGGAGCGCGAGATGGCCGTGGATCGTAGTGCAGTGAGCAAAAGTTGCCGGATAGAGACACGTGACCGGTTGTTTCCGTGGTTTCGCGGTCATGTGGCTGTGCGATCTAACTCGGAGCACCACCACTGTTGAGCTGTTCCGAGTCCTGCAGCAAGTAACTCACTTGTGGTCTTTGCTTGTCTTTATTCAGCACAAGTCTCTCCATCACAATTCTCGCATCAAATAATTTTTATGAATATTTTTCACTAGGCGTGTATTCGACGCGATGCGGTCGGGCGGCGATCGTATCTGCCTCCGGCGGTGGATTCCCCGGGTCCACATTACAGTTCCGTGAGATCCGCACGCAATATCTTTGAAAGCTTCTCACCTGGAACCTTTTCTGGTTATAATTACCGGAATGATAGAAGCCTCGTTGAGAACCAACGACCGAGGAACCCCAGTTTTATGATGTCTACACAATGTGAAAGACGAGCAACCGTCTTTTCATGTGCAGTCATGTGCACGGATGGTCCCCACACATGTTGTCTTGTGTGTTGTACGACAGTTTTCAACAAGCACAGGACCAACTCGAATTCGTGTGGGGCGGATGGGCAAATTGGCTGGAAATGCGCGTTCTGTTTCTCCTCCCGCGATCATCTCCAAAGCGATCTCTACCAGTTAGTGGACTCGTCGCGTGATAGGAGCAACCCCTGGATTAGAAGTGTATCGTACGTTGAGAAGGCGAATAACTTGGACTCGATTTGCCGGGGTGGAAGAAGCACGACTTATTCGGCAGGGTGTCCACTCTACACAACCATCTTTGATCAATTTGTTGGAGCAGACCCGAAGAGATCGACTGCCTTCCAGAATCGTACGAATTTGATGCGCTTGTTCTCACGGGGAGCCCGGCGCTTCATTTCCTGTGGGGCCGAGCCCGGGGGTACTGTAATGTAATTCACGTACATACTATTGGCTATTCTGTTGGACTTGCAGTGAACATGTACTTAGCGAGAATGGGGGCGGAGAAAGCCAACGATTGCAGCGGAGTGGAGTTCAATTGACAACGCAAGTTGGCACAAAGCACAGTGAGCCTTGGTTTGAGCCGGTCCAGGAAATGACAGTCAATGACTAATTAGTGTAAGAACTCAAACCACTAGCGCCCTGTAAGTAGGCCGCCTAGACCGGAACTACAGTACGAGACTTGTGAAGTGAAGACTGAATGGGGATTCGGCGTTACGAGAACTTACGACCCATGACCCCTTGGGCCCTTCAAAGTTGAATGACCCAACAAAGGGAGGGAAGGGGTTGTACCGTATTGCACGCAAAGTAGAGTTTGACAGGTAGTACGCTATGAGTTTCTCAGTGACTCATGCACCCATGCACTCATGGTGTGCGACTGTAGCTCCACTGAGATGATAAGGCTGTAAGTAGAAGAAGCAAGAGAGGAAGTACGGTTTCTTTTTATTTTTTAGTCTGGAACGACTAGGTATTACTGTTACATAAGATCAACCCGATATGCGCGCAGCAATCGCCCGCAAGATTTCACTGTGATACAGGTGAAGTACAGAAGCGAGCATAAAACGACGTGGATCAGGTGGTAAGCATCATAATGAATGGAGGTGTTTCGACCCCCCAATTGAAGGGACTCACCTTGGACTCACCTCAGACCAGACGTCATCCAAGTTAGTGTTAGAGTTGGAGGAATTGTACGACCAGTAACGCGTAACGTGACCGTCTTGGCCCGCACTCCGAATGCCACGCTCGTCAGTACATGTATATCGCAGGTTTATCGATTATCCTTCATATACAGACGGTCACCGGTCTGGCTCATCAGCTCCGCAATGTTTGTTCATGAAACACGTAGAGACGCCACACTTCTCCCACGCGGGATTCCCGTGGCGTGAGATGGTGGAGCAGGGTCCACTCACGAATCAATTCGGAGTAAGTTCTCCGCATTGGAAAACGTGGGGATAGATACTCTAGCTCCGATAGTGGAAGGATCAGTCCCCTGGCTCGGACTTGGCGGATAGTTAGCAGTACAAGCCTATAAGGGACCTTTACCGGCCGGTCGTATCACTCACGTGGGTCTACCACAAACAGCACCCTAGTCACACCCATTCTCGGCATCTGAGGCACAATGGCAGCTCATAGTCGCAATCGTACTGTCTGCGGTTACGCTCTCTAGATTGCGCGTCGAGATCGCTCGCGTGCGACATGGGGCGGCTGTACATACCCAAATGGTGCACGCCCGTAGGCATAGGAAAAGAAGGAGCTGGCAAAGGAGTCCTCCACGTCCGAGAAGAGCACTGATACGTAATGAATGTGGATGAAACACGCCCTGGGCAGCAAATATCGTTGGTTGCTGGAGTTGTGCGAATGGTGCTCTAGGGCCGAGCATGCGTAATGGTCACGGGGTATCTACAGGAGGCGCCCTAGGTGCCCCAGGTATTCTCGGAGAGGTGTCATGGTTCATGAAGGGGACACGCAGTCCCGCACGCAGGCGGAGGAACCAGATAGTGACCAGATTGACACATCAGCTGATGTCAAACATAGAAGCCGCAATGAGTCGGTGGTGTCAATATCGAGTGCCTGAAGTCGTAACGATTCTTAGAGACAGGGTCGGTGCCAGAAGCTTGCGATACTCTAAACTCAGCCTGAGCACGAGTTGGTGCTGTACTGAAGAGCTGCGGACAATGGAAGATCAAAGTAACGAAATCCGAAAGAGTAACGAGACGTCTCGGAGGCGGCGAAGGGTGGCCTGTCATGACCAATAGAGATCTCGAGCTAATGTTCCCCATGACTATGTGGCGAATGGTGGCGTGCGCTCTCCGTTTCCCGAAGCGGGTGCTTTTTTCTGTCGACTTTTACTGTACTATGTGACGAGACGTAAGGCGCTGGGCAATGGAAGCTTAACTTACTAGCCGATGCAGACAGGACCCTAGGACTTTTAAGTCAGCAGTACCATCAAGTGCAGTACGTACTCTACGTACTCTTGATGTGGATGACGAGCTCGAGGGTATCAGGTCCTAAAAACGAGTAGAGATGGAGCTGACGACTATTAATGTACTGTGGCGTGATGATGGTCCACGAACCGGTGACGACAAGGGTGACAATGAAAGACCCCGTGGTACAATTGTAACAATTGAGTAGAACGCATGGCAAGACGCATGGGCGTCGTTTCATTCATGTCCAATACAAAGGATGAGGTGTCTGTGAAAACGAAAAAGAAAATATTGAGTGACTCACATCACATTACTAACCTCGGTACTACAGTAATGTGTCATTTACACAATACAGTATGCTAGAATTCTGAATCAGAAGTCTGACGGGATCTAATTTCAGGATTTGCAATTGAATCGGACTCGGAGCCTGCATTGCTCGAAGTCCTGGCGACACAGCACTTGTACCCTTGTTTGCACCCTGACCTGTCCAGCATGTCCAGGCTCGCAGCTCGGGTGCTGGTCAGTTGTCGATCTTCGTTCCTTCAAGCGAACTTGAATGACGCTAGTGTTGTACGTTCCTCAGGCTGGAATTTCTCACAACAGTATCAATGGATCACCCACCCAAATAGTCCGGTCCGGTCCGGAAACCGAGATAGGCTTTCGGAGTGTCCTACTGGTTCAGCAGGTTCGCATAGAAGCTCTAGGCAATTGTTTGGCCATGAACGCGTTGCTATCGATGGAACCGACTGGCATACCGCATACCGATAGGCCCTGGGCCGCAATCGTACTATGGGACTATCGACTAGCAACGGTCTCTGTGTTGATTTAGTGATATCGGACGGCTTATGTATGAGAGGAGAGCGAGTTAATGGAAGAGATGAGAGTAGGGCTTCTGCTCCTATCTCCGCAGATCCTGGTTATTATCCAGTTATTCTACGGTAATTTAGCGATTATCTAATCGTGTGGTCTGGCCTCGGGTTGTCCGTCCGGCAACGTTCCGGGCTCAATCCCAACAGTCTCCATCCAAGCCATAGCATCGCCGCGCTACGTAGGCTTACTGGACCTACCCATAATGGAAGCCTGAGTTATACAACCAATGGCTAAATCCCCTCTGCGTCTGCCACAAGTTCGCAACACGCTACAAGGACTGCACTTGGTCGAATCTCGGAAAATCGTTATGTCAAGGCGTACTGTATCCGTCATTCCCAGGACACGGAAATTACATGTCCCTACGTATCGACTGTTTCGAAGTGTTAAAACGGACGTTCCATAGAGCTTAAATCTTGAGACCTTCTGCAGCTTTGAGGACCCACTTACTCAAGATGTCCACGTCTTCTGCCAGTTCTACCATTGTCAAACCTGGTCATCCAATCCGCCGCCCGCTGCACGCAACTGGTTTGGCACTGGCCATACTCAGCTTCCAGACACTCGGTATGCCGTTGTCCCACCCAGTTCTCGTACGTGATATCCACAGTAACACACAGGAATCATATACTCGGACATCGGGACGTCACCTTTGTACGTGCTCAATGGTATCTGGTCGTCGTCCGGCCCCGTGCCTCCCAAGGAGGATGTTATAGGATGCATCAGTGCCATCATTTGGTCTTTGACCCTTCTACCGTTGTGCAAATACGTCAGTCACCTCCCCCCTTCTTTTGCACTGATCCGTACTGACACCGTAACCTAGGTCCTTATATGTTTGCACTTTGGCACTCATGAAGGTAGTGTACATGTCCTCGTGTGCGCTGCAAGATCTCATATAGTTTCGGTCTTTCAGGAGAGGGCGGAACTTTTGCGCTGTATCAGGGGATCTATCCTCCGAAGTTTTTCGAAAGTACCCCTACTCACGACTCGATGATGGCTGGAAAAAAGAGGCGCGATGATATCAAGCCGCCCCAGTCTTTTCGGTGGCCTATGTTGATTTGGGTACTTTTTTCTCCCTCCCGGGGTGGTGATAAAGCCTAACGTAACAAAGGCGCTCTTTGGCACAAGTTTGACAATGGCGGACGGTGTTTTGACCGCCGCCGTTTCGGTTACGAGCGCAGTTGGAGGCATTGGTGAGCCACTTGCAAAAATAATCCAGTGCAGTCCACTCAGATACACACCTTGTTTAGCTGTCGCCAAGCCTAGTGTGTCGGAACACGTCGTTTCCATCTCGATAGTGCGGCTTCGCTCTACTCCTGCTCGTCTTTTATGTCTTGTCTGATCTCGTGACAGGCGTTCTTGCTTGTGCTGTTTCTCTCACAACCACTGGGCACAGCGCGTCTATCTTTGTTCTTTGCACCTAGTATGCATGCAACACTTTTTTCGTGTCCTGTTAACTCGCCTCACAAAGTCGGGTAGTCACCTTCACGTGGTTGCTCCTTCTCGCCGGAACAGGAATTTATAATATCACAAAACATCCTGGTATCTTCCGCGCATTCGATCCGTCGCGGGCTGTCATGTGTAAGTGTGTGGAGCTTCTGCACTTGACTACGCGTCTTATCGAGTAAGCGTGAAAGATTTTGTGCGCACCGGGAATTACGACACACTTGCGGGTGTACTACTTGCCATTACTGGTTGCGAGGCGCTTTTTGCCAAGTAAGTTGCCCCGCCAACTCCAATGGCATATCTATTAAACGTTGCTTGTAGCCTTGGGCAGTTCAACATGATTTCAATCCAGGTACGTTAGTCTGAATCTTGGTCTCCATCAGCGCTTCCGTTGACCCTTTTCGTTCTTGCACAGATTTCTTTTACGTCTCTCGTGTACCCGTCACTCGTGCTGGCCTACCTCGGTCAGGGCGCTCGGCTCATCGTCGACGGAGAGGATGTCATCTCAAACATCTTCTACCGTACCATTCCGGGCAAACATAACGGACCACTATTCTGGATTCTTTTTACCTATGCGATCATCGCTACGCTTATCGCCTCTCAAGCTCTTGTCACCGCGTCTTTCTCCTTGGTACAGCAGCTCGTCAACATGCGTAGTCTACCTCCGTGCGCGCATATCCCTCTTTCCCTGGTGGAGTTTACTCACGGGTATTGTTTCAGCATGCATATGATTCACACGTCGGACAAGACTGAGGGTCAACTTTATATCCCTGTCGTCAATTGGATCCGTAAGCCTTGAGTTTTTCTCAAAAAGATGATGGCAAAGCCTGGCCACCAGTTATGTTAGCAACGATTATCATTGTCGCCGCATTCAACAATGCCACGCAACTCACGAACGCCTACGGATTTGCCGTCGCGACAGTCATGTTTACGACCACTGTGCTCGTCGCACTACAGATGCGCTACGTCAAACACCTTCCAATCATTCTCCCGATTCTGTTTTTGGGCTTCTTTAGTTTCTTGGATTGTGAGATACGAGTCCGGCGGTCGCCTTGTGTGCGCCAGCGCTGACATCCTGTCAGGTCTCTTCTGGGGCGCGTCGTTGAAAAAGATTCCCCATGGCGCGTGGGTGCCGCTCATGCTCGGCGTTATTCTGTGAGATTTTTTCCGTCTCGTCTGGGGTCAAGACGACTAACAGTACATCTTCTGTTTCCCACCTGGCCAAGTCTCTCACTCATGACATTCTGGACCTGGGCTAAGGTGAAAATTTGCCCTCACTTTTCCCGCGACGACAACGTTGAGTTTTTTGTGACCCACAGGGCCTCGAGGACCAGTTCGACCGCAAAAGCCGCAAGCGCCTCGAAGGGTTCATTATCCCCGAGGGTGCCGGTGCGATCTTTGGGGATTCGGAGAAGCGCGAAGAAGGCGAGTTCGTCGCGCTGCAGGAGCAGGACGACAGCGACCGCTGCAAGAAGGCCCTGTACTTCATCACGCCCCCCCTCCCAGACGCGAAAGGCGCGCAGGGCGAGGAACGCCGCGTGATCGCGCGCTTGAACCTACTCGCCATCTTCCACGGGGTCTCGCACGAGCGCGGCGTTCCGCCCTCCTTCACTAGTACGCACGCGCGCCTCTCGCCCTCCTTTCGCCCCTGCTCACTATTCTTCTGCGCGCAGGCTTCCTGCGGCAGTGGCCATCGTTACCGACGTTCGGCGTGTTCCTGACGACGAGGGTACTGCCCGTGCCGTACGTGGACGACGCGGACCGCTACGTCGTCTCGCGCATCGAAGTGCTCCCGGGCTTTTACGGCGTCGCGCAGTACCTCGGCTTCCGCGACGAGGCCGCGTTGCGCATGGACGAGATTGTCGCACGCATCGCAGAGCTCGAGGAGCGCTACGCGGGAGCGGACCCGGACGGGAACGAGCGCGCTGGCGCGCGTCGTCGCGTCGCGCAGCTCCTGGAATTTGCACGTCACCCAACGCACGTGTGCGTCCTCCCCTCCTTTACTCATTGTGAGTAGTGCCGACGGGCACGTCGCAGGATCCCGCATTACGCGCCGAAGAGCAAGAGCTTATCGATGGGCCGTCTCTCGCCGATCGCGAACTACCTCCGCCGGGTGCTCATCGAGGACATCTACGGGCGACTCAGTAAGCCAGCTCACGCGCGTCGTTCGGCAAACGGTAATCGCTGAACGTCACATCTTTTTCAGGTATGATGTTGCCCGAAGGCGAGGGCTGGTTGGCCCCCGCGGACGAGTAAGTCATTTTTTACTTCTGAACCGACGCACAGGACCACCGCTCACCGTGACGCGTCCGCGCGCTTTCTTTCGTCCCATAGGATCATCCACGTCGGCGTGACGGCAACAATCTAAACATGCTAATGTGTCAGAAGAGTAGAAGGCTGGATGTATTTGTACCTAATTAACTCACGTAATGATGACGATGACTACTAGGATGTTCATACACTTACTCGAATGACTGGAAATGGGGGTAGTAATTACGGAGGTCTATTGGGATGTAGCAGTCAGTGTCTCGGACTGAGGAAGTTGAATAACTCATGTGCAACTTGAGGATCAGTTAAACTCATGTACTATGCTTACCACACCTCTGCAAACATACCCACATCTGCAAATTTCGAAAGATCTTAGTCGATCAGTACTTTCCTGGCACGCTTTCTTCTCAAAATAAATACACTATGTTCCCTAGCATATGTAGATGTGAGATCACACAATATAATGAGGATCAGAGTAAACCTAAGGTCATGAAAAATCGACAAAGGTGATGGGGTGGTCTAGAAAGTGTGTCCACACCCCCAGATCCCAGCGATCACAAAGTCCCTACTGGAATTCATCTCACGTTCATGTTTAAATATATCACCACAGTTACTCTGCAAATTTTGGAGTAAATAAACGGAGGCGATCGAGTTGGAGGCAACAATCTCACCAAGGACCATGGAGAGGTGACAAAACGTGACCCAATTCGGCAAACTCCTTTTTGGACAGCAAAATAACTGACACATGTTGCCACATTTGCCGAAACGCCGCCCATTCCTCTGCCTGCCAAAACCCTGCTGCTGCCGTGACAATGCGTGACCAAAATTTGCAGAGGTGGGTCCCATCGCTCCACGTTGAACGGATTCAGAAACAAATGAATAAAAATCTAATTTTGGTAGGAGATACATGTATCTATTACTATGTACAAAATGAGATAGCTACGATATGTTGTTGAAGCTACAAAAAACGATTACCGTTTTTTTTGCAGAGGTGTGGTAAGCATAGTACCCCCAAACAGCAGATTTTTCATGACAGTAACATAGAATACAATGACTCATTTTTGCCTTGTATTATCATCCCAAAACAACTTGTTGAAGACGTCTCATGACACCAACGCCATGACACTGTAACTGATCATCAGTGGTGCTGTGCCCCCAAACCGGAAGAATCTGTAACTCGCAGCACGGTATAGCGCTCAGATTTGACTATGTACTTATTAGGACTAAGGTCATGTCTATACACGCCGAAAACGAACTATTTGTCCAAAAGTTACCCTGGTGCAGACCGGACAATGTTCCCTCTCTTTTTGGTCGCCAACGTGTTCATGTCATGTGGGTGCATCATGTCCACCCACGGACGGAGGCGTGTGGATGCACCAGGGGTAGACTGCGTGTGAAAAAAGAACGACAAATAAAATAAAATAATTAATGGCGCCGTTTCAGAGAATGAAGGCACCGCCCAAGGCAACGGTCACGAGGGCGAAGGCGGCATTGAAGAAGGGAACTTGGCCGTGGACAGCGCCATTGCTGGGCGTAGAGGAAGAGGCGGACGAGGTGCTCGTGGAGGTGCCGGGGCTAGTGCTGCTGGTGCTCGAGCCGGTGCCCGAGGTTGAACCCGACGCTACAAATGTGTAGTGTCAGAAGAGAAAAAAACTGAAACGTGGGTATCAGCATGGGTGTACGTACAGGATCCGCACTGGGACTGCTGGAGTGCCTGGGCCGACGCCTGGTCTGCGGCCGAGCAGCTTGCAGTGAGACACGTAGCGACAGCGCCTTGGAAGGTTGTGTTGGTGCAGAGACAGGTGGTATCGGTGCTAGGAATTGAAGGGAAAGTCAGGAAGGGGTCCAGAGATGGTGGACGACTGGCGTGTCGAGTGGGAAAAATACGTACAGAGAGGAACAGGTGTTGGGGGACAAGGCGCCTTGCAAGCAAGTGAGGACGCAGGTACTCTGAGCAGACACGCCGACTGCGACCAAGAACAGAGTGGCGAAAATGCGGACGGGGTTGACAATCATGGTGTGAGGCTGTGTTGGTGGGAGGAACGAAGAAGGTGGGGTTCCGGATTCTTGCACAACTTCTTATATATAAATTGTCAACATCACGGGACGCGGGAACGATCAAACCAAACTGGGGTCGGAAGTCCGTCCTATCACGGCATGCCACCACATAGTGCAGTCTTTAAGCTTTCGGCGGGGCGAGCGTAATGTGTAGCTTCGTAATGTGTAGCTTGACTACATTGGTAATTGTACAGTAATCCATGTCGACATGAAATTGTCGACATGAAATACAAAATGAATACGGCTGGAATAAAGCAAATCTGAACTCTTCAAAATGCTCGGCAAAGAGGCTCTAGTCTGCACATAATATGTTATGCCAAGTTTCCTCGGAAGAATCGTCGGTAGTCGGCGAATTGGTTTGAATTGATAGTCCCGTGCGTATGATACGGCGCGGGAGATGCCTCTGCGAGTTTGTGGCACTCTGTACCGTGTTAATTGTCGCGACGTGCCAGTGAGAGAGTGTTTTGGAGTTGACCAAAGTTGCGCTGTCAGACCAAAATTCTGCTTGCCTGTGAAACCAGCCAGGAACTGTGGCTGGTACCTGTAGCCGTTCGTCTGAATGGACACTAATCTAGGGTGACGCCATTCCTTATAAGTTCATAGTAAGGAACATCTGGTGGAGCATACTCCGCTTTTATGTTACGTCGTCTAAATTCGTTACGGCACCGACATCTTCCGAGCATCTTCAACGATCGGTTAGCGGGACCGCCAGCCCTTTCTCTTCGGAGAGATTGGGAGGGGCCCATGGAGGAGCCACAACATAACCACGGATTCGATACCTTATTGCTATCCGTATCTCGCATGAATTCATCGAAAGATTTCTAGGGACGTGGTTCCTGAGACCTGAGTATTTCGCCAGCTGGTTTGAGGTGCTCAGTTCCAGGGTACCGTATTGGTATTGAACGAGGCACACGGTACTAGTGAAAGAACGGTCGTTCTCGGACCTAGACCCTATCTCCCGCCGAATCTGTGTGGTCTAAGTTACCTCGCGGCCCTCATGGAGTCATGGTCACCTGAGCCGGAAGTCATGCTGCATGCTGTGTGAACTGTGAAGGCACCGTAGCTACTGACAATAAAGCGCATAGATTATCATCGCATGAATGAGATAGGCTGCGTGTGTAAAAAGAAAGAAAAAAAAAAAAAAGAAAAAGGAAAAACATATTAAAGTTAGATAGGCATGTGCAGGGTCGGTCACAAGATAAAGGCACCGCCAAGAGCAATGGTCGCGAGGGCGATGGCATCGTTGAGGAAGGGAACTCATTGTGGATGGCACTGCTGGAGGAACTGGGAGTCGAGGCGGTGGAGGTGATGGAGCTGCTGGCGGGTGGGGATGTGGAACTTTAATTGTACCAGAGAGACCCTACAAATGTGCAATGTCAGCAGGTTCCATTCTGGAAATGGCAACGCATTCTGTCCACTCTGTCACGGCGGACCAAGCGGCGGATGCGTGGGTACTAAGTCCCCCCGTAGTTTTTAATTATGTATCTACTTGTGCACGCCCGCATGAACATGCTGTATGACTACAGGCCAGTTACTCAGACTGTTGGAGAACAAAAAAATACTGAATTGAAAGGATAGCCTGAGTACGAGTGCCTCAAACTCCAATGGCGTTCGACAAGTCACATGTCCCATGTCACAAGTTGTACGGTCGGGTGACCGTGGGATAGCTGACAAAGCTTGCTGGGTCGCCATCGTGGGTCGTATCCTGGAACATCACCTCATCTCCTGGGTCTTGCAATGCCCTCTCCTGTTTAGTTATCCAATGGCGTCGTTTCCCCCTGTCTCCACCAAACCGAGAGGGATGAAGAGAGTTTGCAAAACTAACGTGGGCGAGATCGTGGCCAACCAAACGTTGCAAGAGTCCGATCTTCAGAGCCTCGTGCCAAACCCCAAATATTGTCGTTGCGAGTACCAACAAAGGCGGTAATGGGCTGCATTGACAGTGCAAGCGGTGTGGTTCGTACATCGCAAGATGTACTACACGTGGCCGATGTTGTGTCACGGTGAGTCC
>JAKEYF010000047.1:0-357688 GCA_021527775.1 Lactarius sanguifluus | reverse complement strand
GGACTAGGGGAGTCCGTAGCTGCAGCCTTAGCTTTAGCTGGCTTCCCCATTTTCTTGGTCATGCAGACGGGTGCACGGTGACCGACTCTTTGGCACCAGTTGCACACATCTCGTTCGTGGTTTCCATCCTTCTTTGAGTGTTCTGTTGACCCGCACCCGTAACACTTCCCCTTCATCCACGTCTGGTACTCTGCTCTAGTTTTTAAGATATCAGCCTGCCCCGGTTTCTTGCCTTGCTGACGCGTGGCGTCTACTTGCATGGCATCGGGGTGGGCCGATGTAGGTGCGATGCGGGAGCTTTCACCCCCCTTCTCTGCTTTCCAGGCCCGCATACGTTGATCGATGTCTTGCGAGGCCTTTCGCAGGTCTTTGTAGTCTAGAGCTATCTTCCCCGTGAATGCGAGGATGTCCTTGATTTCCTCAGAGAGGCCATCATAGAACCGGGTGCACAGGTCTTCTTCAGACCACTTCGTCTGTCCGGCATACTGGTCGAACAGGGATATGTACTGGGTCACCTCCTTGCGACCTTGTTTTGTCTTTTTGAGCGCTTCTCGCGCTAAATCCGTGGTGTCCCGCGGGCTAAACCTGAGGTTAAAGGCCTTGACGAAACCGGCAAAGGTTCCACCGAATGGCGATCCACCTTGATTTGCCTCTTCCAGGTATGGAAGGGCCCAGGTCTTCGCGTCCCCTTCCATAAGGTTGAGGGCGGCCGCGGTCCATTGACCTTCGTCAATGTACCACCTTTTATCTGCATCGTTCCATGTGTTCATTGCATCCCCCACGGAGCCGGCCCAGTTATGGTAAGCGGCAAGGAAATGACGGGCTTCTGTAGAGTCGCCTTTCCCGTCCCAAGGTTTTGGGCGGGCCACTATGTCCTTTTTGTTACCATTGGAGTGGGGCCGGGTAGCGTGAGATGCGCCGACTGCTTGTGTAAGATCCTTGACCTCCTGGGCTATTACGCCCATGGCCAGGCTGAGTTGATGGATGAGGTCCAGACAGTCCTGGACCGTGGGAGGGGCGGGTGCAGAACCCGAGGCGGTTGCGGATGTGGATGCGGTGGGGTCGGCCATTGCGTCTAGTTGGGCCTGTCTCTCTTTTCTTTCTGCTTCTTCTTGTGCCTTTCGATAATTCTCTAGGAGAATTAGCTGTTCATCAGGCGAGATGTCGTCCCAGTCAACTACTGAAGAGGTGAAGATTTTTTCACTCTTCGTGAGGGGAGGGAGCGCGAATTTGGAGTGAACTCCGCGAGGATACTGAGCTTGAGCCTGCTTGGCTTTCTGCCGACCGCTGGGAGCCACTGTGAGGTGGTGAAGGAGAGGGAGGGGGAGAGAGGCGTGGGACTAGGTCTGCTGCAAATGCGACCAGCTGGGGAACAGTATACCCGGTTCCGTTAACTTCACCGTTTAGGCCGTAAAGCTCTAAAAGGCCGTAGTGATAGTTAGGGAAGGAGTAGATAGCCTGCACGTATTGTTCGGCTAGGTTACGAGGGGGCAGTTCTAACTGGAATCCCTGGTAACGGATATTGACACCGTCTTCGTCGATGAAGCTTTCGCCTGACTGGGCGAGGGTTTCTTGGGAGGAGGAGTGTGCGGAGTGGAAAGAAGCTGATGACGACGACCCGTGGGTTGATAAAGATGGGGATGGAGCACGCTCGTTGGTGATCTGAGGTGTCCTTAATACGTGAAGCGATGCCGAGGCAGAGGCTTGATTAGGGGGCGTCGGGATTGGTGGGATGGAAGCTTGTCTCCTCCTAAAGAGATGACGAAGTCGGGCACGAACGTTCGCAAATATGCGAGGCAGGGTGGAAACGGGAGGATAGGTGGGTAAAGACGACTGGATACAACAAGCGCGCAACGCTAACTCGAGGATGGGTGGAATGCCCTATCAAGCGAGACCAATACACAGTGATTGTTTCACACTGCGCGAGGCTGCGGCGATAAAGGGACACTCAGGAATGGGGTAGGGGTATGTGTAGAGCCACAAGGCTGTCTGCCTCAGTCTTCTCGACCTGTTGGCTGCCTCTCACGCCGAAGCGCTCTCAAACTTTTCTGTTTACTACGCGTACAGCTGTCGCAGGCTAGGCCTGGCTGGCTTCTCGTCCTACTGCAGCTTATCTGGCGTGGTGACCAGTTCTGCAGCAAGTACCCAAACGTTCTACTGTGACCAGATAGAACGCCTATAGGCAAGCACAATGTATGCCGATTTTACGGACACTACAGTTGTACCACAATAGCACAGAATCTGCTTACGGAGGTCCACAGGCAAAGGATGAGGTGGATAACACAAGGGACTGATGGTCGTCAACCACCTAGAGGGAAAGATGATAAGAGGAGTAAGACTGGCGGATGGGTAATCCGAGAGTGTGAAAGAGGAACTTGTCCTAATGTAGCGGTGCGACTGCCGCGCTACGCCAAGTCAAGTGAACTAAAAGGTGAACTGAACAGGTAAGCACACCCAACTCGGCGCGGAGACAAGTCACGCGCCAACGCACAGTCACTGCAGAGAATATAGACGCTTGGAGTCTTTATACAAGAACTCAAGTCTAAGGGTGATCACGCAGTGGTACGTCTGAGTGGAGAACCAAGAGGACAAGTTAACATTGGAGATGTGAGGAAGTACAAGGGGAATACGCACCTGAGTGGAGAACCAAGAGGACAAGTTGGTTCCACTCAGGACGCTACAGGGAAGCTTATATACACTACTGCGGCTGAGTCTAAACTGAGTTCGAACACTATTACTAAGTGTACAGTAAGGTCCTATGACTCAGGAGCTGACGCGTCGTGTCTATTAATAGCGTTATCTATGGTGCTGACGTGGCACTCTGTCATAACGCTTACGAGCGGCTCCACTTGCTGAGTAAAACCTAATACAGCGAGTAAGCGTAAACTACTAAGCACATTCTAGATCCTTCTAGTCCCTTCCATCCTTATCGTCCAATCGTATGAGTCCGTACTAAATAAGGGATACTAATCCCACGATCACGTGCACATGGTGGCAAACCAATGTGACTAACGAATGTCTCTGTACTTCGGCCCTTTATATCTTCACCAAATAAATCCGTAAAAATACAGAAAAATAGGGAAAATAATACGCGTCCATGACAGACGATTCGATAGACAACGGCAGCGGCGCAGCAATAACACGACAGGCAACAGCAGTCAAAGTGACTCAGATGCGATGGCAGTGGGGCAGCTACGCTGGGGCGGGGCTTTACTAGTACATTATTTTGCAGCTATTCTTTGGTAGTGTAGTGCCTGTATAGTGCCTGTATAGCCTAGTAATGTGATATCTACGAGTACTCGTTTGAAACGGGTACTCGTGCAGTTCAAACGAATACGAGTACTCATACTCGTGAGTACTCGCGCCGCAGACGGGTACTTGCACTGCGAGTCCGAGTGTCAGTTGGGAAATCTCAGCGAGTACTCATGCTCATGAGTACTCGCAGCTGCGAGTACGAGTCAAGTACGAGTAGCTCTTCAGAGATTTCTGGCAAGTACTCATACTCGTGAGTGTCACTTGTTGACATCTCTACCCTCAAGCCACCTTTCCTACACCGCTCAGTGATTTCCGGTTTTGTCTGTGAGGATTTGTGGATTCATTCACGGCTATATCCAAACGACTATGACACCAACAACCACGACAACCAGAACCACCAACAACACCCACGACAACCATGACCAACGACCACGACAACCAGAACCACCAACACCCACACCAACCACAACCAACGACCACGACAACCACAACCACAATCACGAAAACGACAGGCTCAACAACCACAACAACCGACGACAACCACAACAACCCCTTGATGCCCATAACAACAACCGTGACGACAACTCAGAACACCACGATAACGACAACGCAACGCAACGACTGGCAACCACAACACTACTGACACGACGACTCAGACGCCGAGTGGCAGGCCTTTTCATATGTGTAGTAGTAGCTAGTTTATTAGTTTAGTACAGATATGTAATAAATAACCTGCATCCAGGCTCGCACACGAAGGTTGAGGACGTTCGCCAAACCCGCTGTGATCACTATCAACATCGACTTTGTCCTTGTCCGGTCCGCATAGACCGGGGTAAGTTAGTCATGTACTCACCAAAACATTTCGAAATCAATAAGCAGAATATATAAATTCATTTATTAACTAGTACGATTAATTTTGGTGGGAAAGAAATTCGGCATGGTCCCGTTAAAACCCCGCCGTAAGGTGGTCGTCAGCAACTCGCTGTAAGGGCAACTTTGAAAGCCCCTATTATATAGTAGGTGATATCCTCCCTCTCATCCTGCTATCTCTTTCCACTCCCCTGCATATGACTCAGTTATTTTCCCCCAGACAGCCCACTCCAGGGTAGTGCTCATAGTGACCGTGGCAATCATCATAGTGCAAGTAACTATGACGATTGCTTCGGTCATTATGAGGCTGAGTATGAGCACTATGCCCAACCCCCAATGCCACCAATTCTCCCGTCTTCTAGCTCTTCCGAGCTCAGTCATGCTCTCGTGGAGACCCCTCCACCAGAATCTTGACCCATCAACCACGGCTCTACAGTATTGCCTTCCTAGCCTTCCAATGCTCATCCACTCCTAAACAGGAACAATTCGAGACCCTGGTTGGATTAAACCCTGCAAAACCGACGAATTCTATCACAGCCTGACAAGGCTACGTGTCAGACGATTTACGCGCAATCATGCGTCGGGCTCTGGGCGGCATGCTGTAGGCCAAACAATACTACAAGTTCGTCGCGATCGAATGGCTCGACGGAGATCCCGCGCAGCCGCCGCCGCCCCCCCCTTCACGCAAGTTTCTGCGGAACAACAAGGTAAAATTCTTGGTATACGGCATTGTACCGTTAACACTTCTTCTTCCCAGGATTGGATGCACTTCCATGCATCCGATATGCGACAAGTACGTTTTATTGCTTTCTTCAAGAATAGATGTGAACGGGTTTTTAAGATGGGAATATTCATACTTTGCTGCGTGGGACAGCGCTTTTCACTGCATTCCACAGCCGTTGTCGACCCCGCGTTCGCTAAGAAGCAACTTGACCTGCTTACCGGCGAATGATATATGAAACCCGATGGTCAGATTCCCGCTTACGAGGAACTTCTCCGACGTCAATCCGCCTGTCCATGCTCAGGCGACATTCCGCGTGTTTAAGATCGAGCGCAAGTTGTACGGCCACGAAGATGTTCCATTCCTTGAGCGTGTCTTTCAAATATTGCTCCTCAATTTCACCTGGTGGGTCAACCGCAAGGACGCTGAGGGCGCCAATATGTTTAAGGGTGGCTTTCTTGGTCTGGATAACATTGGAGTGTTTAATCGCTCGGAGCCGCTGTCCACTGGCACACTCCAGACGGTACGGCGTGGATGGCATTTAAGCATCTCCGTTACAGTATCGGTCCCGGCCCGCCTGTTATTAAATGCCACCGCTTTAGGCAGAACATGGCAGTCGAATTGGCCAAGCATAGTGTTGCCGCGAGTTAGAGTCCACACCGGTGTGAACTCTAACTCGGACCGGACTCGGACCAACTCTAACTCGGGAGTTCACACCGGTGCAACTCGGGAGTTAGCCCCAAAAATGCCCCGCAAAATTTTCCTTTGCTTGTATACTCGGTATATCTCCATTCCTCTACCAAATAACGACTTCTTGTAGTCTGTAGTATACACTGTACCATAATAGTGAACGAATATATTGTAACCAGCAAAAATTTGGAGCCCTACAAACGAAAAAGTTCGGAAAAACTATTGTGCGCGTGCTCCCTCTTCCCACCTTTTTTTTTTTTTGGCTCTTTTCTTGCCTCGATCCGCGATGTCCTGCTTCAGTGCAGCTTTGCACTTCAGCGGGGCAGCTATCCTTCGGGGGTATCATCCACAATCATCGGCTTCATTCCAGACACCGTCCTGAACTCACACAGCAAAGCCTTCAAGTCGCTCATCCTTCGCTAGCTTCACTCCTCGCTCAAGTGCCTTTAGATAAGTTTTTTCTTCTTTTTTCCCCTCATTGAGAGTAATTTATCATCTGCAATTACTGACTGTACTCTTGTTAAGAAGCGTGTTGGTCATTGACTCATTGGTCAGGATATGACATATCAACACGGGCATGCATCTGGAGGCTCCGCGTCATGGACCGACTAGTACCTGCCTCGTCGATAGGAACTGGACAAGGCGTTCTCCGGGAGGCAGGAGCGGTGCATCAGCGTCAGTCTCCATTCCAGTCCCCTCCACATATCTAACCAATCCCTCTCGCGCTGCCACTACAGCGACATTGTGCTATCAGGAACTCATGACCGACGAGGGAAAAAAAGAACATAAAAAATAGATTCAAGATGCGGAACATTTGCGGCCACTGCGCAAGTACTTCGCCAAGCACTGTAATCAGTGCCAGATTGGTATCATACGTCCGTGTCCAGTCAACACCAACCATCAGCAACGAGGGACGGTGAAATCATCGGAGGGTGGGAAAGGTCGCGCACCGGCACCTGCGTCAGCCTTGTAGTTGTCTCCGAGGCCCTTGAGCCGCCGGAGGAAGAGCCCACTGGCGCGTTGCAGCACATCGATGGCCTCGGCCTACTTTTCTTCTGGTTCAGCCCAGCTAGGTCCTCGGCGCTAGGGGGGTGCTCCACCCCCGGTGCGATGGAGGAGCGGATGGACAGGGTGGAGGGGCGTGTGTCGCGACAATGCCTGCAGGGACCATGTGCTCCGCACACGCTTCGGTTAGTATGGTCTACTCACTATGCCGGTGCATACAACTACATTCGCAACACCCTTACTAACACGGTAGTACCGAGCTTGTATATTATAAATTCCTCGAGTACACAAGGCAGGCCTTGAGGACGCTAGGCAGAAGGGGCGTGGGAACCTTCAGAATTGAAGGCTCCCTATTGGTTCACGTCTGCAGCTGAACTCCCGAGTTGCACCGGTGTGAACTCCCGAGTTAGAGTTGGCGTCGAGTTGCCAACTCGACTCGGACCGCATCGACTCGCGGCAACACTAGCCAAGCATAACCCGGTGTACGAAGATATCGCATCAAAAAATCTCGACGCGAGCTACTTCCTCCGCCCTGAATGTTGTCGGGCTGACTTTACGCCACAGCATTTTGTCTTCATCGCAGATGCGATGACATACCCCATGGCGAGGATAAGCATATTCCGTGGAAAAATTCCGTGGAAACGAACATGATGGAATGTATTATGACGCAATCCAATGGGGTGGTCACAGTATGCAGCTCCCCGTCCGCAGCCGGGCTTATTCCCTTATATGCGACTCTGACACTGGAGCTGTCCGTCGTGAACCGGCTCCCTGGGTTCAAGAAATGAGAATAGACCCGAGGTGTCTGGACGGAACATAGCAAACATGAAAGGTTCATTATTTGTTCCTGTAATTCCGCTGTTTTTCTGTTATTCAACGAAATGCGCAGCTCGTGGCCGTGGCGAGCGCTTCTTACTCGCACTCGCAAGCAAGGACCGTCTAATTCGCATTTTTGGAAAAGATGCTCGACGTGAGCGAGTTTTTCAGTGAACACGGCATTCGATCGTATGCTCAGCTCATTTGAGGGGTGGATAACTGCTGACTCTTATGTAGCCCGGAGCGGGATTCCACGCAGGGTGACGGCGATGGCGAAGGCAGGTGCGGTTGCGAACGAATGAGAGCGAGCGGGAACAAGGGACGCCAAGGCGAAACGATAGTTGAAACGAGATGAGAGCGAGCTTAATCCTTCGAGTGCCCGCGGTAGGGCCTGACTGCCGGGGTAAGCACGCAGAGGTAGAGGGGAAAACAACGATAAATTAACGAGTCAAGAGAACGGTCTTATATACAGTTCCGAGCGAGTCTATGTCGAGAGTATAGGGGGGCGTAGGAGTAGGAGAAACAGAGGTGAACAGTACGAGCATAGAGACGGTGAACGGGTAGTGACCCATGTACCACCAGAGACAATGGAATGCAGGTGCGAACACGAGGGAGGCGACATCAAATATCTAAGTAAAAGGAAGCGAAGACATGGCATACAAGGACAAAAGAAATCGAGACACGATGACGCACGACAATACAATCCTTCGCCCGAATCCATCAGTGAGCGCGACGATCCGCGCGACCTCTGACGGCGCCTTGAGGGTGGCTAGAGTCAGCTGAAGGATGAACGGGGTCCGTGGTGATCGACGGAAGTTCGGACGATGCGATGAAAGAAAAAGGTGAGTTGGGCGATGCGGCGAAGCCGGGGAGTTGATGGACAAAGGCGCGGGGACGCGCGGCCTGTCTTTGAGTGCCACGGGGACGGTTGCGAGTGCGAGTGGCTATCGTCGTTGAGGCCCGATTGATGCGATATGACGAAGGAGCGACGTAAGGAACGAAGAGAAGCGTGTTTCAGAAACGACACCGCGGTTTTATAGAATTCTCCAGTCACTTGAAACCCCTCAAATCCTCATTCAAAAAAGCTGGTTACAGGTCGGTTCTCACGGAGTGTTGGCGCATGAAGAACATGCCCCCCTCGTGAAGCTTTGATACTTCTCGTCTATTCGAGGATCCAGGAGGTGAACGTGGCATCATACTGAACGACGCCTTCCGGAAACCAGCTGCAGAGGGAAAAGAAAAAGGAGGACATAATACGGATCGGCGTCGTGCGCGTTGAAGAGAGAAGGAAAAACCCACAGTTTGATCTCCTTTTCGGCGTCTTCAACTGAGTCGGAACCGTGGCAGATTGTGCGGTCGATGTCGAGGGCAAAGTCGCCACGAATAGTACCTGTGATTTTGGTGTGCAGCGCATATTCGTATTGAGGCTAGGGGGCACCAGAATTCAGAGTGAGTGACGAACCGAGAGCAGAGGCCAGCGGGTTGGTTTCGCCGAGCATCGCGCGGCCCGTCTTGACAGCGCCGAGACCTTGCCAGACCATAGGCGACAACGGGGCCCGAAGTCATGAACTTGATAAGGCCGGGGAAGAATGGTGTTCCGCTCCAAACTTCGTAATCTGCAGAGGATGTGGGGATCCAGATACGTGAGTTTGGACGCTTATGCACCAGGTGACTGGACCCACGCTTCTCAATGTGTGCGGGGGTAGCGTGGACGAGCTTGAGAGCGATGAGTTTGAAACCACGTTTCTCAAAGCGACCAATAATGTTGCCAACTAGACCTCGCTGGACGCCGTCAGGCTACGATGAGATGAGACGGCTCTCGTCGTCAGTGGATCTATAAGTGTTGGTGGGCGAGGTGGCTACACCTTGACCATGACATACGTGCGCTCATTGACATTACAGGACATGATAGGGGGTTGGCACTCTTGGTTGAGGTCGGGACTGTGTACCGAGCGCTCGGGGCTCAGTACTCGGTAATGACACCAAAGGTGTCAATGGGCCATGTGTGCAAACTAAGTTAGGAGGGGCGACTCAGACGTAATATGTTCAAGCATCGGCTCCTCACAGGTTCTCACCACCTGCAGTGGCAAGAATGGGCAATCTTGGAGTGGGTGGTCACACCAAGTATTTGGGGAGCAAATGGGAAACGGCAGCACTGTGGGTCATGTAGTTGAGTGTCAGCTTCTCGCACTGTGTACGAGGTATGGCATCAAGAAATTTTATTATTTAAATAACTGCCCAACAAATTATTTAGGAATTATTTAACACTATTTATTTTGGTCGGTGCTTTAATTGAAGTTTCCACAGGTCGGGTTGCGATGGGCAGAAGCGCATGCATTTCAGAAAATGATGACACCGCGGTTTTAATCTCGGGCTTCGATTCCCTAGGACTGCCTCATTCGGCATTCGGCGCTACCTTTTTTTATTGCACCTCGGCGCTCAGCGCTCAGCGCTCGAGGACCAAGAACGAACAATGAACCAATTAGGAAGCTCATACTTGGATAGCCCCTGGCGAATTTTTCAAATGCATTTGAGACAGTCCCTCCTTTCCTCCTTCCTCATACTCACCTTACATCCTTATCGAGGCCTTATAGGCCTTATCTCCTTCGTTTAGTGGTAAACCCGCGGTTTGCGTTGTTTCGGTCCGGGATGGCTTCTCCTCACCGTTCCTCACTCCCATCGTCCCCGCAATTCCCTCGATGGCTCCTGGCAAGGCAGGTCACTGTTTCGAACACGGCGTGTGGCGTTCTTCCTTCTAGCTGCAGCCCTTGCCTCGATCGTACTTTTCTCCCAGCAACTTCCGGGCGAAAAACACCCTCAAGCTTGCCAATCATCCGATCCCCAGACAACATGCGTGCCTGAACTGCGAATTGATTCTCCTCCGGTCACTGTTACTGTCACTGGGACAGCTCCCCCTACAACCAAGACTGTCATTGTTGAGCCCCCAGTGCAACCGGTGGTCTTTGCCCTCGTCATGTTTTCGGAGTCATCGGCTAAGGAGGGTGCGATTCTCTTGAAGGTACTTCATTTATTTTTTCTCGACATCGTGGCTTCGCGTAACATAGCCTGTTCTTCAGTCCTGCTATTATGTACACTTCACGGCCCCTCCAATTCCACATTGTCTGCGACGAAGCTGCACAGACGTACCTAGGAGAGTCGATTCCGCCTTCTCACACACCCGCTACATAGCGTCTCCGTGCGATTTTACCGGCTGCCATTCCAGAGTATGCTAGATCGGATTTCAAGGGAAGGGGGGATCAATACCGATCACTCCGCTGGCATACGTATGCTTCCGTCCGGATGTTTTTTCATCCAGACGTGCTGCTAACAAACTCGCCGATTCTAGCTGGCCTCATGAAGTTGTTCCTGCACGAAATATTACCAGATGTCGTCGAAAAGGCCATTTACGTAGACACCGACGCCTTCCTCCTGACAGACCCTGCACTTCTCTGGGAGGAGTTTTCCCTATGGGATTCCGCGGTATCTATCTCGATGCCCAGTCATCCGAATCAGGACGCTCCCCGAATGGCACCACGCATCGCGCATATGCTCGTGCATCATGCTACTCCATCTTCGGAAGGCTCCGCGCGGCGAGGCTGATGGATTCTAGTGTCTACCGCGCGGACCATAGCGGGTTGTTCCCTCCTGCGCTTTCACCGCCTACCTTTGAGGCGTTATTCGGACCTCCGGGACCGAACGGTCAGTACATGAATGTCGCGCTTGGTGATCAAGGGTACTGGTGGGCCATCGTGAGTAACCGCAAGGACCTGTTCAGACCATTGGTATATGATTGGGAGGTGACGAGCTGCTTGTTGGACATGTACATGACGGGCCTCGGTCATGACGACACCCCGGAGGATGAACAGAGTCGAACGATGATCCACCTGTGGGCACACTCCATATGAGGGACAGGTCATCCTTCCGAAGCTACTCCATTTGTGCGTAATCTTTCCGGTTTATATGCCCTTGTGAAGATGGACTGACGCTTCGCTTCGCCTGCTCCAGCAATTGCCTGCATAACACTGATGTCTACTACAACTGGGCTGGCTGGTCTGACCCAGAAGACAGCCTTACGAAACGCTGGAAACCCGCCGTTGACTACCACGTCGGTTTCAAGTGGCTCTGGTTAAATCGCGGCTCTGCCAAGCTCGACGGTGGATATTCAAGTCTTTATCGATCCGCTATTTGCGGACCAACACTTCGAAGCGGAGCATCTCAACGAACATCAGCATGCACGTGATTGATCTCATCACTGTCGTCCCGGTTACTATCTCATTTAGACACCACATCTGTATACTTGATACGTTATCCAGAGCGTAACAACCGCACTTCTCTTCTATACGGGAAGTCACCTTATTTAGGCTTATTATCCTTCGCCTTCGCTTCTCTTTGCTTTTGCTCCACCTTATATGTTCTCTGCATAGTACTGGCGCCCAGTCCCGAGTGTGGGTGGAGAGCCGGGTTGCGTTGTTTTCGGCTTTGGCCGGTGTGTATCCACGGCGCCGATGGGAAGCGTATATCTTTAGAACGTGTGAATCTAACAGCAACCCACCTCAACCCATCAGACCTACCTTTCCTCGTCGCAACCGTATGCTTTCGGCGTAAGTTTAATGACAGTGTGTAAGGGGATCTTGATGTATGGCAAATCGGCCTGAGGCAGGTTATGGAAGTATGCGTAGCTGTCAAAAGCTTCAGAAGACGTTCACAACGCAAAACTCAATCGTGCGCACAGACACCGAAGGATAGCCTGTGACAGCGATGAGTCGAAGCGACGGAGACGCACAGGAAATAGCTTACCTGGTGCCCCACGACAAGGACGTTCTCCTGTCGTTCAAGCTCCATGATCACTGGTTCTAGTCGAAGAACGACATCTCTGTACGATTCCCCTCCTGCACCACCACCCGTCAAGCCTCGGTGCCTCGATAGCCGAAGCAAAAGTGACGTACCTCGGTACCGATAGTTGAACTTGTCGTCATCTCTGTTGGCAAAGTCCTCCGGGTATGCAAGCTAAGAGGTGACGCGTGAGGGGACCATACGCAGTTGTAAACGGTCCATACCTCGATCTCTTCGTACGTCATCCCATCACAGACCCCCGCATCGAGCTCATCCAATGACTTCCAGGTCAACTTGGGATAGGGTAGCAAACTGGCCGTCTGGATGGTGCGCCTGAGGGTAGACGTCCAAACCTGGCAGAGAAAATCAATAGCGAACTGGCGGACAAAGCAACTGGGGAATACAGTCAGTGGCGCATCCCCAATGTTATCTCTGATCAGATCCGGAAGCGCATTCGCGTATTTAAGTCCTCGTTCGGATAGGTCTGCGTCCCCACCGATTTTCCCCTCAACGTTGTACTGGCTCTCACCGTGCTACGTACGTACAAGGCAGATCAGTAGCGATCCAGAAGGTGGGGGAGGGGGTAGCACAACGACGAACTCTAGAAAAGAAAATGCTCCGGGGTTTCAGATGCAAATTCATAAGATAGAACGCGACGCGACTCTGCAAGTATCCGTGTATCCGGCAGACGGTTGCCTGTTCCCCGACGTTGATTATCTTAAAGTACGAGAGGTGCGGCTCTGTAACGGGCTCATAGACAGCTTCGTATTCCTTGATACGCCGGAGGAAATCTCGTTTCGCGTCTTCGGGAGACATGTCCTTGTAATCAGGATCGCCCATGCTGACTTTCAGTGCGACATTGGCGGCGATGACCTCTGGGTCATCGCAGACTGATTCCAAGAATATCAGGGCCATCCCTTTCTCTTTAGCAACCCGCCGCTCAATATATGCCCTGCACAGGGCGCGTCCAGTTAGCAGGCTGCAGGTAAGGAACTCCAGGTGAGACGAACCTCCTTTCTCTGGTGCTATTCGTGGCATCTGGCTTTCGTATAAGACGGGTAATACACAGCCATCGACCACGTACCGTGGATCCCAACGTTTCCCCCGTCCTTTAGCCATTGTATCAGCATTTCCAGAGAGTCATGCGCCAGCTGTTCGCGCCGGCGGTTTGCCTCCTCATTGCCGTGGCTGAAGTACGAGGCGGTGTGATCCTCTTTGACACCGCTCCTAGTCATGCAGGGGTCAGCACGTTCGTTCACATATGTTCGAAATCGCCACGGACTGCTCTCTCTTCTGATTCGCCCTACTCCTACGAAGTTGTCCGACGTTGAATACCTATGGTTGTGGTTAAGATTTGAGGGGAAAGAGTGGGTCCCTTGCGGGGGTTCACCCGCCTTGACGTCATATTCTAGCCACTGCGGGACAATGGGTTTTCAGCCCAGCGGGAGACGAACAAGTTGCGGTTTACCTTAAGGTATCGCATTAACTTGTTACTGAGATACGATTTTCCCCGAGCGGGCAGTCCGACCTAGAAGTAGTAGTGCAATCTCAGGCTGCATGGCTTAAGAAGTGAACAATGGCGGTCTGAGTACCATAGCGAGGATAATCTTTGCCTCCGAGTAGTCTGGCTTCTCCACTATATTCGAGAGAACCTTGAGGTATGAACATGTCCCGTGCTGACAAGGCCGCCAGATGCGTACCTTTTCCGCCAATTCCAACAACGGACCTGGGCGGGGTTGCCGCCTGCGATGTGATCTTGCTCGGATTGGATTCATCGAACTGTCTCAGCCTGTATATGCATTTAGGCCTCGGAAGATTCGTGACACGGGTGCCGATTAAGGAAGGCTCACAATGATCCGCCTGCACCGATTGGCGCAGAGCGAGTACCAGAACCCGTTACGGACGGTGTGGTGTCCTTGAGAGCAACGAGCGCATTGTTGACACGGTCCAAATCCCTTGAGTGTAACTGTGGGTCTGAAGCCGCGAGTCGAGGAGAATCTGTTATGGGTGGGGTACTCATAGTTTACGGGACGCGGGTTATGATAGCGAGTGTAGTGGATCGATTTCAACTACGGCCTGGGAGATGTACGGATCTCGGAGTCTATCACTGACATTCGACTGTGACATCCGGACTTGCATCCGGATCTGTTTCTGTGTCTACGTCTAAGTCTAAGTAGTGGACATCCGAACATTCCCTCAACCGCTGTGCAGCGAGCTCCGGTGTAAAATCACGTTGCGACTCCCCCATCAACTCGAAACTGCAGCCAATTCGATCCGATTAACCCAGATGCGGACTGAAAGATATACAGAACACTTACCCGACGAGGAACTTCCGGACCGATGCACTCCGTAGCAAAGGAGGAAAGAAGTGCAGGTGCAAGTGCGCTATATTATCCTCGTCATCAGTGTTTTGTAGGTCCTCTTCGCGAGGGGGCAATGGCCTCTGGTGTATCCCCATGGAATACGCAAACGGACAACAGAATAGGTTGTCGTAACGTTTCGTGACACGTGAGAGTACGTCGGCAAGCGACAACTTCTCTTCATCTGTCATATGAGCCAGCGATGGGACGTGCCGGTGATACGGCAGTACTGTAAGATGGACGTCAGCTGGATGGGCGCCGCAAAATATTCTCACTTGCCAAGTGTCTCGAACGGCCAAACCGCCCACCATGGGACCAGCGCCACAAAATGCTTATTACGCACAACGATGCGGCCCTGATCCTCGGGAACACCTAGCTCAAAGTGGATATAGTCGCAGAGCATGCAAGGCCGACCCAGAGGTCCACAAGGCGCTTTAGAGGCAGAAGGTTCAACACTTGGGTTGACAGAGTAGCGTGCCAGTGAAGCAAGCTCCGCTGCTGCTATGGTGGGGATATTATTCAGGGACCATATCTGTCCGTGTGGATGGGGATTCGAGCACCCCATCATGATCCCCTTATTCTAATTCGCCGTCGGGTCAATAGCGAACAATTCCCAAAAAGAAAGGCACGTTACCTCAAATATCTGGACGTATTTGATGGCCTCCTGAGATCCCCGACGCCTATACACGCCTGCCCACTCCCCAACGATACGTGCAATATCTTCCGGGGAAAGCCGGGCGAACGTCAAATCATGACGCGGATGGAAAATGAGCACGTCGCACGTGCCGACCACGGGCTCGCTGGCTAGCAGCGGGTGGGGTGTAGCGCGTGCAACCGGCCCTGGCGGAGGTAGAACGGATGCATAGTCGTTTGGGAAAACCTTGGTGTGCTGATACCTTCCGTTGCTCTGACCACTCGCACGCTCGTTTCCCGAGCAGAGGAAACAATCCGGATCGTGCTCGGGTAGGAACACAGACTGGGGTGGTTCAACTTGCCCATTCCATGGATGTTTCAAGCGATGCGGGTCTGAGACTAGCACGGACTCGCCAGTGAGAGGATTGTCTATGATGGGGGATTGTCATAAGTATGAGTTGCTACTCAGAGACAAGAGTTTCAAACTCACAACGACGATGAGAGTGGACAGAGGGATCGAATTCGTCAGTCATCTTGAGGGTGGCTCGACCATGGCCCGCGATGCCTCAAATTTAAGGGGATTCAAAATGGCTCTCTATTGCCGGCACGCGTCATCAAACACAATATGACTATTTTGTCACGACGTGGGAGCGGGAGGTCGAATCACAAGTAGACAGGGCGATAAATGTGCAGTTTTCCACACGCGACCTACAACGGCGGCCATTCTTTCAATTAACCCATTGAATCGCTCTGGAAATAAGGCGGCGCGAAGAGACTCACCTGTCCATCACCAAAAAACTTCTTCGATTCGTATTGTCCCTGGAAACCAGAATCGGAGAGCTACGTCGACAGACGTGCACACAGTTATCCAGGTAATGAGCTTCTGGGCAAGCTGTCAGCCATTCAGCGGCTTGTTCGGCTCGGCCATATGTTCGAAACTATCTGTTTCTTCAGTGCAATGCATCTCATGGTGTGTTTACCGTTTTTCAGGATGAAAACGGTACACACACCTAACCAGGAATTCCGGAAGCCGAAGCACTTTGTGGAAGTGGGGGGGAAAAGTAGCCGTGCAGCTGTGCTACTGTATACTGTCTTCTCCATCAGTGGCACTGATGTCCCTGTCTCCAGGTGGTGTGGACCATTGGTGCACGCACTTGGAGTACGCGAACAAACACGGAAACAGGCTGTCGTAGCACTTGAAGATACCTTCTCCGCATCGGTGAGGTGGAGAAGAGGTGGGACGTGTTGATGGGTGGGTGAGCGCCGAGGATGTGGCAAGAAGGGAAAAAACTTAACTTACACAACTTCAAATGGACAAGTGGTCCGCGGGTGTCGCGGATACGTTCGATGAAGCGAAGAATGCAGAATAAGCTGATGTACGAAACCGTACAACAGCCGTAGAACAGGTTCGCGTTTTGGGGTCTCCAGGGTATGCGATGGAGCGCTCGTTTTGCATGATGTAGTACTGTAGAATCAAATCAGATTCCGGCCCGTTCGTTCCGTGCTTCCCTTTGGACGACAATGTCGACCGAAACCTCTGTTAAACGTCGCCGCATTCAGCGTTCCCCCTCCCCTGAGTACAAACTCGATGACGAAAACTATGAACCATACATATCGGTAGCCCAGAGACGGGAAGCCAAGCTAGCCAAACTGTCTGCCTTGGGCTCCTCGTCTGGTCGCGACAAATCCCAAGAGGCACGGGAGGCGGAAGATGAGCGAGAAAACGAAGAACAAGAAGAGGAGAGACGAAGAGAAAAAGTGAGGAGGGGTCGAGCGTTGTTGGTAGAAGCGCAGGAGGTCCACTCGAAGAAGGCGTCGGAAGGTATGCGGTGTTCCTATCCACTGGCCAGCTCGCTGAGATGTAGGATCGCAGATGCCAAAAAGACAGAGGCAGAGAAGGTAGAAGAGGCAGACGCACAAATATTAGCTGCAATAGCTAGTAGAAAAAAGCTCGCGTCTGACCGGGAGCTGGCCAAGGGCATCCTGTATACAGAAGCTTTACGAACTACGTGCGTTGCAGTAGTATCAACCGCAACCATAGCACACTGAGCTTTCTCCCAGGTGGACGCCACCGCGATATATTCGTGCACGGAGCGACGAGAACAACCAGAAAATTCGCGAGAAATACCACATTATTGTTGATGGCGAAGACATACCCCCACCAATTGACTCGTTCGCAGTAAGTACACCTTATGTTTTCCTGGACAGAAGCTTATGCATTGAACAGGACATGAAATTACCCCACCCTCTATTGAAGTTCCTAAAGTCAAAGAGGATCACGACCCCCACTCCTATTCAACTCCAGGGAATCCCCGTAGCGTAGTGTTTCAGAATATCTCATGGCCGTACCGCTGCTGATTGTAGTTCAGATTCTCAGGTCGGGATATGATTGGCATAGCCTTCACTGGCTCCGGGAAGACCCTAGCCTTTTGCCTTCCACTGATTATGCTTGCGCTTGAGGATGAGTCCAAACTCCCTTTTATTCGTGGCGAGGGTCCTATTGGGGTGGTACTTTGCCCATCTCGTGAGCTCGCATCGCAAACATACGAAAATGTCCTACAATGGACAGAGGCGCTCTCCAACTCGGGAAACTATCCTCGCCTGAATACGCTGTTATGCATGGGTGGCATTTCCATGGGCGAGCAAAGCCACGTTTTGAGCAAAGGAATTCATATCGTGGTCGCGACACCCGGACGGTTGATCGACATGCTAGAGAAGAAAAAGATCAACTTTGACAGCTGCAAGTACTTTTGTATGGACGAGGCCGACCGGATGGTTGACCTCGGTTTTGAGGACGACGTGCGGAACATCATGAGTTTCTTCAAGGTAACTGTCTCCTTGCCTCTCAATGATCGCGTCGCTGATAGGCCATCACAGCGTCAACGGCAAACACTACTCTTCTCCGCCACTATGCCCCGAAAGATCCAAGACTTTGCCCAGCAATCGCTTATTCGGCCCGTGCTTGTCAACGTCGGCAGAGCGGGTGCCGCCAACCTGGACGTCTTGCAGGTCGTCGAATATGTCAAGCAGGAGGCCAAGATGGTCTACTTGCTCGAGTGCTTACAGAAGACGGCTCCTCCGGTCATCATCTTCAGCGACAACAAGAACGAGGTAGACGATATCCAAGAGTACCTGCTCCTCAAGGGCGTCGAGGCTGTTTCCATCCACGGCTCAAAGAGTATGTCCCGCTTCTGGTCCTGCATATTACAGTCATTTTGACCATTTGTCTCAGCCCAGGAGGAACGTCAGTATGCTATCAAATCGTTCAAGTCTGGCGCCAAGGACGTCATGGTTGCATCGGGCGTCGCGTCCAAAGGTCTGGATTTCAACGATATCCAGCACGTCATCATTTTTTCCATGCCAAAGGAGATCGAGGATTACGTGCATCAAATTGGTCGCACGGGACGAAGCGGAAAGACCGGTATAGCGACAACATTCGTCAACATGAACACCCCAGATCAGACATTGCTAGATCTGAAATACTTGCTCATGGAGGCTGGACAGAAGTGCGTACCGATTTGATGCCCTCACAAAATCATTTCCAAGCCTAACGGCGACTTTTTTTTTCAGGGTCCCGCCGTTCTTGCAAACCTATTCGAAGACCCACGTGCGGCCCAAGGCGGATCACTCAAGGGTTGTCCCGTTTGTGGAGGTAATGTATCCTTTCTCTCTTTCACGATTTTTTTTAGCACCGACCTCTTTCACTTAGGTCTTGGACACGGCATTTCCAACTGTCCAAAGCTCGAGGATACACAGCGCAGGCAGATGGCTTCCCACCGCACGACCCAGGACACCGGCGGGTATTGAGCGATATTGAGCAGGTTTCTTTATGGTCTTATTCTACTGTTCAATGTTGTTGTCTTAATACTATTTACCCACGGGAATTCCTTTTCACCTTTGATCTACTGAGACCTCTCGGATCCTATAGAGTAGTTCACCGTACTCGTATTACTGAGTGCCTACTCCCAAATTCTGACTCGCTACAGGGACGTGATAATGTCATGCCGTACACCCAGCCGTACGGAGCGAGGTTTACGTGCGGTGTTGCTTCTCTTCAGATCGCTCTCTGACTTTGTGATGCGGAATTGATAAGATAACTTAGCGTAGCTTGAGTGTGCAATGGTATAGGACAAGTAAGGATGTATAGAGCATTAAGTGATTGAGAGGTATGTCTTGCAATAGGGTGATAAATGGTGCCTCCTTCCTCGCTCACCGCTCTCCAATGGGTTTGCTGCTTGGCGCACCCTGATAATCGAAGCGCTCGTGCAGCTCGGCGGGTGTAAAGGTGGAAGGACTCGACTTGGCGCTGGGGTCGACCAAGGAGATAAGAGAGGTACGCTCCCCAAAAGGGGGTCAGGACGGGCCTACCGCAAGCGCATCGCATATTTCGAAGTGACGTCCAGAAAGGGCCGTCCAAAGGCGACCCACTTGTCATGGCTCTCATCGGCGTCTGGCTCCTGGCCCATCATAAGGACCTCTTTAAAGGCGACGCCATCTGCAGCAAGCAAGCAAGCAATTTCGTCAGCCATTGTGTGTGTGAGAGAGAGAGAGAGAAATTGCAGGGCACAGACCGCAAGGGAGTATGCAACTCAGAGTCTCCAGAATCTCGTCGACTAGGATGTCTTGCGGGTCGCATGCGCGCTCCACGGCGAACTGACCGTGGGTCAGTATGAGCGAAGTGGTTAAAGGGCCACATACCTGAGTGCGGAGGGCGCAGAGCGCCTGGTAGCACTCCTGGTTTTCGTCTAGACCCCGTTCTCTCGGTAGCTCTTCGAAGACCTGGATGCTCGGGGAAGCCCTGAGCCTCCGTGCTCGCAAAAGCGGAGGGGTGGACGGTTCTGGAATCCCTGCTTCTAGGCTCTATGTCGTCAAAGACTGGCTCGGTGTCACGCGGGGAGAATGGCTCGACAGGATCATCGGTGGCTCCAACTCGTGGACGTTTCCTCCTAACCGAGATCGTTGAAGTTGAAGCAAGGGCCGCAACCCTCTTGAACTTGGGTGCACCGGTCCCCTTTCTTCGTGGAGCGTACCTTCAACAAGAAAGATTGTCTCTCTGAGAGAAATGCGTCTGCTTTGGGCCCGAGCTGTACCAGGGTGCTGTCAGCCAGTGATACGGACGGTATGGGAGAAATGATGGGTACATATACATAGGAAATCGGAGCTCTGTTTGGGACTTGCGCTTCTTCGAGTTCAGTGGACAGAATTTGACGGGCTACCAAGTGATCAAGCAAGCGCTTAGCCAAATCTGCTGAGATGCCAGAACCTTTCCCATAGTTCTTCATGGCGTCGAATCCTCTCCTCGCCATATCTGACGCTGATGTACCACGAAAGGCGTGCACGCTGAGAGGTCCGGTGATCTTCATACACATGTTCTGCAGTTCTTGAATCATTTCCACAAATATGGTGGCCGAGCCAGTGAGGTCGAGCTCCGTGACTTCGCCTGTTGAGGCACAATTGTCACATGTGCCGTTGCAAGAGGCTGGGTCGAACGCCTCAGTATAGTGATTCAATATTAGCATGCGGCGACAATCAATCTCGTTGAGACAGAACGCGTTGACTGTATACAACGCCTGCCTCTTGCGGTTCTTCTGCTCTTCGTCTATTTCCTTGTCCTTATTGATTTGGGACATCCTTCGTTGTGTGTCGTAGTAGGTATAATCTATGAAGATAATGTGAGCTCACGAATGTTATATCGACGGGTTACTTACACAGAATACACTCAGCAACCTCCCCGTCTCGGCCGGCGCGACCTGTCTCCTGGCAGTACCTGTAAGCTTAACTTGGTCAAGTGATCTCGCGCCTGGGGGGTCTTAACATACGCATCGATGCTGCTGGGTACGTCATAATGTATGACGAAGCGCACTGCGGGGGGTCAGCTGAGTACGATTTCGAGTAAACTATGTTCACCGTTTGCTTTATCCACACCCATGCCAAACGCAACTGTGGCGACGATGATCTTGCATTCACCGCATTGCCACTGTTGTTGAATACGCTTTTTGTCGTCATCGGCTATTCCAGCGTGGAAGTGTCTAGCATTGATGCCTTGCATCCTCAGTTTCATAGCTACCTCCTCAGTTTTTGCACGGGCAATGCAATATATGATGCCGGTCTGGTCTGGATAATTTCCCTGGATAAAGTCGACGATGTTGCTTTCTACGTCTCTTTTCTTGGGAATAATTGTATAGCGCAGGTTGGGGCGATTAAACGACTGCGAGAGGAGTACATAGTCACTTAGGCCTAGGGTAGTAACGATGTCTTGCAAAGCCTCAGAAGTCGCGGTTGCAGTAAGTGCGACGAAGGGGACCCCTGGATATTCAGTTCGGAGACCATAAAGTGCGGCATACTAGAGTAGAGGTTCTATCAGTCCGCGTACGAATGCTGAAATAAGGAGGCGTACTCCCTCGGAGCGAAAGTCGCGTCCCCATGAATTAATAAGATGCGCTTCGTCTATAACAAACCGAGCTAGTTGATGTCTTGAGTGGAGGCCTTTCAGTATACCCTTCGTGGACTCGCTGCCGCACAATTTCTCAGGTGTGATATAGACGAGGCTAGGCTTGTTTGGGGCGGTTCGAAGCTCGTGCATAGAGTCCCCATCTTGAGACTCCACAGAACCAATTATCATCACATCTATACGGTTGGCGCGTAGCGCCTCGACTTGGTCCGCCATGAGGGCCCGCAGAGGTGACACAACGATGGTGACTCCGCTCGTTTTGCCGCCCCTACAAATGGCGGGCAGCTGGTAGCACAAGCTCTTGCCGCCACCAGTTGGCATTAACACGACGGCATCACGACCATTAAGGGTAGATATAATGGCCGCAAGTTGGTTTTTCCGAAATGTCTTCAGACGAAAAACATTCCTGAGTTTTTCTACGACTTCTGGGTAATGTGGACTGGCTTTGAGACTAGCCTCGGACGGGGCTTCAGCGGGAGAGGGGCGCAGTGTGGCCACAGCAGAGAACGAAGGAGCCGGTTTGTGGGCATCTGGAGAGACTACTTCGACACTATCGTCTTCCGTATTACCGTCCACACGATCCCAGAGTTCGTCGTCACTGGAAATCGTCTGTCGCACGTTTTGCCGGTCGTTTAATTCAGGGACGGCATGGGAAGTGGGAATTTTTGGCGACATTGGCTCAGGAGCTGTGTTAGCACGGGCACTGTCGTCAACCACTTTCTCAGGTCGGGGGATATAATCGAGAGTGTCTGCAACCAAGGTGGATCCGTGACTGACAATGCTGGATATTGGCGTGTTGTCCTCGACAAAGTCTTCATTGAAGATCTGAGTCTCGTCCTTGTGTACTAGGGACGAAATCTTGGGGTCCTGGGTGAAGTCGCGTGCGTGTGGGCGTGTTGAAGGAGTCACGGTTCGATGAAAGGCTACAGCAGATGTGGAGGGATAGCTTTCGTGCTCGTGTATTAGAGACGAAATCTCGGAATCATGGACAAAATCGTGTGAATGTGTGCACGATGAAGGCGTCACGGCCCGAAGAAGACCTTCAGTTGATGGAAGCGCTGTATCCTCGGGATTGTCTCCGAATGCGGCGATTGCACCAGTGATAGCACGGAGTCTATCCTCAAGAAGATCCCTTGCCACCCGCGCAACGTTAAGAAAAATCGCGGTAATGTAACGACAATACGCACAATAACCCATCCAAGATGTATGGGTCATGGTTAGAAACCTTGCGCATGCGATATTGATCGCGGACCCTCCTAACCTGATGAAAATGAGCGTCATCGATCTCGTATAGTAGCTGGAGTTCCCCGGTCGTTCTCTACTCTCCGGATTAGTAACAGACCTCGCATAAGGACACGGATTTTACATCTGGTAGATCGGAATGCACTTTATGACTATAAACAACAGTCCGAATAGCGAAAGGTTTCGTGGGTTGAAGGGATGTAAGGGATGTAGATTGTTGTGCTTCAGACGGTGGAGCGAGCGCGTAGAACACGTGGGACGGCGGTGACTGTCCCTCCTTGGCTTTCCCCTTCTGAGACACGGAATACGCATTTTCCTTGTCAGAAATGGAGGCGGCAATCCTCTGGCGCTTGGGAGAAAGGGGAAGCGCCGGGCCTGTGTCAGAGGATGCTCGCTTGTAGGGGATAGAGCGCGTCGAACCAGGAGAGGTGGAGTCCGATGAACAGATGTCAATCGCCTCGTTGCTCAAATGAACATGTGGGACTGCAGGAGCGGGGATGTAAGAATTTTCTTTGCCGGAACCGAGTTTGGAAAAAGACGGGGGCTGCGTGGTGGCATTATGCACTGTACGTTATGTTAACTGACGTGAAGCATCACGAACAAAAGAGCAAAAGAACGTACCTATCGCGGTAATGGCCTTCGCTGGCTTGAATTTGGTGGGCTGTCGAAGCCGGGGTTGAATGACTCACATGAGAAAATTCGATTATATCGCACCTTGGGACTTTGAGTGGCAGCAAAATATGTCGATTTTTGTTGAGGAGGGGGGATCTGATGCTGCAAAGCCTCGAGATTATTCCTAGGTTGCGACATGAGAGTGGTGGTGGAAAGGTGAAAGATCTAAGGAGGCATGTGCGGTAAGCGAAGGGGGAAACGGTGTCTAACCGGGGTCACGGTGTGGATTAACGCCACTCCCCAGAAAGGTCATTCACCCGTTCGAACGCGTCCAAGTTTGGCGCGGTCACATGACAGTTGCGTGATCCCTCTACCGATAGCGTGGCCCGGGCGCATACATCCATCCCGCCTTGATGCAGCCCAACGCGGAGCGCCATGTCGACCAGGCTTTGCACACTTAGTACCAGGTCTATCATATGTATATGCCTTCTCGCGTCCGGTATTCCTGGTTCTGGACACACGTAGAATATGTCTTGCAAATGCTGCGAAGGTGCACAACTCAGTAGCACAGATGTTTTCATTCCTGCCCACAACTCGGGGGGGACGCAGCTCATGGTCTATAATATTCCTCCAGTGCTCGTGAAGTGTATATGAAACTCTGATGCCCCAATAGTGCAGTGGCATAACTTGGGTAGTGAATTTTGATTTTGTCTGTCTGCGTCGCGTTTGGCCATTTCCGAATCTGTTCGGACTCGGAGCTATCATCCATTGCAGTCTCTCCGCAATAGTAGAAGCAGTGGACATTCGGAAGGGTGTCACAGACGGTATATTACAGGTCACCTGTTGTATACCGGATAAGCAGTCTACGTACTCATCGCCCTCTCCTCCTGGTGCCGCTTTGATCAGTCTTGCGCACAAGTGGCTCGCACTCCCGACAGTACCATGTCCGAGATTGAGGTTCTTCTGTCAAACCTACACAATCGAGATGGAACTATCAAAGGGGAGACAATAAGCACAGCGCGAGGGTATATCTCTAGGGTCCCTACCCATTCACGTTTGCATTGAGGGTAGTCACAAGCTACCATCTGAGAGAGAAAGCAGGGTCAGATCGAGCCAGGTACATTGCACCGTAGTCTCACATTGCCAAACGATACCCTGTTACAATAGCAATATTTCGGTTCGTTGGGATCTGCTGCTGCGTCGGCTTGCGCTGTTGAATTTAGTGGCGGCACCTTGAGCCTCAGACTCCTCGTGGAGGATACGACGACCGGAGGAGCTACTTCAGTTTCCGACACTGCCTTATCTGACTTTCTCCTCTTGCCCTTTTTGCCTTTTTTTGAGGGGGGTCCTCGCGTTGCCTCGCTTCCCGTAGCCATCCCGATCGTGACTTCGCTACCAGCGCTGATCTTGGGTGCTGTGATCTCCTCGTCCTCGCTGAGACCCGGGATTGGACTGTGCGTAACTCTTCGTGGGACGAGCCCAGCGCGACGGAGCGGCGAGATCAGGAAGAAGAGACGGGATGAGTGCCTTGCCGAAGTCCAAAGGATATGGACATCTCCTGTTCAGCGGATGGATTGGTCAAGTTGTCGTATGTGTCTGTCGACCTTCGAATCCCGTCGACATCAGGCTCAAGGAAGCACGCTAAAACGAGCACGTACGGAGTCGTAGGCTGCTTGCGCAAGGCCAACCTTCTCTTGAGATCCCCGCACGACTTCTTCCATCAACCAACCAATACGTCGCAGGTGCCCACGTGTGGTTTCTGCGCCAGCATCACATCAATGGTATACGGAGCTATTGAAAACGCGTACCGTTGGTTTCACCTATGGTTTCCTTGGTGTCCAAATTGGTGTCTACGAGCTGCCTTGTCTTCTAACTCAGGTTGACTGCCCTTGCTTCGTTGAGAGGCTTCGAGTCTTCTTTCCATGCCAATGAGCGACGCAGTCGAATGTACTTCTGGAGACTGGGCAATATCTCGTTATAACGCCCTATACCAGAAAGTCGTGACGCGTTGCTTCTCTTGAGTCTATACCGAGGAGCTCACCTGTAACTTGTTCGTCTAACTCGCGTAACAGCGCGTAAGTCCGGTGCAGGTACAGAGGGAGCTGCTCCACCGCTGTTGGTACACTTTAGTCGTAGATGATCGAAGAGAGGAACGGCACATACCCTCAGTGAAATTCCTCTCTAAACAAATCCCACAACTCCGCTTCTACCTCGAGCCGGCGGTTAACTTCGACGCTCTCCTCCTTGTGTTCAGGCCCTTCTGTATCCTCCTCCTCGTCTTCCGGAACTGACGCCCCAGGCGCGTCATCCTCGTCCGGAATTTCGGCTTGTACGCGTGAGGCACGCTTCCGCTTGTTGCTGCGAGGCATGGGGGGGGACAATCATTTACGTAATCATTTGGCGAGACAAAACTTGGAATTACGTCATTCTTCCGCTCCAACTTGGACTTAGCTGCAGCAACTTGAACATGTCTGGAAGGATCCCCTGGCTACAGCTGACGGTCGTCAGCGCGGGAAGTACGCAGGTTTACTTTTTGGCGTCTTTCTATAGACTAAAATGGTGCATATGCAGTTATGGGTGTTGGTTATACGCTGTTGCGTGGTGAGCCAAGTTTTGGAGCCCATTTATCAACTCGGAGTCTCTCAATGTCTACGTAGTGATCGTACCAAGTCCGGAAGAGACATATAATGTGAGCGCAATTCTCTGACAGAAAGTCCCTTCCATGAATGTGCGTGCAAGGCTATGGCACCTGATCTCAAGCGAAAGGTCGACGAAAACCGACGAGCTAAGGTTGGCACTTGAAGAGGGCATAAAGCAACAACAAAATGCTCAGGTAGGCTTGTCATTCAGTGCTGCGTCTCATCGCACATCCCTTTCGTCTTTGCAGCTCGACCCGGAGTCCGCAAAGCCTGTCTGGGCAGACCAGCGAAAGCAGTAACCACCACCACTCGACTGTGGGTCCCGAGAAGTGTGCCACTAGCTGTGAGCTCATTCGGCGCACCTCCGTTCTCGGCACATCAATTTACGCCAAAATGATATCGGGAATGGTCAGCTCATAGCGCGATAGCTAGCATACATGGTAATGAGGTCGTGTTATCTAGGATGTGACGGCTTTGTGCACCCGCAATGCTACCTCGAGAATCCAGAGCTCCTCGTCCGCGCCATCACATAATGCCTTGTCTGCTTCTGCCATGACGAGCGCGCAAGCCGACTTTTGGCGCCCATGTTAGAGTTGGGTGCTCGACGATAACGTCGTGGAGCTGGGAAATGGCGTTTAGTCACTACAACAGAATGGGAGCAAAGTCCTCGCACACACCTGTGATAGTACCTGTGACGCGGAATAACCCTCTCGAATCAGTGACCTAACGGTCCCCCGAATGAGATCAAAACCGCGAAGGTCAGATTCCACGGTCAGGGACGCAGCGTCACCCATCTCCACATCCCCGTCCCCTCCTCCAATGAGAGTCACGTCGACCCCGAGGGTCTGCGCAAGCTTTCGTATTATCGCATCAGGAACGACACCTGCTATTTCTTGGATATCTTGAGGAAGTATGGCAGACGGTGGCTCGGTTGCGGCCGAAAGCCGTGCTGCCGACTGTAGATATGTGACGGCGCGTCGTAGATCAGCCTGAGGATGTAGAAACGAGTAGCAGAGATAACATCCTCATTCACGGGAACCTTTTCGGCGAGTGCAATATGCTCGAGGCGTTGTCTCGCTGATGACGAATCGAGGGGCTTAAAACGAAACTTTGAACATCGAGATGCGAGCGGTTCGATGATCCTAGGTGCCGATTTTGTATCGAAAAGTGTAGTGCAAGTGATGAACGTACCTCGTCACGTAGTTGCAGACCAAACAGAACCGCGTTATTCGCGCGTAGTTTTCCATGATACGCCGTAGGGCGGCTTGTGCATCTTGAGTCATACTGTCCGCCTCGTCCAAGATGATGATCTTGTAGGGCGGACATGGGTACTTCTTCCCGTCTGATGCCACAGCTTCCGCGCGCGGTGTCTGACGGGCAAAGTTCTTCACCTTTTCGCGCACGATGGATATGCCGCGCTCGTCGGAAGCGTTCAGTTCAAGGACGCGCGATCGAAAGTTATCAGGCCTAGTGGACGTCAAATACGAACGCCGATGTAGTTCGAGTGGAGGCGTACCCGAATAGCTGACGCGCGAGGGCAAGGATGGTAGAGGTTTTGCCTGTGCCAGGAGGGCCGTAGAACAACATGTGTGGAAGCTGTCGTCCGGGTGAGACCAAAGCCACGGAAAGATCTGAACAAGCACACGTTGCTAGAAGAGAGGGTCTTCCGCAACACGGAAACGATATGCTCTTGAGAGGATACGTCGTCGATAGTTTCTGGTCGACTTGGAACGCTCAGTCCACCAGACGCGAGGACGAGAGAGCCACTCACTATTTTTCCACCCATGGCTGCAAGCTAGGGTTGACGACGTTCTCTTTCTCCTTTCCAGACTTTTTTTTGGCCGGGGCGCGTGCCTGGAAAAAGGATGTGGCCATCTGCGAAAATTGTATAAGGAAACGCGCGAATGCGGTTCGGGGACGCGGTCGCGTCTTGTTTCTGTTTATTTATCCCTTTACACACGCGTCCGACGCGACCGTGACTTGCATCATTCCGCGATAACTGCAAAGAAACACGCGTCTAGGCCAGCGATGTCGGAATTGGCACCACAGACAGGTGTGTATCTTTCTATGCCTTGCAATGGGCCCGGGCGATTTACCACTTCGTGTAGATGAGGTTCGCGACCTGCCTCCACCCACAAGTGAGTTTGAGTCTTCACCCTCGTGTAAAATCCATAAGACTGGTGACTTGTTAGCGGAACGACAGGCAAAGCCAAGCGTGGATATTAAGAACGGGAAAGCGATATTTAGGCAGAAGCCCATGTCATTCGAGAAGATGACGGAGACCATGCAAGGTGCGCAATCGCAGTGTCGGATCGGTCCTGTAACTCATGCGACGCGTCCTAAGAGATGGTCAATTTCAGGGAGTGGCTAGAGTCGCGCACACAGCGCCAGGAACCTGCATTGGCCCAAATACCCCAGAACTACTGGCCACTTATCGCCAAGTTCACTCAAGAAAGGTGTGCTCCATTCTCCCGCTTTCGAACTCAAGGTAAACGCGTGCCCAGTGACAAAACAATCGCGACATTATCAAAGCACATACAGCAAGAGCTAACTCCCGATGACGACGACGATACTGACTGCTCCGTCCCCGTCCTCCCGTTGAGCGCCATTGAAGACGTGGTGAAACTGTTGGCGAACCGCGTCAACTACGGCATTGAATGTCCCCTCGTGAAAACTCCTGCCGCACTCTGCGTTTGGCGATGGGAATTGAATCAGGAATATATCTCCTTCCTCCCGAAGGTATCTCGAGAGAAAGTAGACGCCAGATTGGCAGACCGGATCCAAGTGAGTTGGTGAATTTCACCTCGCGCTGACTCTGATTGGTTTTAGCATAAGAAAGATCTTCAAGCTATGTTTGACGCGCTTCCCGTTAACGAAAGGAACGCACTGCTTGGCGTGAAAGGACTCGCAACCTCACCGTCAAAGTCGCAACCTTTGCTACGTGCCTCATCGAATGAAGCCTCGCCGATCACGGGAACCGTGGGCAGTGCCCCGGACGACAAACCGTCTGAAAAGACGGTGAACGCCGCTGGCGATGAGAATCAAATGGCTGCACGAAAGACAGGTCGTGCAAAGACAACCATCGATCCCGAGAAGGCTGTAGAAAAGGCAGCCAAGGTCAGCTTCATTGCTCTACAAATTCTTTGGCTAACTGAGGTTCCCTGATCCCTTACAGGAGAAGGAGCGGTTAGAAAAAAAAGCCGCCAAGGCAGAGAAAGACAGGAAAGATAAGGAATCACAAGAGAAAGCAAGGTCAATAATGGCCAATTTCTTCGGGAAGTCCAAGGCCTCTTCATCTACCGTCGCATCTCCTTCCAAGGGCCCCGCTGCGTCATCTTCAAACATGCTCTCAGAATTTGACAGGGCGTTCAAGCCTTTCGTGCTCAAGAAGGACGCAGACTTGGCACCTGTGAACTGGTTCCGAGACGCACGGAAACGAAGGCGACAAGCTAACGCAGACGTAATCGTCATTGACGAGGATGACATTGAGGTTCTTGACGTCGAGATGCATGAACTTGACACTGACCCTGATGCGAACCCGAAAGGTGGGTCTTCTCTTTCTATGGTGGTCCGAAATTCACTGAAAGGACGACCCTAGCGCACCTACGTCGGGTGCTTTTGGCATGCCCGTCCCTGCCTACTCGATTTAGTCCTTCATCAAGCACCGTTCGCTCCTTAATGGCCCGGCTTTCCGAGGCTGAAGTCTCCGACGACACGGCGGTGGTACGCGCCCTTCTCTCCGAGTTGCACGATCGCACACGGACCCTCGCAAAAGTGTTTATATTCCACGAGGATGAGCGTCCGGGCTACTTTGGGACATTTACGAAGCGCTCGCGTCTCATAAAACCGCGCAGACCGTTTGCACGAGACGACATCGTGATTGACTATTCATACGACAGCGGGGCGGAGTGGGGTGAAGAGGAAGAGGGAGGTGGGGATGAAATAATGGGAGACTCGGACGACGAGCGGGACGACGAGGAGGAATCCGACGATCTGGACGGCTGGCTCGTAGATGGAGATGATGGAGAAGGCAGCAACACCGGTCGAGGAGCGCGATGGACTAGACGAATTCCCGTTCCCACCGCCTTTACCCGAAGGTGGCAAGCACAAGCGCAAAGTGGAGAAGGAGAAGGAGACGGTCACCGAATGCAAGACAAAAAAACGGAAGGCCGTCGTTCCACTTGTGCCCTTCATCAAGGGCCCATGTTGGGAGACCGAGATCGGCGATTGCGAGTATGATCCATTCAAACACTATCGAATTCAACTCTTCAACGGTGAGCTTTTCTTTGTCATGAATATCGTCTGTGCTAAGCGGCAAGTTATAGATACACCATATCCCCTTGACCCCTTCTCCTTCGTGTCAGTTCCGGCGGATGGCTCTTCCGTTGCTCATACCTCGGGGTCAAAACTACAACCGCAATTCGTTATACCAGCGCTGCCGCCTCATCTTCTCAACTCAAGTACTGGCGTACTTGATCCGACGTCGTCCAATTCCGCGACTAGTCACCAGCCACAAGCAAAGCGCCCGAGAACGATACCAAAAAATCCCTTCCCCGATGTTCATCTCCCGTTCCTCAAAGAAAAAGTCGCTAGCATGGGCACGACTAGCTTGATCTCTCTCATTGAGGCACTATACCTAGACCTGAAGACTCATGGGGTCAAGAAGAACGCGATTGAGGCTAAGGTCCGGGAGATTTGTGTCAAAGGTCAACGACAAATCTGGTCCGTGAAAGCGGATACGGAAGTGAGTATACTCTTCGTTGTAAATGACCACAGTTGACCGGGCATGTCAGTTCCCTAGCTTGGAAGCGGTGGCACCACATTAAACGCAAGGTGCACAAGTATAGAGAACGCGTGTACGTATTATATCTATTCACCAGTACTGGTCCGTACGGCCTACAAAGATGTCAGGCGTACAATATTTATGTGTCTTACCGAGTCGCCGAGCTTTACAGTAGCACCGCTTTACACGAAGAACAATAATACCTTCACTATTCCTAGACCGTACATGTGCAATTAAATGAAGCAGTATCGGAACCCTCGTTCATAAATCGTGAGCGGATCGCAAGCTCAGCCTCCAAATGTCTTCCACTAGGTCTTCATCTGGGATCTTACCGCCGAATTTCACCTTGTGCATGTCATGGGACGAACTCTCTGTGAGGAAGAGTGATGAATTGCTCCAACTGTGTCAACTGAGCTACTGACCGACTAGTACACGGTCGAGGCGTCCAGCCTCGTCGAGGAACGGCTCGATCCCCAGACCACGGTATATACGCAACCGCAAGCTAGTAAAGTGTGACAATCAGGACTGGTTGGAGTATATATTTATGACCCTTACGGTTTTCCGTCTAGCTCATGTTCGGCAGCCGGATCGCTCTCTTCTAGTTGGCGGAGTTCCTCCATGAGCTGGGAAGCCTCTGCCTGTTTACTTGAGTTGGCACTCTCTGCGTCGTTCAGAGCCTTGGCAAACGATAGTCGCGCAGCATCGAGGTGATTCAGGTTTTCTGCGTGCTTCTCGGCTGAAGACACATTGCGAGGACGAGTAGAAGAAGTGCGAGCGGCAGTCGAGGATGCGTGCAAGAGCTGATGAGTCCGTAAGATCAGAACGTAGTACAAAGCTGAGAATTAATAAATAACAGACCCTTTAAGTCGGCATGAGCTTGTTCAAGTTCCTCCTCTTCGCTCAGCTTCTTCCTCGTCTATCTGGTCATGAATGACGTCTATCGTCCTGTAGTCATCCTCTGGCACGATGAGCTCTGCGATGCTGCTTATGTTCTCACTGAAATCAATAACTGTAAGACGGTGCCCATTTGTGACCTAATCTAGCGTTCGCACATGACCTCAGGAAGAGATTCAAGCAATGAGTCAGGAGGGTCGGGTGAGAAGTCTGGCAAGGGTACCCATGGAATGGACGTTCGAAGCCGAGTATGAGAGACCACGTGATTAACGTGAGGGTCTGACGTCACGCGTCTGATTGATTTATAAGCGAGTGTGGATTTTGACTTTGCTCGACCCCTGATATGGCTGACACTCGGATCTAGCCTATGGTGAGAATTAGTTACATAATCGTCGCCCTGTGCCCCAGAACGACAAGATCCAACGAATGGACGGCCAAATCGCTCGCTCTCATCCGTTTTTCTTGTCATCCTCTTCTTGCCATCCACGTATCTATCCCAGACCCTTTGCAACTCATGGAGGCGAGCGCACAAAATGTACTCCTATTTCTCTTCCCACTCAATCTAATTACCGAACATTCGTAGGCTCTGCTAGATTTCTCCAGGGAGTTCGATATTACCCTCCTGGATAATGTCGTCATGGCGCTATATTCTGGTTCTGGCGGGAAGGATGTTAGTGTTTTTAATTTGTGATCTTGCAACAACGTTTAGTCTCATCTCGCGTGTTATCTGCCCCCGCCATTAGCAACAAGTAGCGCAACAAGTCCTCACGCAATTCCAAGAACATCCGGATGCCTGGACACGAGTACCAGACATCATGGAGCGATCATCGTATTCCCAAACCAAAGTACGCAATCGTTTACGTGTAAGCGCGAACTACAAACACGCGACTGACCATTATGTTGATCTCAGTTTATCGGCCTGCAAATACTGGAAAGGCTGGTCAACACCCGATGGAAGACCCTTCCGGAGGCACAGCGGCAAGGTACGCATAAGCTCGTTGCACCGTAAGCGTCGTCGAGTCTAACCAAATCTAGGTGTACGCAATTTTGTCGTTGGCATCACCGTCAAAATCGCGTCGGACGAAGCAACTCTGCGCAGAGAAAAAACGTACATTAACAAGCTCAACCTAGCGTTGGTCCAAGTTTGTCTACTTTCTCTCTTGCGTCGCGTCGCGCTTACTTCTACGCCCGCAGATATTGAAACAGGAGTGGCCGCACAACTGGCCAACATTCATTCCTGAGCTTGTGGAATCGTGCAAAACGAATTTGGCTCTATGCGAGAACAATATGGTCATACTCAGGCTCCTGTCGGAAGAAGTCTTCGACTATTCGGCCGAGCAACTGACTCAGACGAAGATCAAGAATTTAAAAAACCAAATGTGCGGCGAGTTTTCATGAAATCTTCAAGCTATGCGCGGAGATCTTGGAGGAAGCTAGCAAGACCTCTCTAGTGAGAGCCACTCTCGAGACATTACTCCGGTTCTTGAACTGGATCCCCCTGGGCTACATCTTCGAGACTACGATCGTAGACGTTCTCATTCAACGCGTGAGCATCTCTTGGCGTAACTTCTGCTAGCCACTAATCGGTCCTCGAATAGTTCCTCGAAGCCCCTGACTTCCGCAATCTCACTTTGAAGTGTCTTGCGGAAGTCGCCGCTCTCAGTGTTGGCCCTGAGTACGACCCAAAGTTTGTTTCCCTGTTCGAGATGGTCATGACAGCAATCAATCGGATGGTCCCTCCAAACACGAATATCGCTCAAGCATATGCGCACTCGAATGATGCGGGGCAGGAGTTCATCCTTAGTCTCGCACTATTCCTTGGCAATTTTCTTCAGAACCACCTGAAGACTGTTGAAAACGAACGAACTCAGGATGTTTTACTAAACGCCCACTTGTACATGGTCAAGATATCACAAGTCGACGAACGCGAGATTTTCAAGATCTGTTTGGAGTACTGGTTGAAACTTGTCGCTGAGCTGTACGACGAAATTCAGAGTTTACCCATTGGTGACAGTGGTCTTCTCATGGGTCTCAGCCTCGGCGGAACCAACGGAGCGCACAATATGCTCAACGGCGTATCTTTACGGAAAAATATCTACTCCGACGTGCTATCAAATTTGCGCCTCGTCGTCATCGAGAAGATGGTGAAGCCGGAAGAGGTTTGCGTCCTTCACTTCGTATTATCGTGCAGTCAGCTCAATCACATCTACAGGTCCTCATTGTTGAGAACGAGGAGGGTGAAATTGTCCGTGAATTCATGAAAGAGTCAGACACCATCGTCCTTTACAAGTCAATGCGCGAGCTCTTGGTCTATCTCACTCATCTAGACGTCGCCGACACCGAAAACATTCTTACCGAGAAGCTTGCAAAACAAGTAGACGGCTCAGAATGGTCGTGGCAAAACTTGAATACACTGTGCTGGGCCATCGGGTCAATTTCAGGGGCGATGAGTACGTGAACTTCACCCGCATCCCATAACTCGTTCTCACGTGTTTGTAGACGAGGAGACAGAGAAGCGTTTCCTGGTGACCGTCATCAAGGACCTCCTTGGCCTCTGCGAGATCAAGCGCGGCAAGGACAACAAGGCCGTCGTCGCTTCTGACATAATGTATATTGTTGGACAATATCCGCGCTTCCTGAAAGCACATTGGAAGTTCCTCAAAACCGTTGTCAACAAGCTGTTCGAGTTCATGCACGAGACACATGAAGGCGTGCAAGACATGGCATGCGACACCTTCATCAAGATCGCGCAAAAATGTCGGCGGCACTTTGTCATGCAACAAAGCCAAGAGCAAGATCCTTTCGTGGACGAAATTCTGAGACTACTTCATAGGATTACGGTGGACCTTAGTCCACAGCAGGTTCATACGTTCTATGAAGCCGTCGGCTACATGATCTCGGCCCAGCCTAATAAACCTCAGCAAGAGAAGCTCATTGCAAAGCTGATGGAGCTCCCAATGCTGCTGTAAGTCTTTCGCGTACCCCGTATACCCGTCTCTTGTCTTAACCGTCGCCGGCTTGAATCAGTGGGAATCGCTTATGGCTCAGGCTGCGGCTAACAAGGACGTGCTCAGCAACCCTGATAACCTGCGTATACTGTCAAATGTCCTCAAGACGAATGTAGCAGCATGCACTTCTATCGGCAGTTTCTTTCTGCCGCAGATTGGTCTCATTTATATGGACATGTTGGGGCTCTATCGCGCCGTCAGTGGTATAATCAGTGAAACGGTCGCCAAAGAAGGTGAATTCCGAGCTTTACCATTGACAACTTCTTCTGATACGCAACGCATAAGGGCAAATTGCCACGAAGACGCCAAAAATCCGTCAATTGCGGACAGTTAAGAAGGAAATACTCAAACTGGTTGAGACTTACATTCGCAAGGCGGAAGATCTCGAGGCTGTCAACAGCAGCATGATTCCGCCTTTGCTTGACGCGATTCTTGGCGACTATCATCGGAATGTCCCTGAGGCCCGCGACGCAGAGGTCCTGAATGTAATGTCGACGATCACTTCACGGCTGGGCGTAGGTACCTTCTCTTCGACGACGAGGACGTTGACCTGATGCTTTCCTAGAATTTGCTCACGCCGCAAGTTCCGCCTATCCTTGAGGCAGTCTTTGAGCCTACACTCAACATGATTAATCAGGACTTTGCAGAGTTCCCCGAGCATCGCGTTGGATTCTTCAAGCTTTTAAGAGCAATAAATTTGAATTGTTTCCCAGGTGCGCGCGCTGGTATCTCTGTGGAGTCAACACATAGCTCACCAAATTCCAGCGTTACTTGGTCTTCTCCCTCAGCAGTTCAAGCTCTTCACAGATAGTATCGTTTGGGCGATCAAACATACGATGAGAGACATCGCTGAGACTGGATTGAACTGTACGGTTTTCTGCTGTCTCGTCCTTCACGTGCCTAACTAAACTTTGTGACAGTGTGCCTGGAAATTATCAACAATTTTGCTGCCGCAGACACTCAGATCGCCAACCAATTCTTCCAACAATACTACCTCAGCGTACTGCAGGACACATTCTTCGTCTTGACGGACGCGGACCACAAGAGCGGCTTCAAGCTGCAAAGCCTGCTCCTTGCTCGTATGGTCCAGCTGGTTGCGACCGACGCGATTCAGGCACCTTTGTTCGACCCTGCTGTCGTCAATGACCCTAATATGACGAACGCCAAGTTTGTCCGTGATTATACAGCCAATTTATTGAAGTCTGCGTTCCCTCACGCGTCAAGGTAAGCAATGTGCATTCCTCCCCCTAGTCTCCCAGCCGTTCTGACAGGCCGTCATGACTAGTTCCGACATCATGGTCTTTGTGCTTAATCTAGCCGAATACCATTCAGACGTTAATCGCTTTAAAATGGCACTGCGTGATTTCCTGATTCAGCTCAAAGAGTTCTCCGACGACAACGGGGAGCTTTTCGTGGACGAGAAGGAAGCAGAAGCTGCTCGCAAGGCGCAGCTCGAGCGCGAGGCTGCACTGAAGATCCCAGGAATGCTCAAGCCGTCGCAACTAGAAGACAAAGACGAGGACATATGAACCTAGCACCATATATCTCACGACATCTTACGATTTTTTAATACTTTGTTCTCGTCTCTTCGAAAGTTCGCATCGGCATCATCATAGTCCACTTGTCCCCCCTTTCCCTTCCACCCTATTTCTCCCCCAGCTCGCTATTACACGTCGCTATTTGCTCTTTTTGCTGCGCCCCTCATATTTTGGATGTAACACTAAATGAAGCTTCAATCACGAGAACAAATGTGTATCTTCGGATGTAGCGATTCTGTTGTTAGATGAACATATGTTTTTTTTTCCCTCTTAGGGTGGCAGATGTGAACTTCTCCAAGTCACGCGTCGCAGGCTTTCTTCACAGATCGCACACAACGTTGGCAGGTTTGCTCCAGCATCGCGGAATGTTCAAGAAGTGAGTCGTTTCCCCTATCACCTTGTGATCACCAATATCCACATAAAGGGAAGATTTCAACCATCGACCGATATCGTGGGGCAAACCCCTGTGAAATCTTCTGTTCAACGGGGCATCCGATCGACTCTGCTCTCTTCGTGGAAGATCGATGCAGAGACGCTAGAAGAGATATGGCCCAAGAAAGAGTCGATCGTGCACGTAAAATGGTCTGTCGCTGAATCCATAGTTTCGCTCGCTTCTTACCGATCTGATGTGCCTCCGTAACAAATAACAGCAGAGATCATCTCTCTATCTATGCCCTGCACGGCGAGCCGCTCTTTTTCCAGGGCATTGACGGGCCTTATCTCCCCACCGTGCGCTTGCTCCACAAATGCGAGGATCCATTACGTGCCTGCTGTTACATTACACACACACTGACTACACGCAGATCCATTCATCCTCCCACACGTACGCATCGACCGCGGCGCGATCCGCTTCCTGCTCGCCGGCGCACACATGATGTGTCCCGGGCTGACGTCTGCCGGCGGGTGGCTCCCACCCGCGGACGCGGCGTTGCCCGCCGGGACGGCGGTCGCGTTCGACGCTGAGGGGAAGGAGTTCGCGGTCGGCGTGGGGATCACGAAGCTCGGGACGGAGGAGATGCGGGCGGTGAACAAGGGCATCGCGGTGGAGTCTGTCACGTACGTCGGGGATGACCTGTGGGCGTTGCAGAAGCTGTAAGTGTGCAGGCGTTGTTTGTAAGTTTTAGTTCGTTACAAAGTAAAGTTTTTCGCGCACTCGTGCGTTGCGCGTGTGACTCTCTCCCCCTCTCCCCGCGTCCTCGTGGCTGCCCTCCAACGCCTACCTGTGCTTGCCACGCCGTCGCCTACGAAGAAGGACCTGGGTCGCGGGTTTTTAGCGCGCCGTCGTTCTGAGGACAAGGTGCCCGTTTCTGTGTGCGTACAGAGGTTAAACTCTAAAGTTTTGTACTTATGCGCTCGTCTTCGAATTCGAAAGCTACAGTAAGACCCTGGAATTCCTGGTTCTTTAGGGCCTGGACCTGAGCGCACCTCTATGTTGCAAAAGGTCTGGTGACACGCGCAGCGTACGCCTTGTGTCGTCCTGCCAGTTCTGGTTGAATACATCTCGTCAGCCGCCGCCAGATTCGGAGACGGCCGTCGGGTCGAACAGTGATGCCCAAAACAGAGGCCCCACTTTCATCACACCGACACGACACTCAACTCGAGAAGGCAACGACGAACAATACCGGATCTTGATCTCAGCAGTTGGTGGCCGAGGAGGGATCCGGCCGACAAACTACCGAGGACGACCGTGAGTCGGGGAAATAATGAACGGCGTTGCCAGATCCTCTGTGCTTCCCATATCCATCAAACTTGCGCGCAACAAGAAATTAGGTTAGGAACACGCCGCCACGTTTCGAAATACATAGACACTCGCTCCGATCGATTTCCATTCCAGCCCCAAATAGAAGTGCGGTTTGCGACTGCTCTCTGCTGGGAAGGCCATCCCCACTGCGTCATCTGCGCACTTGATCCTCACGCCAATGGGCGTAGAGTTAGCTATCGGAGAAAACGTAATTGAGCTGAACCTTACGACTACTCCCGAGTCATGCTACCGCATACAGCTTGTGATATTCAATGAATTATGGGTCATGAGTGCATGAGCCCCAACTAGTCGCGATCTCGTATATAGCACCTCACGAGAGCACTCGCGATAAGGGAAACAAAAGCGGTAGTTCTCGTCACTTGCGAAGAACGGTTTGTCCCTCGTGTCTACGACACGATGTGACAATAAATGCCTCAACATTGCTACAGATTGCGCGATCGTGATTGGCTGACCACGCGCAATACCGGGACAGAATTCTACACACTCCTTTATTTGTAGATCTCCTGGAATGATCCTCCTCCGAGCCTCATTCAGGGTTGTCATTTCGGTTCTGGGGTATCGACGCCTCCCCCGTATCGCAAGGGGGTGAAGGCGTACAGTATCCGAGTCTCTGAGCACATGCCGTTGAATAGAATTGGTAGTAATGACAATACGTTGCCCATCGCGGGCCCTTTAGTGCAAGACAGCGAGCGAGCGGACGGAACAACCATACAACCCTCTCCTTCCTGTACTGTACTGTACAACCAACTTGACCTACCCCCATTCACTCCATTTCCCAACAATCATACAAATACAAATAAACGTTGGGTCCACCCTATCTCCACTCCACGAACCAATCCCGCGAATCACGCAAGTAGTTGCGTTTCGCACACACGACGCAGCACCATCACGATGATTTTTCACATCCGTCGATTTGTTGTTGCCTTCTCGCTCAGCGCGTTTTGCCAATTCTCACCAACTCACTAATTTGGATTCTTCGGAAAGAAAACGGGAGATGGATTGATGGGCGCCTTACTCCGCCGGCAACGCGAATTCCCCTGCTCGCCCGACCGCAGACGCTTGTCACGTTCCGAGATTCAATTTATTCATTTTTGTGGCGGCGTCAGTTTCAAATACACAGACATACACACGCTCACACAGACACATACTCATGCTAACGTACGTACGGGGCTGTCAACGCGGCGCTCGGCGAAAGCACACCGCAACCGTCGGTCGTAAGTTATTAGCACAAGGCACACAAAATAGCACACACAGCACACACGTGTCGACGGGGCGGGGGGGGCAGGTTCATTTAAATAGTTTCTGGAATCTCGAGTCAAGGGTCGAACAACAAAAAAAAAAAAAAAAAGTCGCGCGACTCGCGATGTGCGTGGCGTGACTCACGACAGCTGCTGCTGCGGCGACAACGCGATTGGGAGATAAGAAGAGGGGGCGGGCGGGAAGCGGCGACTTGATGCAGAGGGTTCGACTCTTATTATGACTCGAGATCGCACGAACGCGCGCATTCGGAAATTGCCAACGGTGAGCGGCGGTGGGCAGAGGGCAACTCAGAGAAGAACCACCGATCTGGGGATGTGCGTCGTGTGTGTTTTGTGGGGGGGAAAACCAATACAAGGACAGCTCTCCTTGGTATTATTGCTGCTAACGGCACGCGCTGGGAACCCAAAGAGAGAGCTACTTTTGTGATAGGACATCACACCACCCCCTATTGTATCGTAAACCTATGGACCGTAGCCATTCTCTGTCAACCCCACGCCCCATCAATGCATCAATCACGGGCGACTGTATTTACCTTGACCGTCGGTGTGGGGCGGGAAGCTGGGCGCTCGGTACTCGGTACTCGGTCAGAGGCGACAACAGCACCAAGGCACGTCGTCCCTGCCCACCCACCGTCAATGCCGGGTCCGGGCCTACCAACACCAAGCCCAGGGGTTTGCAATGATCATCGCCGTAGCCTGCACAGAGATAAGGCCAGGCCTGGTCCGTTGTCGCGTATGATAGACACCGACGACCGGTGTCAGGGGGAGAGTGCTTAGTCAGATGGAGTTTAGTTCGTCCAGAAAAAGGAAAGCCCGTACTTTGACGGCGTTGGCCGAGGGCCCCTATTGGTTTCGTAAAAAATTTGCTTCCGTGGGCTCGTTATCTGCGAGGGGGCTTTGGGAGAGCGTTTACGCCGACATACCATGGGGTTTCATTTGGCTGGGGAGCTGGGGAGCGGCGGTGAGCTCATAGGGGAGCATTGGGCGACGGTTCAAAGGTTCAAAGGTAAAACTCCGCATCTGAGATTGCGATCTGGAAATACCTTATCGCGGCTGCCTATTACGGCGCATTTGGTCCGCTACCATGGTCGCCGGCGATCGAGTTCCAGACTCCTCTAACACGCGACGAGCGGCACACCAGCGTAACCAATAAACTGCAACTAGCAACTAGTATTCCCGAGGAATGAAGCATGAAATAATGACATCGGCAAGAAAGCACAGAGAGATAGAGAGATAGGACAAAAAACGCTAATGCAGGGATAGGAGGGAGGGGGAGGCATGCTGATAAGGATATTTACAGAAGTGACCAAAGGGGAAGAAAGCGTCTGGGTCCAGCATTAGCACTCTTGACCGTAGACCACGTGAGGGGGATTAGCAGAAACATTGGGGAATGGAAGGGGGTCGAGCTCAAGTGAGTGATGGAAATAGGATTCGTTCGCACTAACGTACACCTGTGGGACAGCATAGCGCCGCGCGCGCTCCGAAGACCGCGCGCTCGTGTCTACGAGCGATAACGAAGGCGAGCTTGTCGCGGGACTCGGAGCCGAAAGCGCATCGGACTCATCGTCCGAGGTATCCTCGACCGTGTCCGGCACAGGCAAGTCATCTGTATCGTCCTCGGCATTATAAGGTAGCGCGACGTTGAATGGCGGATAGGGATAGACAGAGTCAAGGGGAGTATTAAGGGGCTGGAGCTCGAGGGGGCTTAACAGTGGTGGGGAGTTGTAGGGTGGATAGACAACAGGGTATGGCATAGAGATAGGAGTATTATTATACACAGGGTGACTGAGATCGTCGGTGGAGGACATGGGGGAGGCTGAAGGTGTGAAAGGAGGCAAGTCGTCGTCCTCGTCGTCGGCAACATGGAGAAGAGCAACAGGTTCATTCGCGTCATCTGAATCATCGTGTTCGAGCGATTCCAACAGAGAATCGAACCATTGCTTCTCCGAGCTGTCGTTGTTCACAGTGCAGGGAGTATCAAGAAGCTTGCGGGCATCGGGATAGATGAAGGAGTGTTCAACGTCGCAACACACCTCTTCATCCTCGTCGCCTGCGTCAGAGTGGTATGGGGGTTCGGAAGTGTTGTTGGGGCTACATGGAATGGTGCCGTTGGGTTGCGGACGGGTGATTGAGTTTTTGAGGAGGACCCAGCGATGCAAGCTGCAACTGTCCTTGGCGCCTCCGCCAACGACCAAGCTTAGCTTGGACCGGGTAACTTGAGACAAGCTCGGGGCTGACGACATTGAAAAAACGCGAGATGTGAAACAGGAGATGCTTGAGTGGGCGGCACTGAACCGAAGCCAATGAATTAGAACGGGACATTGACAAACGACAGGGCCGACGACACTCACGAGACGAGCAAAGAGATGAATCGAGTAGGTAGCTTCTGTTTTTTAGCGGTGTATGCGGTATACGATGAAAGGTTCGAAGAGGATGGTGCCGTGCTTTGATTTTCGGGCTTGCTTGTCAACCATACTGGTGGTGGCTAGAAACCTCCGTCACTGTCTATAGGGGGGAGCGACAGAGGACGGGATTGAGTGGAGAAGTGATGGTGGATGAGAAGAGGACGGTCAGTGGAGCATTGGGGAAGGGCAGAGGACGGGAGGGGTGGAGTGGGCGGGGGCTCGTAAAATGTTATGGCCGCGTCTTATATCACAAAGTGACTCGCTTGTCAGGTCATGGTCACGTATGTCCCGTCCAGTTTCCCGGTCCTTGTCCTAAATCCGTCGGCCAGGATCGGCTTCCATCATTCCGAACAATCCGAAGAGCTCTTTTGCTCATTCGTTCGTCATCTTTGTCATTCTCGACGAATGTTCTAAGCCAGCTGTAATCTTGTATCACCCTTTATTGCACACAAGGAACATCGATACATAAGACAAAAAGGGCCAGACCCCGTCACGCTGCTTCAGGCTTAGTGGTGACTCGAGTCCTCAGGTACTCAATACTCAGCCCTCATCCATCTCTTCGTCTCCCACTTCCTCGTCTTTGACCGTCTCCATTAACTTTTGTATTTTCTTTGCACTCTTCGGCGATACGTCCCTCGCAACGGCGAGCATCTGAGCGGACTTGACCTCGTCTCCGATCAGTCGGTAGGCCCTTGCCAGCTGGAAGATTACATTCGACTCCTCTGGCGACGAGTCACGGAGGAATTCTAGATCTCTCACTGCGGTCTATCAATCAACGGAAGGGGGAAAAAAATACGTTAGCACACCCGTTCGGAGATCAGCGTGCCTGTGATCACACCGCACGCACCTCGTATCGCTTCATAGAGATAAGCATTTTCGCTCGCCGATAACGCACCAACGCGTTCTCCGGAGACAGTTTCACAGCCTCATTGAACAGTGCGAGCGCTCCCTCTCGATCCCCGCGCCTCTCTACGGCCTAGCGAACACTTCCGTTTAGTCCCGCAAAGAAGTAAGCGTGCACCGTGCATTTTTACATACCATGCCTACGCAGCCCAGCAGCACCGCGTTGTTAGGATGGATCTCCGCCGCCTTTCTGTAATGATACTCCGCCATACGGATTTTGCTTTTTCTTAGATAGCACGTCCCCAATCCGTACCTGCGTTCGAAACACACGTTCAAAGATAAGCATCCATAATCATATCACATAATCACGGGCGAAGCCAGATGCTGGCTGACAACCAGCGCCTTTTTCGCCCTTTGACTTACCAAGCGTTATAGTGACGCGCGTCAGCACGGAGCGCCATTTGGAAGGACAGGATGGCCTTGTCGAGGTCTTCGTCAATGAACTCGTGTCCCGCAAGCGTGAACGCGTACGCGCAGGTAGGGTCCAGTTGCTGGGCACGTCGGAAGCACGTCAGCGCCTGCGAACGCTCCTTCTGCAACGAGAATGTGTTGCCTATCGCTATCCACGCTTGTGATGAACGTGGTTCGATCGAGAGGAGCTCCTGTGCCAAGAACGACAATTGCACTGTCCGTTGAAGATGCCATAATAAGGTCGAGTACACCTCCATATCCCACAGCCGATATGGGTCCAGTGCCCGCACCGCTTGGAAGGCACGTTCCGCCTGTTGAACACCACGTGATATAAACGTGTGTTTGCACGGTTGGGCACGGTGGCTCTCAGAACGGGAGAGTACGTACGGATGTGTAATCGGTCCGTTCATAGTGCGCTTTCCCAACCATAGCCATCACATATGGGGATCTCTGGTGGACATGGGGTAACTTGTCCAATTCCTCCATACACAGCGATGTGTTGTACATAGCCAGGGCCCTCGTGGCACTGGCGAATAACCGCATCAGGTCGTAAATGTATTGGTCTGCAAGCTCGACCTCGTATGCCTCCTGTGCTGCTTGTTCTTGCGATGCCGTCCAGTTGCTCGGCGCTGGTGATGTGTCCGACCGCGGTGATTGCGTTACTGACCGAGGTGATTGCGAATGCGCAGCGTCTCCCTCATCAGAGTCTGTCGACTGCGATCGTGTCCGCGTGCGAGGACGGCGTCTATCTCGGACCGGAGGAGGCTGAAAACACATGAGGTGTATAAGCCATAGAGCTTCTACCCGGGTGATCGTTAAACGGGGACACCTACCTTGCTGGGTATTGGTGGCTTATTTCCGTTGCCCATTAACCGCGCACTCCGCCGCGTGCCCACGCCCTGCGCACTCCCGTCTCGATCGGACCGGCCGCCAGCGACTGGCACATGCCTGGAGGACACCGCCGTGGGCTGAGGACGGCGGCCCGCAGATGAGAAGAGGTTAACAAGAGTCAAGGCCGGGCGTGCGCGTGCCTTTTTTGAGCGTGGATCGTCCGCCGCGGCCACCAATTTATTAGACGCCTTCTCCACCCCACGGGTTGTAGCGCGTAATTTTTTGGGGGCGGGCCCACCCTCGTCCGCAGAAGACAGCGCACGAGATGATAGCATGATGGCAGCGCCTTTGGCGCGTTGATGGGGAGGGAGGACGGAGATGTCAGGCAGGTGTGAGACTGTATCGTCCGTTAACCTGTGTGTTGGGAATTAGAGTGTTGGAAAACTATAGTTGTGTGCTGGTAGCCCACATGGAATCTCGGGGACCCAACCGTCCCATACGAACGGGTAGCGCATCGACGGGTGCCGGTTTTCGAAATAGGTTACCGGCGTTCCCAGTGTCGGGCGTAAAGAGGCCCGCACCAGTGGCGGTTGGAATTGGGGGTTGAGTCGTTTTCGTCGTCAGCTGTTCATCTGGAGAAGTGCGCTTAATTGGCGGGGGACGTGAAGGGAATAGCTCTTCGATCTCTGGTACGGACCCTAAAGAGCCGAGCGGACAATTAGCATGTGTAGGGACTTGATCCGGCGAGCGCTTTCACCTAAGCTACACAAGCCGTCAAAGGCTTCCCAGATCATGGGATTGAGTCCCAGTGCCCGAAGAAGACTGCTTCGGGCAAGCTCAGGAAGATTGCCCTTCAGAGCCGTAAGCCCAGAGCGACAATGGAGTATAGCCTCCTCGGGAAAGGTCCGCGCCGCTCGCTGCTCCTGTGACACTGGTTGGAGGTGGCTGAGTGGACCAGGCACGCTCTATTAAAGAAGGGGGACGCACGCGACGGAACCTCAGCAGCATTCTTGAGAATTTCCTCCAGTGCCTCCCGCGCTTGTCGGTGCCTTCCCAGAGTAGAGCAGCACTTGGACTTTATTTCCAAGCACCCGTTGCACCGCTGGTCTTGGGGGAGGTTCACGAGATGCAAGGCGGAATGAGGCTGATTGGCCCGGAGCATGACCGTCGCGTAAAGATGCCTCGCGTCGTGGTTCCCGTGATCCAACGCGAAGTACCGTTCTGCGTAGAAGATGGCGGACTTGTGAAGGTCGGCGTCGAGACACGCCCAAATGAGCGAACTGAAGCGCTTAGACAGGTATGGCAGGAATGTCGGAGGGGATTCGGATTGCTGTGACTGCTGCATACGGTTCGAGCAGCGTGCAGGACGCCGCACGAGGATCGTTTTTAGGAAATGCAGTGACAGACGGAGGAGGCGCGGATGAGGCCAGGAGGAAACCAGACGCAGCACTACCGCAGCACTACACGCAAGCAAGGCAAACCACCACTCTACATCATGTGATCTACGCGTCAACGTGACTAATACAACTCTTTGCACTGCTACCGGTACTAATGTCCATGCCCATCACGCTCCGGTTGTTGCTCTGACCAGTCCTCGTCAGCTTGGAATCGGTTAGAAGTAAAGAAAATGACTCACCGGGAACAACTTGAATCGCATCATCGATCCGTAGCAGGGAAACAGCCGCCTCGAACGCAGACTTGAGGCTACGAACCTTGCTAACAGTTGGCTCGAGAACACCTGCAGTAACATTATCCCGGACGTCGCCCTTCAGCAGGTCCAGGCCATAGCGCAAAAGGACCTTCTTGGGATCCCCTGCTGGGGCATTTTGAGCCGCGTTATGATAAGAACGTAATTTTGCTACGAGGTCAGTAGCGTCCTTGGCAGCATTTACAGCGAGGGTCTTCGGGATGATGAGAAGCGCAGTTGCAAATTCTGCGATAGCCAATTGCTCACGCGAGCCCTGTGCACGCATGCGATGAACGAGACCGTTATTGCTACGTGAGAGAAACGTACCAAAGTCGTGGCAAAGTTTTCCAGATAGATACTTAGTGCGGACTCTACGGCACCTCCACCAGGCACAACGCTCCCGCTCTCTAATGTCCGCTTGATCACAGATAATGTGTCGTGCAATCCGCGTTCCATCTCGTCGAGCATGTAATCGTTGGCACCGCGGAGAATGATAGAGGCCGCATTGACCACCTTCGTCCCTTTCACTAAGATGAGTTCATCGTCCGAGATGCGCTCTTGCACGACCTCTTCCGCTGTACCAAGATAGCTCGGCTCGAATGTTTCTTCCCCATCCAGATTTGCCAAGCTTGAGACAAGTTGTCCGCCAGTGGCCTTGGCGATGCGGCGAAGATCCTCCTTCCTGCAACGGCGGACGGCCATCGCGCCCGCCTCCACGAATTCCTTCAGTGCGAGATCATCGATGCCCTTGGTCGTGAGGACAACATTGGCACCGGTGGCTAGGACCTTTCGGATCCTTTCCAGTGTGATCTCCGACTCACTAGTGGGACGTGTCAGTTCGATCAACGCGAGAATCACTGTCGTATGTACCGCTTGCGAATCTCTTCGAGCTGCTCCGGATCGTCGACCAAGATCTGAATGCCCAGTTGCATGCGTGTTTTGCGAAGGTCGATGTCCAGGCAGGCGATCTTAGCATTGGGGATTCGCGTCTTCATCGCTGTGATGAAGGGGTGATTGAGCGTCGCCACGTATACAGTAGACAGAGACGAACCTTGGCTGGCAACGGTGCAGTTCAGCGCATAACCCTGTACAAAGAGCGACTCTCGAGCGCTCCGGCCGTGTGCCTTCAGGATGTTCACGGCTTTGACAGGGTACTTCGTCTCCGCACGTGTATTTGTAGTCTTAACAGCCAACATGGCGTCAACCGCCATGGGAGCGAATAAGTCGTCGTCGCTGATTCAAGGTTGAGCAACAGACACGCACTCCACACAAGAAAGGGAATGCTCACGCTCCAATAACTTTACTCGCCATGCTGGTCTTTGCAACGTTTATCAACGCATCCCGGCCCAGTTGTTCAACCTTCACGCTCAACTGATCTTGCATGAATCTCACAGCCTCACGACACGCCAGCCTGTATCCAGTGATGATGGTGGTGGGATGAATCTTCGCCTTGACGAGCTCGTTGGCGCGTCGCAGCAGTTCAGCGGCGATGATCACGACCGAAGTGGTGCCATCGCCGACTTCCTTGTCTTGCTTTTGTGCAAGATCCACAAAGATACGTCCTGCAGGGTGCTCCACGGAGAGGAGAGAGAGGATGGTGGCACCGTCGTTTGAAATCGTGACCTCCTGCATCTTGTGTCAGAAACTCGTCCAGCGATCACAAAAAAAACATACCCCGATATTATCGACTAGCATTTTATCAAGGCCCAACGGGCCAAGAGAACTTTTGACGATGTTTGCTATGGTCTGTGCCGCGACCACTGGAGTCGTGCATGAGACCGCAATCTCATCGAGAAGCTGCGATGCCGAACGCACCATTTTGATCTCGAATATCCTGCCCTGATACTCTATCACCTCCGAGAAATGCACCTGCCCTCGGATCGCGTTGGAATATAGACATGACGATTCGTTAGAGATGTGTATGAGCTGAGCAGGGGATGCAGGGGATGCAACCTCTGTCGGGAGATGCCGATGTCGATAGTCTCTCTCAAAATTTACTTTACACAGGTACACTTTATTCTAATCTCCGGACTGCGAAATGACTACAGTGCAAACGTAGACTCGCGTGGAACTATGGGCTACTCTCAATGCCGGGCAGTGCGATGCTGATACCCGGTATGTCCACCTTGAGATAGTCGACGAGGGGCTGTTGTAATGCCAGTGGTCGTTCATCGGAACAGCGCTCATCATTCGAGACATCCAGGTCCAGCTGACGTAGAAAGCATTCAAAAAAGTTGACCAAACAACCCTTACTTTACGTACCTGAGAGTTTCGACCTCGCTCCCGAGATGCGAAGAACAGCCCACCTTCGGACTCTTCAGTAGCCTTGCTTACCTTGTCGAGAAAGGTCTTCTTTTGCGCTTTCCTGAACTCAGTGTACTTGCTCGTGCTCTTGACGACCTCTGCTCGCATCGCAAAGCCCGTGAACGGCGCGATGGGATCGGTCAGGTGCGGGGTGTGTACGGGCACCGAGCCCACGCTGATGCTCTCCACGACGACATTCTCGAACGGGCCATCGTCGACCCAGGCAGGAGTCTCGCCCGATAGTTCACCCCTGAATGGACTACTGGGGCCGCGCAGCATGGAGGGAAGTGAAGTTTCGCGGCGCACAGCGCCCGGTCCATATGAGTCACCATCTCCTGTAACGGAAGCTGTCGTTGTGGACTCAGGCTCAGAGGCTCCCTTTTTTCTCTTAGGTGGCGATGCATTCGGGATGGTGGGCTAACTCACTGCTGGCGTGGAGGGACCCGACTCCTCCGGCTATGAACGGAGGTCAGTTGGTTGGCGGAGTTCTCAGCTGAATGCGTGCATACCGTCTTGTCACTCCCCCTCCTCTCGATGTCATCGCCCACCTCCGATCCGGACTTCTATTTAACCTCATCAGTCGGTACCTGGGTGATGCCCGACCGGCTTACCTTGTTATTAGCTCTTGAGTTGGCTAGTGTAGATCTGATGTAGAGAACTGGAGTAAGACGGTTCATAATTGGGTGGACGCACTGCGCTAGACCGGTAGTAGTTATTTTGCTGCATAAAAATATATTGAATGTCGATGTCGACTACCCCAGTCGTGTCTGAACGCCTTGTTTGGCGGGCCGAGTGATTCCGCTGGGCTTGTGGGCTTGAGGCTCTCGGAGGCGAGCGTCTGCCTCTAAAATTTCCTTTAATTCTCCGAAAAGTGCCCCCGTGCCCATCTACTTCTTGCGGTCCACCCCGACGTACACATGTCCACTTCGACGACTCCTTTAAACGCGGTAACGCCCATATAATAGTTGGGATCAGCTTCTCTGTTAACATAACCGTCGGATCACAGGCACATCGGCATGCTACAAATGCTGACGAATTCACCTCCAAAGGCCTGCTCGTTCCCGCTGCCGAGGAGCACCAAAAGTCTGCGGATGCATTTCAATCCTGTATAGAGGCCTCGAATGACGAAAACGTCTGCGTGCTTCGCCTCTTACATTTCGCGTTCCAACCCGACTCACGCAACCGTATAGACGAAGAGAACGCTAAGAATGCTCTACAACGAGCACAGCAAGGCAGCAAAGGAAGTACAGAGAAGGATTGCTGCTCTTCGGGAGGAGGGCGTGGACCCTACATTGCCTCAAAAACCAGCGCCACCGCGCCCGTTGCCCGCCTCGCCGCCCCCGACGCACGGATCCTCTGCTTCGCCGCTACCGTATCCAAAGGGGGGAAGAATTCTAGATTCCCAGGTTGACGAGTCTTTCATGTTGTTGGGGCAACAGGTCTGTCGCATGTTGCACCTCTAGTTTCTTGATCGCCTGCCACTCAGCGCCATGCGGCCGCAGTCGACGGATGCCGGTGATGCCTTCAACACGTTTTGGAAGGCCATGGAGCACCTAGATCACGTTTCTCAGCCTCTGGCGTTCGTCACCACCTCTCTCGGACTCACTGAGTCCCCACAACGCGATCTCGGCCGGAATGGCAGCTACAGTAGCGATACTGATACCGAGGGCAGTGCACGTTCGAGACGCGCGTTCCTCGGTAGTCGCTCGAAGGCCCAGTCTCCAGACAGCTCTTCCCCGACTACAATTGACGACGTCCGTCTCCCCGACGCTACGAAGGCTTCCCACCTGCGGCAGTCGGTCATTGATCTGCGAAATGAGTTTGACGAGATAGCGGAAGAAGGTGCGTACCCTTATTGGGTGTGAGCCATACTGAACGCGGGCGCAATAAGATTATGACTCGTCTGACTCGTTTTGCTTCATTCCGTCGAAATCTGAGCCATCGCCGTCGGTGCTAAAAGAGGAGAACAAGACTCTTCGCTCTGAACTCGAAACGACGCAAAAGCGACTAGAAACTGCTGAGAGAATGCTGAAATTGAGACAAGAACATGACCAACAGCTTAGAGAAAACATTGCAGTTGCCCGTAGAGAGGTACTCCAACCCACACAGTCCTCTAGCCAGTTTTGCTGATCATCGGGATTGCAGGCGCAAAGAGCGATGGGCGCTTCCCTCCACGCAGCACAACGAACCGGCCAATCTACATTCGACATCGCAAGTCTCAATCTGGTCCCACCTCCACCCCCCGTAGTTCCGATCAGTACGAATCGAGATAGAGATGTACAGCTTTCTCGTAGAGTCAAAGAGCTAGAAGAGGAGCTTCGCACCATGCGCGTGGAGAACGAAAAGCAGGTTCGTCATCATGCTCGAGAGCTTTATTTTTCTCTGCTCAACGGCACTGTAGAAAGCGATGATCGCGAAGTTCCGGGAGCGGTGGGATAAGCTCAAAGAGTCGGCAAAACGCAAACGAGAAGCCAAGGCAGCCGTAGAAGCGCATCACGCACCAGTCCACGAGCGCATCGACGAGGAGCCAGAGGCAGAAGCAGAGCAGGAAACCACGTAGGCTTTCTGGGTGGGTCACGGTCTCTCATGAGTGGCAATAAAATTGGTTGCTTCCCCCCACCACCCAAATTCTAGCCGCGCTTGAAGTGTACTATAGTTGTTCCATCGTTTTGGTTCCTCGGCTGACACTGTATCCATGACTGTGTTATACCTCAATTGGTGAAAAACTTTGCTCCAGGCCTTGCACCGCGGAGTTTGGGATTGTCAAAAAAAAGAAAGGTGGTGCTCCGTTACTTCCTCGATCGAGGTCAGCTGAGGACGGCGTAAAACTCGACTCGAGTGGTGAGGGCGATGCCGCCCAAGTCATTATGACAGCAGAACGCTTCTTAGCATTCTCCATGGTTCTTTGATCTGGGGTCTCATTTTTAGGGTCGAGTCAATGTGATACCAAACGAGGTTGCACCCAGTCATATGGGGGGTTTGGGACTGCGATGAGACGTCACGGCGCCAGGTGACAACGTGCGGCGTTGCAGCGAAAACGTGCAAATGTGAAAGGGGTTGGTGAAAGTCCGCGGGGCGGGGGATGCTCTCAGAATGAATCGACAAAGTCATCAACGTGACGACGGGACACCCGAGCTTTCGTATACTGAGCGCGAGCACGCAACTTCGCTGACGCGATAATTTCACGAACAAACGAAAGAATCTCCTCATATCATATTACGCGAACAAACCAAAGTCGACGATGCGGAGACTGGTAGCGATGGAATAGAAATCGCGCTTGGCTTCCATATACTCCTCCTCGGTGCGAATGCCGCCCTCGCCGTTCATGGGGAAGTTCAGCGTCAAGACGAGGTCGACCCCCTTTCCCTCTACCCTGTACAATGCCAAAGAGATCCGTACGTCGTCCACGGACGTCCTGTTGAACTTCCGGACGCCCTGCCGACCATGGAGGATGATGACTGAGGGAGTCGCGTCGCCACGATCGTTAGGGATCATCTGCACGTCTTCGATGGACGAGGACAGCGCGTCGTTGTCGTGGGCAGTGGCGTTGAAGTGGAACCTAATAAGAGAAGAGCGCGCGCAAAAGACAAGTTTCAGCACACAGAAGCCACCCCAAGCGAAAAAATTCTCAGACTTTGCCGCATCGGAAGAGTCGTCGGCAGGGACTCGAATGAGCGTCTCTAGGATGATGCTTTCGTCGGTATCTGGTGAGAGGTAGACCTCCTGCGTGTCGGGAACCTGACGGAGTACCCTGGGCCGGGACGGTTGGAAAAGAGGCTAAGGGCTAATAGATATGGCTGGCGATCAACGAACGAACGACATACGACGCGTCGATGTAGCCTTCAGGATAACTAGCGATGATAGCGCCGCCAAAGAGCTCTGTTCCAACGAGCTTCATCTCGAGTTGTGGACGTTGTTTTCAAGGTTGTTTTAGTTACACACTCTCGCTCGGCCAACGGTATCCCCAATATCCCAATATGGAAGCCAAATATACGGTCGTTGGGAGATGTAACTACGACAATCTACAATCTGGTTATGCCCCAGCCCCAAAACTCTTGCTATGCGCTACGACGAAATCCACGGCTGATTGTGTGGTAGAATATATCTATGGGTGAATGGAATCGTTTGTGCAGAAGGTTTGGCAGAAATTGCCCTGCAGGGCGTCCTACGGCGCGCGATCATACACTATGTGAGGAAAGCAGGAATACTAGTAGGTTGTGTCGATATCTGTCAATCCGATTGTCCGTGACACTTGTGCTACTGAATTATGGTAGTACAGTTAGGAACCGACCGTAGAGCGTTGCAATAAATACGGCCACCTTGTTCTATTTGGCTCATGTGTTGGTACTGCCATGTACACCAGAGCGTCTCTACGTTCAACACAGTTGAGTTAACAATGGAATCCATGACCCATCGGTCGGATTGGCATGCTCGCGATGTAAATACTGCCCGTGGGCGCTGTCGCATATCGCCGTGGGTCGCCTGCGCTGCCAGTGTAAGACCGGCTCGGGAAGGGGAGGAAGACAAATAAGACGCATGAAGGCCGGCTGCCCTTTTGCTTTGTAAGGGTCGACCCACCATGTGCCGTGTTCGTCGTGTCGGCCTGGAGGACGAGGAGACGTCTTCTACAACTTTTGTTTTGGGCTTTTTGGCATTATCTCTGCAGCGACGCACAACCGCCGTTCCCGTCCGACCAAGTCACCGGGAGTGCTAACCTCGTCATATATGACCCGAAGTAGACACGATACGTTTATGATGCAGAGAACGCTATTGCAGTGCAGCTGGGTGCGACAGCCTCGAGCAATTGCAAGTGCCTTGGTCGGTATTGGTCCAGCACGATTAATTTGTTTTTGTGTACTCAGACGATCGCTGTTGCCCAATCCATCATTAGATTATAACCACTCGAGGTTTTGTCCGTGACAGACTGCACAAGGCCATTAACACACAACACCCCTCCCACAAGCAATCGTTGGACTCACTTTTGACCTGGAGATGTCGCTTTGGGGAAAAAGATTGCTCATGCAGCGAGTGCGTGTTCGGGGGCTGCAACCAGGCGCGGGTGCAGATATGCCACGCGTGGTTACCTCCAGGGGAGTAATTACCAGTGCGAGAACGGGATATGCACTGCACCAAACAGATCAACGTTACTGTAACACATCCTCAGAGTGCGACATACATCAAGACGTACATGTGCTGGTATCATCATCCACCTGTGGAACCATCAGCCCATTAAAGGCCATTTTGTTCCCACTATCAATGGTATTGTCCCAACGTGGAATCAACACAGTCTGCTGCTCTGGTTCAAAAATGGTTCGTTCTCCGTGTGTGAATGCCCATGAACATGCCAGATATCTTGTGTTCCTTCAAGCAGCTCTCAGGGACTTCCTTGTTGAGAAGGTTTGACGGTGAAGAGGAACCATCATTCTCCTCTTCAACCTCAAATCGTCTTTAACACTGCACAGTACACACCAAGAATACTGCCAAAAGTCGCCATATTATTGCCCTCACCATCAGGTCGTAAATCGAGAGCATACGCTGCAATATAAACAACGACGGCAGACGACGAGCTCGGGACGTGTCAGTCTCCTAGTAAGGTTTCAGACCTAGATCGATAGAAAATTTATTAATAACGCACTCGTACGGTGTGAAGGCGGTTAAATCACCTGGGGCAACACCCCAGCGCGTTAGCGCTGAGTATTATTAATGACTTTGGCCCTACAGCGCGCTTTGAGCGTTTGAACAGTGGCGAGAACGTGCCATTCGTCTGCACACGTGCCTGATACCCACAGTTCGTCTGCCTTTGGCCTCTAAGCTATCGGAAAGGTAAGTGCAAGCACCCGGTCCCAACTCGAGGAGAGTTTCAGTTAGGCGCCATCACGATGACAGTAGTAACTTATGGGGGAGCAAGCCCAAATATCTAACAACATCTAACGTAATTCACGGAGTCGCCGTGCTTACGTGTAAGCACGTTGAAAACACGACCACTTAGCTAGGCCCAATTACTCAAGTTACTCGAGCTCGAGTCTCACGCTGCTTTTCGCTTGCAAAGCGAAACAGACAGTGGTTCCTGCTTTCATCATAAGAAGACATCAAGCACCCTATCATAGTATGTATTACTAACATCAGACGCCTGGTGAGAGAACGCCTCAAGTAAAGTTCACAGTCATTACGCATGACAGTAAAGCACCTTGCTCATGGCAATTACATGCTCACGCTAACGTTATGCCAAATACTGCAGCCAGGAACGCAAAGACCCCGCTTGCAACGAGGTGATCTGCCGCCGAGTTGGACGTGCTTGGTGAACTGGCCGGAGAAGATGCCGCAAATGTAGCAGCGGGCGTAGCCGTTGCCTGCGCGTTCACACCGCCTGTCACCGGTCCATTATCGGATACCTATATGTCACACGAAGAACATCATTAGCATGTGGAGCATACGAAGTAAGGGGGAGTGACCCACGGTCTGTTCATTTGTGCCGATAGCCTTCGCAGCGGCCAAGAAGGCGGCGGCGGTGTTCGATCCAGTGGTCGGGGCGTTAATAGAACTGCAAGAATTCGTTTGTACATGGTGAATTTAAAAAAGAAAATCAACATACCCAACCATTCCAAGACCGCAGTGCTTCGACGCCTTGCAGAAGAACCAGATCGCTGTCGCAAGAATTAAACGACGATGAATGACGGTGACGGAAATGTTGGCGGCTTACGCTGTTGGTCATTTGTAATCGTGATAGTGAACTGCTTCGCGGTCTGCAGGCCGGAATCGAAACCGCCAGACGCGCCGTTGGCCGCCGCCAAATACGTGCAGGGGTTTGCGAACGAAGATTGCGTAACGGAATGAGGAACGCTCCTGTGAGCGAAATGCGTGAGCACTATTGCAAATACATAGTGACCATGAGGAGAATCGTACTGGGGGAAGAAGAAAGTCACAGTGGTGCCATTGGCCGCGGTGAAGTCTGACGGGTTGAACGACAGTGCACCGCCAGGGGCGACGTCGACCTGAGGGACGTCAATACGTCAACGTAGACAGAATAACAAATGTGCAACGAACGTTGACGCTGCTCGAGCTGCTCGCAGGTGCTGATGGAATGGCAGCAGCAGCAGCAGAAGAGCTAGAGCTTGGAGCCGGAGGCGGAGGGCCATACTGGGCATTAACAATAACAGGGAGGAACGCAACAGCCAAGGCAAGAGAGAACTTCATGGTCGTGAGAGGGCGTTATAGAACAGATTCTAGGTGCCAAGGAAATGCGGAGACAGGGGGGATAGTTCTTAGGATGGTTAACATAGGGCGGGCAGATTCGTTCTTTTTTAAATAGGGCTTGACGTGCGGCTGACGATCTGGATGCTGTTTGGCGTGGGAGTGCTGGCTAGTGATGATTGGGAGGGAAACAGTTGTAAAACCAATTCCCACATGCTCGCCACCCTTCTGAGGCGCGTTCTCCCACCACCACCACCAGCGCTCCGTTCTTTCAATCGACCATGTTGCTGCGCATTTCCTGTCAACGATAGCATGAGAATGGACGAGGGAGATTAACACCATGCCGAATGTTATTGCTCTCTGCCTATTGGCTTATTCCTTGTGCCAGTGGTACATGTGCAAAAACGATGCGATTGTCACTAGAAGTATTGGTCTTCGCTGCCCCGCCGTCGTTTCGTATCCCACGGACAGGTTAGGTATCGGCATCCACGCAAGAAAAGTGGCGTAGTGGCGTACGAGTCCCCACAGTAGTTTTCAGCCACATTTATTATAGCTCTGACTCTGACCAAGAAATTGATCGCGCCGCGATGCAAGTATGGAAATTGCGCAGCGGCGTAACAAACGCATTTACGCAAGTTAGTCCCCGATAGCTCACAACTGCACCCGGGCGTTGATGGGGGTGGCCGCCGGATGTAAAAAAGGCTCATTTCCATTCAGTGATGACGACACGGCGGAGCGAGGGTGATTGACAATTATCACTGCTAGTTCAGCTGCGCGTGTTCACTCAGACATAAGCAAATAACTTCATAAGGGGCTTCCCGGGCCCAGATAGAGATGTGAGGCGCATAGACGCTGCCTCGACGTTGGAGACCTTGGACACGCACACTCCGTCGTTCTGCCGCGAGGGAATAGGTCTTTTCTTTCTTTCTCTGAGCGCCCGTAGCGTGCTATTTTTAGGTATGCCACGCAGCCACGTCTATTAACAGTGCAGTCAAGGCACGTACTGTACTCCATGCGACGAAGGCTATTCATCCATTCGTGGAAGGTGGGAGTGTCTTCCGTCGGCCTCACCACAGCCACTTCCCATCGGGATATGTATGCCCAACGCTATGTTTTTATATCTAAAAAGGACATTGAAACTATTGTATGGGTTACTTTGAGTGAAAGATGACGTGGGTCATAGTTCTGTATCTGCCATGTCCTCCTTGCGTAACAACTGTACGAAAGAAGTCAACGTAGATTCCACCTCGCGAAAATATGCACCGTCTTTGTCCTTGACATAGCGGATAATCGTTAATGCTGCTTGAATTGCCTCGGCGCGTGTAGGACGTGGTTCCACTGGAGTATCGGTGTCAACGTCAACGTCGTCATCGTCGTTATCTTCGTCGTCGTCATCTTCGTCATCGTCATATTCCTCCTCCTCCTTCATGGCTGCGTCGAATACATCTGGGTCTGTGATATTGTATGGGTACGCTTCCTCTGGTGGGTTGATAACCTCCTCGAGTTCCATCCGGTTTGACCGTTTCAGTGCACCGATGCTCTCCAGCTTATCCAACATAGCAGCAACTTGATTCTCTGCAATGGTGACCGGGTCTTCCTGAGGGTCGATAAGAGACGAGGAAGGCATGGATGACTGCGTTGGTGATGGCTGTGCGCTGTCTCTCTGATGACTGTGGCTGGAAACCGAAAGATTGGGGTGGGTAGAAGGGCGCTTGCAAACAATGCACTCGATGAATGATACAATAAACGCGCTCCTCGCGAAAAATGGCAGAGCGGCCTCTTTATACGCTTTCAACCTCACGTGCGCGTCAATTTAAATGGCTAGCCGAAGACAGTCCTCCTCGCCCTCTGAGTCAACACACTGCCAGCCGCCGACGTTACGCTCAAGGTTCATCCAAGATTAAGGCCCGCACATGGCCTTGTCGACCAAGGGATCCAGAACGTGGATGGTTCTTCGGTTCCTCACGCTCCTGCCGTGGTTCGTTTGGTCAAAACTTCCGTAGTACAGAAAATTGATTTGGACGCTCAGCGCTCAGGCCTCAAGAGTCAGACCGTATGGGACAAAGGGTACGCAAGACTTACCGTAATTACAAATCCACCTTGCCTTCCCGGCTTATCCCTTCATCGTCAAACCTCCCCGTCTTGATCTTGCCGAACCCCTCCGAGGACGTGTTGAATTATGTTAATCGAGTAGGACCTTCCCCCAAAACGGATATTGATCCGAGGTTCAAATCACGGCAGGGAATCATCACACGTGCGTGTGATATTTACATCGGTGGCTTTGTGCTGAACCCAGGACCTGGTCGGCACTCTACTGAATGCATGCAACGGGTTGAGACCGGTGTGGGTACATTGGCACCAGCAGCGTCATCGGGGCAGGAGGGCCAAATCGCCGAGGTGGGAGAGAAAGTGCACTTTTACTGAAGTCACAGCAGTCCTCGAAGTTTGGAACAGTGATTCTAGAGTCCCATCGGAAATCTTCGCAGTATTGCATGACGTCAGTAACCTCACGCGCGATCCGACCTTGCATTCTTACATTGCATGCAATGGTCCTATTTGGCCATGTACGAAGCCGGCGGAAGGAAAATGATTGCATACGAGACCATCAAGACCCCGTTTTCCACCCTACTAATACGGGTTCGGAGTTTTGTGTGGTTTCCCTGTTCATAGCATCCGCATTTCGGCACGAGTAACCGACTTTGGCATTATCACCAGGCCCTGTCGCTTAACCGACGACAAACGAGGACTCAAGTCAGGACATCCATATGCATCCATTCTCCAACAGAACAAACGGTGGCCACGCAGTCGGTCGCTAATACCGATCGTGGGAGCACCAACACACGAGGTATGAATGCGTTCCGGACGCATCCGATCCGGTATCAGAAACAACTTGTGGAAAGAAGCATACCTTATCGGTGAGACGGATCAGACAGGAGGTTGTGAAGACTCTCTGACCTTTGTCTTGTCCGTAGCGGCCAGCTGAATATCGAGTGGAGAGGCATGAAGGTCACGACGGAATGAACCCTGGCCATACGTGGGCGGAGTCTACCTAGAGAAATCTTTGAGTCTGATTGAGTGAATCGATGGTGATTGCGTTGGTCAAAGTTGCGATCCGGCTTCACGGGACGAGAGTCTAGTCGACTGCATACATGACGTCAGGGCGCTACCAGCTGAGCTCAGTACCATACAAGAACCCCTCGCGTAAACCACTCCTTCTACCACTTCTCCCTTCCAACATCTCGAACCATGGCTCTATCAAAGGTGGGTTCGGTCCACTCTCTCCACTTTCATACGTCCTCACACTCGTCCCTCGTAGCGAGTTAACCCGGAGCGTATTATCAAGGAATCAAAGGTTACCGTCCATCCTCTCCTCACCTATAGTATTTCACTTAGCGATTTATAGGACAAAGAAATAAAGACGCGATCCGCGCATCATTTGACAGATTCTAATCAGGACACAGTTCATCATGCGGGGTCTCGTTACGGGTCTCGTTATGGTTCATCCTCCCTCCCGAAATACAAAATACCGTCCAAGGTAAGCACATATACGTTTGTCTCGAGAACTTCGAACTAACGCTACCACAGGGTGTCGACCAAGAAACCGCCTATCAGATCATCCACGACGAGCTCTCTCTTGATGGCCAGCCCCTCTTGAATCTAGCGTCGTTTGTGCAGACTTGGATGCCACCCGTTGCCGACAAGCTCATGCTGGAGAACATTTCTAAGAACCTGATCGACCAGGATGAGTATCCTATGACTCAGGACATCCACACCCGCTGTGAGTAACATGCACTTACTTTTGCTGATGACTGTTGACACGTGGCCCGGTAGGCATTTCCATATTGTCCGAGCTTTGGAACGCACCGTCACATCACCATGCCGTGGGTACCGCCACGACCGGCTCTTCGGAGGCCATTCAACTCGGGGGCCTGGCTATGAAGCGTATTTGGCAGGAGAAACGAAAGGCCGCGGGAAAATCGATCCATGAGCCTGGTCCCAACATTATCATGGGTGCCAACGCTCAGGTAGCCCTCGAGAAATTCGCTCGCTACTTCGAAGTAGAGATGCGACTTGTTCCGATCTCCGTTGAGAGCAAGTACCGACTTGATCCTAAGAAAGCCATGGAATATATTGACGAAAACACGATCGGTGTATACGTGATTCTTGGCAGTACGCGTTCTCTAAGCCCTGGCATCGTATGTTTCTCTGACGTTCACATTCAGGCACATATACCGGGCATTACGAACCTGTGAAAGAAATGGCAGACTTGCTCGATGAGTACGAGGCAAGAACCGGTCATTCAGTTCCAATCCACGGTATGACTGGTGATGCTCATGCTTTTTTGCACTTACATAAGTACAATCGCAGTGGATGGTGCATCTGGGGGTTTTATCGCCCCATTTGCTACTCCAAAATTGGAATGGGACTTCAGAATCCCGCGTGTCGTTTCCATCAATACATCTGGCCACAAGTTCGGTCTTGCGTACGTTGGAGTGGGCTGGGTCATCTGGCGCTCGGCAAAATATCTTCCCAAAGACCTCATTTTTGAGCTCCATTACCTTGGTTCTGTGGAATACTCTTTCTCGCTCAACTTCTCGCGACCTGCCCATCCTATCATCGCGCAATACTTCAACTTCCTCAATCTCGGCTTTGAAGGCTATCGCAATGTCGCTCTGACAGACCTCAAGAACGCACGCACCCTCTCCCGTGCCCTTGAACGAAGTGGCTACTTCACTGTGCTGAGCGACATCCATCGCCACGTGGGCACCGTCGCGACTCACACTGCGAAAGATGGGGATGTTGAGGTTAGCCCCTCATATTGCGATGCCGAACAAATCCGCTGACATACGTACAGTCGTACGAAGCGGGTCTTCCTGTCGTAGCGTTCCGCTTTTCAGATAGTTTCCAACAGAAGCACTCGGATATTCAGCAGAAATGGGTCCAGACCCTACTTCGTACGAAAGGATGGTGCGTTGGTGCCACCGTAGTGCCCCGAATATAGATATTGCTCACCTACGTTGTGCATATAGGATTGTCCCAAATTATGACCTTGCCCCCGATCTCAGTCAAGTCGACATTTTACGTGTGGTCGTAAAAGAGAATTTTACAGAGGCTCTCCTGGATCGTCTCGTCGCTGATATTGTATGTGATTGAATCACATGACAACGCCGGTCGCTCACCCAGTGATCTACAGTGCGAGATTACCGAGGATCTCATCAAGCAAGATTCCCCTATTCACGCCCTTTCTATACTCGGAAAGCATGGTGTTTCCTCTCATGAAAAGGTACACGGCCGGGTTGAGAAGCAGGAGGGTGCCCCTGAGCATTCCGGTACCTATACGAAACCCTGCTAAGCGTGCGCACTCTGGAGGCGGTATAATCGTCAATGTTGTACGAGACGCATGTGACGCACTAAAAAGTTGTGAGAGAGTATTGAGAAGAATTTGATCCTGTACGCGTAAATGTACTGTACATGAACAATGGGAACGCTTGCGGATATTCGGACCGTTCAATCCAAGGCTTGTTTTGCGAACGAGCGTGCTGCCAGCGATGGCTGGACCAAACCTAGAAGTGTTCAAATTTGCGGTCTATGTCTTCTTCCCTGTCCTCGTTTTTCTCCATTACGGGGACCCGGAATGGTACAGAACGAACGTGATACCGGTGCGTACGTTTGGACCCTCACTTGGCCGTGCCTCGCATGACCGCATATTCGGTCGCTCAGTATAAAGACCGAATCTTTCCATCCGATGACAGGACGGCACGTAGTAGTAGCATGCCGACCAACCATGCGGCTGTGCGTCAGGAAATTGAACGCATCAAGGCGGAGAAGGCTGCACTGCGTGCGCAACGTGAGCATGAGGCCGCAGAGGGCCCTTCACCCAGCGAGGGGGCTAAAAAGCTGGTGTAGATTATTGCCACAGGTACGCCCCATATTTTCACGAATCACGACGCCCGCAAAACCAGTCCCAATAGTGCTGTAGTACTCGTGCTGCGTTTCCGTGTCTTCGTTGGGGCATCTTACCCTCGTGCACGTACAAATTAGACTATCTACCAAAACGCCTCTCAAATCGTCGTGTCGAGTTGCAACTTCTCACCGTCGACCATGGCATTCCATTCCCCCCCTTCCCTCAAGTCCTTTCGGACAATCTCCGAGTACTCTAATAAATCCTGCTGCGATATCTTGAACCCACCACACACAATGAACACGAGTACCTTTTTCTCGGCACCAGTCGGCGGTACCAGCCGCGTCACAAGCTCGCGCTTATACGCAGGCACCAGCGTTGCTGAGCACGCCAACTCCACCAAGAATTTGTGATCATCTGCTTGTCCGGTCTCCCACTTATATATACGTGAATGCCGACTACTCACCTGCGAACGCCCCAGCGAGCTGCATGGTCACTTCATCTGGCACGGTCACGCACTTTATGCCACCAGCGCGATCCAGTGCAGCGCGCACCACGCCCGCAGACGGTTCCGACGCCCCGAGGGACGTCGCCTTTGATTTGAGTTCGGTCACGTGCGCAACGCGCACGCCATGCGTGTCGTCCGTGCGCAGAGTCACCCCAGTGGGGGTGTCGTCGGCGGGTGTGCGGTTTGCGGCGACCGAGTGGTAGAAGCACGCGGAGCCGTGCGTTTCGAGCGCGACCACAGGCACTAACGTCTCCCGCCTAAGCCCATGATGATTCTGGGAAAGGAAGGAACGCCCGCACCGTCGTCCCAGCCCGCGTCTCTGCATCCCTCGATCACGCCGCCGAGCAGCCCGCCGCCGCCAACGCTGCAGAATACCGCCGCGGGCTTGATGCCGCGCGGGAGCTGCGTCCGTATCTCCGCGATCATCGACGCGTGGCCCTCCCACAGCGTGGGATGGTCGTACGCGGGCACGAGCACGCTGCCAAAAAAATTGAAGTTGACGCCGAACGTGACGTGAGCGCGCGTACGTACGTGTTGGGCTGCGCCCGCACGGCTGCCTCGGCCGCGCGGAGCGCTTCGAGGTAGAACCGGCCCGTGACGACGACCTCTGCGCCAACGACGTCGTGCAGGAAGGCGTGCGTGCGCGCGTCGACGCCGTTCGGGAGGTAGATGGCGCAGGGCACGCCGAGCACCTGCGCGGCGCACGCAGCTGCGAGGCCGGCGTTTCCCCCCGACGCACATACGACGCGCAGCGTCGGCCCATGTGTCGCAAGCGCGCGCTGTATAAAGTGCGAGAGGCCGCGGTACTTGTACGAGTGTGACGGCTGGAGGTTCTGGACAGTCACAGTTACAGCCGCGCTGTTTGAAAATGCGGGGTAGCACGGCACGGCACACGCACCTCGAGTTTGAGGTAGACGGCGTATTCATCCCCGAGCCGCGTGGAAAGGTGACTGGAGAAAACGAGTGGGGTTTCCGTCCAGAGATGGCTTTGGGGCTGCTGCTGGACAGACATGGTTTGCGGAGCGGAGAACTGCTGGACCCACGACGCGTGTGATGTCCAGTGTCGAGTACCGCCGATGACTCGAACAGAACCAACGCAGATGGGCCCGAATGCAGTGCGGTCCGTAATCCGACAATACGTAGTCGTGAAGACGCAGCGCGCCCCAACGTTTTGGGGGACCTTACAAGTCCCAAGATCGATTTGACGTCATCTCACTTGATGAACGCTGATGCAGCGCTGATGCGCGATAGGCATTATTTACAATCCATCAGCTGACGAAATCGGAAGGCAGATAGCGTGTGAATAGACCGAGCCTCGCTCGCATCTCCGTACGACCCGCTTATTGTCAAAGAACTGGAGCACCACAAATTTAGCGTCTTTAGGGCCCTTGATTTTGATCCGGCAATTGTAAGACATCGGCACATAATTTGGTGGCTCTTGTTGTCCTCTTGCCCACACGAATCATCATTACCCGTACTTCGGGGAGCCTGTGGAGGAGAACGTGTAGCCGGCCATCTACTTTCTTCAGGCCCTAGATTGATGCGATCCCGTCACGTCCACCCTCGAACGCACAACTCGTGCAGATAATCATGATGTTACACGTACAATCAACCAAAGATAATTACGGTGTTGATGGCCGCATTGTGGTTCCTGACAATGTCAGCTTCTCCCAAGCTCAGAGCAGATACCACGGGTGAGGAAGTTCAGGAGGCGTAATTAAAGCCAGTTTCTTCCTGAGGTCCCTGTGCTCACTCACACCCGAGTAACTTATTCCCTCAGACACGTCCGAGTCGGGACGCCAATCTCGCCCATGCACACGCCAACGATCACCCTTTCAATCCTATAAATAACTGCTCATTGAGGAGGTTAAATATTACTGCGCACAGGCGCAGCCGTTGGGAATATAACTGTACGGAAGAAGAGGGGGGTAGGAGAGAAATACTGGCCACCTCGTCAACCCGCAAAGGGGAAGCAATGTCGTTCAACTGGGGAGAGGGGTGAAGTTGGGGGAGAGCCCACCACATGCATGTGAAAGCCTGCTCTACCAACGCGTGAGCAACGAGCTTCGGAGCTCCGGCGTTGTCCACGACCTACTCAAATATAGGAGTGCCCCACTGCGCATGAATAAGGAAATACCTGCGCTGCGCTGTTCACTGCGAGAACGGTCGTCAAGCGGATATCAGTGCGCCCTACAGGGGTGACACTCACGAAATCCCACAGTGTACCGAATGCGGGGATGCCTGCTTCTTTGCAGCCCTGCATGATCTCTGAATTGCCGACATAGTTCGACGTGATGAAGACGACTGCATCGGACGCACTGTCAGCGCCGGTATTTCACAGCGGACCGGAATGGACGACGTCACCTTCGGCTCCCCAGGCATCGTACGCCTCTTTCAGTATCCTCATCGTATCTGGACGCCGACCTCGGAGCTTGCTGTCCCATAACAGGAGACGTTCTGGGCCTATGTGACGGTGGATGAGACCGCTAATCGTTGGTCCAAATGTCTTTTCCTGATCAGAACCTAGATTATGGGGAGAGGAGACCATGAGAATTGGTTTCCTTGTCGCAATCGGCGCTATTTTCTGGACGTACCGATCCAGATCAAGTACCTGTGCCTCATTGTCATTATGGTCCTGGGGAGTATAGACCTGTAGGTATCTCACCAGTGGGGTGACTGGAGGCAGGTGGACAACGCAGCGCCGATGCCAGTACCCGTGCATATCCGGATGCCACGTCTATACAAGGTGGAAGTATTCGAGACGCCAGCGAACTGGAAATCCGTTACGGACCGCCCGTGTGACTGGTAGAGGGCGGGTAGCTCACCTTCAGTTCCCGTGTCCAAAGTGTCCGTGGAGGGTTGTTTACGAGGCCGCGAGTAAAGTCACCTGCCAGACCAACCATGAGAATTGTGCGACAAATCGCAAGATTAGGAACTACCTTGCACACCACAGATCATATAGTGATACTCGGCGTGAGTTCCCTCACTAACAAATCACTCGTGAGATGACGATTCTGATAACAAAAGGAGCTCCTCACGAAATGATTCCAAATATATGGTATTCCATGATGGACGTACGGCTAATACGCCCGAGGAGTCCTTGTTGCATTCCACGCTTAAAGCGGATGATTGTGACCTTGGGCGACGGCTACAATTATGGCGTTTTAGATATTCGACGTGATCAAGGCAACAAAAAGCCCACAAATTCAATATCTACAGGGACCTCGCGGACGCACAGCCACGGAGTGATAACGCTGGCCGAAGTGAGTGAGAATGGGTGCGATCGGGGAAAGGCTCCGAGTTCTACGTACAGCGTTGTCATCCCCATCGCAAACCAGAAGTTCTGCTGGCGGAGGATATGCTGCCCACTCAAATTCCATGTCCGATTGTCCGGATTATACGAGTCTTCAAGAATGGTGAAGACCCCTGAAACCCGACCATTAGCACCTCGTAAATGTTGAGAGAATTTCCTCTCACAAATAAGAACAAGGCTGAGCCATCCGACGAAGCGGTGGTGACGCTCGAAGATACTGATGGATCATTTAGCCGACCCTGTCGTCGTGGCAGCAAATGTGACTCACTTATGATGGGTGTTTCTCACCCAAGGGAATGCGCTTATGGCAGTGACAATGGCGGCAATGTTCGCTATCGTCCCAACGACGAGAATCGAATCGTGATTGACAGAATGGTGTCGGAAGTTGTTGATGACCTTCAGTGTGAACCAGCCAATACCGGAAAGTGCACAACTACTGTGAATTCCCCCTAGGTGCTGCAAACATTGCTGTGGGATCATTCGCATACACCAAGGCAAAAGGGGTTCATACCTGGAGAACGGATGTGCAGCCTAGCCTCCACCATAACGGCGGCCACTGAATGATAAGTACCAAATACGAAATAGCAGCTGAACTGATGTGATAGCTACCTTAGCGAAGCAAGTATTCACAGACAAATACAAGAAACGGCCAAAGAGCTCGTTACGCATGAGGATGGCGAAGTTCAGGTTTGCAAAGGCCATGGTGCCGGTATACTTCTCTGCGTACGGGAAGTGCCCAGACGCTGCCAGGCCGATCCCAACCATATTCAATGTGAACACAAACGTGAAAAGCTTCCTAGTTAATAGGTTTAGAAACACGGAATCACGAACTCTGGATGGCCCGGGCCGACGTTATCTTCACATACCTGTATGTATTGAACCATAGCTGCCAGAGGACCCATCTGGAAACCTTCTTCTTGGGAGGTAACGGGATGGGGATAGCTTCCTCTGGCACGACGAATGTGCCAACCTTCTTGCCTTTGAGCGCTAGAGTGGAAATACTCGATGGTCCCGAGTGGACCTCAAGGGTGCCACCTTCTGCCGCATCGTAGGAAAAGGCAGCGCATTCAGGAGAGGACACTGGTAACATTTTGCGCCAGGCTATGTAGTGGTGAGTGAGTGCAGAACCAGCTGTGAAGGGGAGGGTATATGCTAAGAACTTGTGTCTCAGCCCTACTTATTGCATACGAGAATCGTCGTGGACCAGCGTATTAGTGGATAGAGAGAACAAGAAATCTTTAGTAATCATCATCGGGTAAAGGGCAAGACTAGCCACCAGGGTGATGAGGGCTGCGTGAGCCTCGAGGTGATGTAGGGATTGATCGATCGAGAGGGTGGTAGGCGGTTCTGGTCTTCCATAGGAAGACGAGAAGCTTGTCTGCGGATTTCCCCAGTGAGAGGAGATGGTTAGGTGTGACAACGCGTCCTTGGTCAGTCATTCTGTGTTTGTGTCTGGCGTCCGCGTAACGGGGGCAGTAATAGAAGATGTGAATATCAGTCATGCATATATTGCTGGTTGGGTGTCTGTCGTAATAAATTACTGGAACAGGGGCAGACAGCATGCCTACCCCCGGTTACAGGTGTTGAACTGTTCACCCACGCCTAGCGCATTGAAGGCAAGGTGGGGGTCATCACTGGTGTACTAGAACCCGCAGCAAGGATAGCGAGTAGACCTACAAGTGATTGGCAAACACTATCCAGGCGCTGCGAGCGAGATTGGGAAGGAGATTACGCAGACTTTTGCGAGACATGAGTGAGCGAGCCTTTGCCAGGCCTTGCGCCGACGGGATCTTTCGCTGACGGAACGTGTTTGTCACATGAAAGCATAAGTCGTGATCGGAAACTTGAACACGGTCGGTGCGGAGACCGTCACCGGGGCCATCAATAGTCGGCAGGTACATTGAACTTGAGCCGAGCTACAGTGACTTGGTTTTAGATGAGGGAAAGCCTTGGGGAAAGCCGTTCGGCGACGAGCTAATCTTTTTGCTTGATCCTCTTGTTGATCCTTGCCAGCTACCCAGTTATAGCAGATTTCATTCCGCCGGAGGCAAACGCGCCTGCGTGCGGCGACTGCAAGCCTCGGTCTCAGTCTCGTTTTTGACAACGGTCTTTGGTTTTGGTACGGCCTTCATGTGTTTCTTACATAGTCTGCGCCTTGGTCTGAGCATGAACTTCGAACTCCGCTGAGTGGGCGTGCCAGTGAACATGTCCGACATGATTCCGAGTCACTCTTTCCACTCTTTCCCTGGCCTGCGTCTCCGACTCACTCCAATCTACGGGTCCCACGGCCGCAGGTGCCCAATTCCGACTTCGGTTCACGGATTTGCTCGATCGTCGCTTGACATCTTGCGCTTGCGTTTTCCTTTAGGTTCAAAGATTGAAATTCATTCTGATGCCCACGGACAATGATCCGCATCTTGATCCGCACGTCTTGGTAGATCAGATACTCCCATCGCCGCACGGCGAACTCAACATATGTCCGTTCCAGCTGAACGCGACCATCTGTGCCTGGTGCCTGTTTATAGAGCGCAGTTTCCGTCCCGTCTCAACATCCTGCAGCTCAACCTCTCCAGTGCCAATGTCTACTCCAAGGAACTCAGCGTCGTTTTAGAGATTCACTGAGGAGTACGTTGCCTACCAACACCACCCGCCTTCCAGATATAGGTATTCCCGGAAAGTGCGACGGTAACGGTGGATCATAATAAAAGTTGAGTTAAAAGTCATCGACCATTACTGATGCGTTGAGCACACGCCTGGGCTGCGTCACGACCTTTTGCAACCTATTTGTAACTGCGCCCGGCGACAATGACAAGGCGCCGGGTTGGACATACGTGAACGAACGAGCTTGCGCTGTTGGCTGAGAGTCATGTCTGATGCAACTAGCGGCGTGACAGTATTGGATTGTGCCAACCAAAATCACTGAAGGTCCCAGAGCGCGTCAAATTCTGGGCGTTCGCAGTCAACTTCTCAAAGGCGTGTCACAAGACGCCCTCTCGCAATCCGGTGGGTGTCGTAGGTTGTCAAACTCTGACCCGGCTCCTGCTTTCTAGGGACAAAAAGGGAAACCGATCAGGAAGAAGTCCGTCGTGGAAGCATGACGACAGTACTCGCAGAAGCAGAAAACGCAACGGATAATCAACACATTTGGAGATCTTGGCCCACGACGATCACAATATGTCAGTAGATTGTTGAGGGACAAAGTGGAGGGATCAGGCATCGATCAGGTGCTCTGGTGGGTCTTTTAGTGCGACGGAAGAAGGATCGCCCATTCCCAAATTTGTATTTCCTGTACAGTATATACAGATGGCGATCCCATGGAACAATGTTCGGTTCAAAAGCACGTGAACGAGAATATGAACAAATCATGGCACAGGGCAACGGGTCAATTCTTTCTCTTCTTGCTGCAATGCATCTGCATGTCCGAGAGATTTTAGGGCCCATACTGTGGACCTGTTGCTAGTGAGAGATAAGAGACCAAGCGCCGTAGGCGGCGGTTCGGGTGGTGCTTTTCGGATATGAAATGTAGGGATGTTGGGCGGCACTTCTAGAACTACCGGATTCTCCCACACCGGGGCACACCCTCGCGTAGACTGCACCCCCTCACGCATGCCTAGAGGACCCCATGATGGTGACCCCCTCGTGAATCGCTTGTCGAAAAGAGTGGATGTTGGGCACGCAGTCTGATCTATTGCTGCGGCATGCTTTGAGTGCCCTTTTTTTACCTTCACGTGTCTGTAATCCTTGGTGCCCAGGTGATGAAAAAGCTCCACATCCTAATGTTAGTAGATTGTTTTGGGTTCGTCGCGTTTCCCTTTTCAAATGCCGCATTCAAAGCGATCGCACTCCGCGTGGCGCCGTGGTTCGACCAGTGGCTCGACACAATGACCAACGTGCAGCTAGACTCAAGGCTAGACTGCTGGCTCTTTCATCCCCATGACATCGATGTCAGGTTGCCAGTCATCTGACGCAGATTAATTGTCGCAAAATGTAGCACCTTATAATTAATTCATCTTATAATATCACTGTAAGGGTCTTATAGTACTATAAGATACTACAAGAAAATGTTACATAATCACAAGTAATGGCACCAAAATTAATATAAGCTGGATACAACTTCGTCTGGGACTTATTACTGGGACGCAGCCGGAGCGACCAGTGGCCCAACGCACTCAAAATAGAGACACTATTTACTTCTAAGGCCTAGGGTCTTGTATCAGTGAAAATGCAAATCACCTTTTGTCCGAGACTTGGAAGGAAAAGGCCAGTACCTCGAAGCCCTATAGAAGGGTGGGACACCTCTGGTACATTGGGCACTTTCCAGATTCTGACGACGTTGTAAAGGACGTATTATTATTATTACGCTATAAGGAGAATAAGTGATGTAGGTACTGGACGATCTACGAATACAGTACCCTGCTGGGTCGAGTAGTACGTGAATAGCTACACGCTACGGTGGTGTCGTCTTGGTGTTCTCAGAAGTGGCTGCGAGGTTGTGGGTGCGCAGTAATAGCTCGAGATTTCCCGCGGACTGCACTGCACATGGGTGGCCATGCACCACGGCGGCAGCGTCTTGAAAGCGAGGTCGGGGTCATGCAAGTGCATGAATGAGCGCTTCTACAACTGTGGGAGTAGACCCGCAGATTGACGTGAGCCTGAGCACGCGTTATAAGCCAAAATATTTAGAATACTCATCTTAGCCCCGGCTTTCTCTCATGGGGCTTGGTGCAGGGCATATTGTACGTGTGCTTGGATATGGTGATACTAGTGGGGCTGTGCATAATGACCGTGGATGGCCGACGAGGTGAGGTTGGTCAATATACACCGGAGCGCTCTTCCGGTGCCACCTCCGCGACCTTTCATCAGATCCCATTTCGCCCACTTGACTGTATGCAACACTCTCGTTCTCGTTTCAAAACGCTGACCAAGGGCAACACCACAAGAGATCCCATGCGTGGACCCACTGAGGAAGTTCACGCGATGACACATGTGGCGGAGGCAAAAGCCGAAGGCCGTAACTCGGAACGGAATCATGAACGTTCATGGAATGAAGGCGAAAGCGGAGTTCCGTTGGGAAAAGAACGACAGTGAGCGTTCGTCTCTATCCAATGAACGTTCCAGTGTCTGCTTAGCGCGCTGTACCAAGGAGAACCCTCCGATGTCTTCGAAATCGAACCAATTAAGTCCGAGAATGGGTTTGCTTACAGTGGTGGTTGCGTGGCTGTACGATAGTATCTCAAGAGTAATAGTGATAGGCTGACAACATTGCGGAGCGCATTAGTTGAGGGTGTGGTAAGCAATAGGATGAAAGGCGCAAGTTAGTCATTTTCGTGCAGTTCTCGGAGCGCTTTCTCCCTCCGTGCATCTCGTAACTTTGCCTCCTCCCTATTTCTTGTGGCGCGTGCAACGGACTAGATGGGAACGAGTGAACAAAAGGGGACTAATCAGGCCAGCGAATCAGGCAGGCACACCTCCTTGTGTAAGCACTTGTTCAACTCACGCTTCACTTGATTGCATCCACCAGTCCACTTGGCCCAGACGTCGGCATGGCAGAGTTGGAGAGCATCGAAGAGTTCCCTGCACGCTACAACTGACGGGTGAGAGAGGGTTCCTTGAAGCGAAAAGAGATGATTCACCGATCCTCTTTTCGGAAGATAGTGGATGCATGTCAACCTGCTTGTGGGTAAAGTCGGACCGGTAAATCGCCTCATCACTGGCATCACTGCCTCATCTCTACCCAACTCGCTATATATCTCGTTGCTGCCTTTGTAACGAATTCCGACTCTCCCTCCTCCCCTTGTCTCTCCCCCAACCATGTCCAACTTCGTCCCTTCCCCAGCTGATACAACCTCTATCGCCACCATCCGCACACTCGCTGCAGATGTTGTCGGAAAAGCAAACTCGGGTCACCCGGGTCAGTCTAGATGTCGAGATGACAATCCGAAGCTCGCCTGATCTGTCTGGGCCCCTCTAGGTGCACCGATGGGAATGGCCCCCGTAACCCAGGTCCTCTTCACTCGGTCGGTATATGCTATCGTGCCAAGCTCCTCCTCTTCATATACGTCTTGGCATTAGTTTTTTCAACGCCAACCCAAAGAGTTCAAAGTGGTTCAACCGCGATCGTTTTGTCCTTTCCAACGGGTATGACTTCTCTTTCACTTTGATACTTCGCACGGATGTCTAACTATTCCTTGATCTTATCTCCAGTCACGCGTAAGCCTACTCATTGCTCGCGCTCGTATAAGAAAGCTAATCCTCCACAGCTGTGCTCTTCTATACATTATCCTTCATCTCTCGGGCTATAAGCTCTCTCTCGACGATCTCAAGGCATTCCGCCAGATTGACTCTCTGACTCCTGGTCACCCCGAGGCTCGTCACACTGATGGTCAGGAGCATTGATCACTATCGCGAATTATGCACCCATCCTTAGTATATCTTTCAGGTGTCGAGGTCACCACAGGACCTCTCGGTCAGGGTATCTCTAATGCTGTTGGGATGGCGATCGCACAGGCCCATCTTGGGGCTATTTACAACAAAGATGGCTTCGACCTCCTCAACAACTACACATATGGTTGGCGTACAGAAAATGAGTGTATGGACTTCCACTGACTCCTTGCCGAATAGTATTCCTTGGGGATGGCTGCTTGATGGAAGGTATCTCTAGTGAGGCGAGCAGTCTTGCGGGACACCTGCAACTCGGAAACCTTATTGCTGTAAGTTCTTCTATTTGATCTAAAACCCTTTCTAACCTGTTTTCTAGATCTGGGATGACAACCGTTCGTCGCGGTCCTTCTGTCGTCTCAAATCGTGCTGAAGTGTGATCTTTAGATATTTCCATCGACGGTAACACTGCCGTTGCCTTCACTGAAAACGTTGAGCAGCGTTACCTTGCATATGGTTGGCAGGTCCTACACGTCAAAGACGGTGACCAGTAAATCACACAGTATATATCTGGCTTACTTGCTCTAATTCGGCTGCAGTGACTTAGAGGCCATTTACAACGCGATCGCCGAGGCACGCCGCGAGAAGAATAAGCCGACGCTCATCCGTCTGACCACCACCATTGGGTACGGTTCAAAGGAGCAGGGCACCCATGGTGTCCATGGCGCTCGTGAGTACTTTATATCCCTGTCACGCGCCTAGACACTTAATATCCACGTAGCCTTGAAGGCCGACGACATTGTGGCACTCAAGACAAAGGTCGGATTTAACCCAGGTGCTGCCTTCCAAATTCCAGATGAGGTCTATGCGGCCTGGTCAACGATTGGCAAGCGTGGAGCCGCGCTCGAGGAACAATGGCAATCTCTTCTTGGTTCTTATGCAAAGAGCTATCCCAATGAGCACGCCGAACTCACGCGCCGGATCTCCGGCAAGCTCCCTGCTGGCTGGGAGAAGTCGCTTCCGGTGTATAAGTCAAGTGACCCAGCGCAGGCTTCCCGCAAGCTTTCCGAAATTGCGCTCACTGCGCTCACCCCGGCTCTCCCGGATCTCCTTGGCGGCTCAGCTGACTTGACGGGCAGCAACTTGACCAAGGTCAAGGGCTCGACCGACTTCCAGCCCCAGAGCACAGGACTCGGAAGCTACAAGGGCACTTACATTCGCTATGGTGTCCGCGAGCACGGAATGGGTGCAATTGCCAATGGCCTCGCTGCCTATGGGGGTATCATACCGTTTATCGGGACCTTCCTCAACTTTGTGTCGTACGCCGCTGGCGCAGTACGTCTGTCTGCTCTTTCTAGGCATCAGGTCATCTGGGTCGGTGCGTACATCTCTTTATGCATCACGATGATATCGGCGATTAATAACATATCGGCTTCCAGCCACTCACGACTCCATCGGTCTCGGCGAGGACGGCCCCACCCACCAGCCCGTCGAAACGGCAGCCCACTTCCGCGCGACGCCCAATGTCGCATTCTGGCGTCCTGCGGATGGCAACGAGACCTCCGCCGCTTACCTCGTCGCGATCCGGTCGACCGAGACCCCATCGATCCTTTCACTTTCCCGACAGAACCTGCCTAACCTCGAGAACTCAACCATCGAACATGCCGCAAAGGGCGGGTACGTCGTGCACGAGGAGCAAGGCGAGGCCCTGACCATCGTGGCTACCGGCTCGGAGGTCAGCATCGCGCTTGAGGCGGCCGGTAAGCTCAGGTCGCAGGGCATCAAGACACGCGTCGTATCCCTACCATGCTGGCTCGTGTTTGAACAGCAGCCGCTGGAATATCGACTCAGCGTGCTGCGCAGCGGCGCGCCGATCCTGTCGCTCGAGGCGCTCTCGGTAAGAGGTTGCCACGGTATCTAAATGTATGAGCTTGCTGACGAAGGTGCTCACAGACCACCGGTTGGGCGAAATACAGCCACGAGCAATATGGTCTGCCTGCCTGGGGTGCATCCGGCCCCTACAAACAGGTATACGAGAAGTTCGGTATAACTGGCAACAGTATGTTCTCTTACAAGTTCCAAGTGGGTTGAATCTCACTATTCCACAGACATCGCTCTCGTCGGAAAGAAGGTTGTCGACTTTTACAAGACAAAGGGTGGTGAGGTAGTGTCCCCCTTGGTCAAGGCTCTCTAGGTATTAGATTTTCTGCGGTGGGTTCCGAAGAAGAATAGATCAAAAAGATAGGGTACAGACTTTACTGTGTGTTGTTTGTTGTACTTGACAGCGTCATCAATGAAATGTATGTATTTGGAAAGTCTTAGGGTGATTGTCGAACAACGCTTTGCTGTCATATCGTATCCTTACACGTGGTATAGAACACAGAATCGCTGCGCGATGGGGGTTGCTAGAGATGATAATCTGCTCGTGCCTGCCCGTCGCCTCATGGCAAGCTTTCTGTTATTGCGAGCGGGTATGACGAGCGATCCCACAAGCTTCCGTCGAGAGGCTCCGTGCAAGACTGTTATAGCGCGCCGCTACACTCTGAGCTGATTACAAGCCCACCTGTGGGTCCGTTCTCATATTTGTCGTTCGGGTCTGCGCTATCGGTCGATCAGCCCACTTGCAAGTGGACTACCGGGTGCTATTACTGGAACTGTTGCTGTTGCCATGATTGACGAGATGCCGTGGTAGGCGGATGGTGAACGAACGTTAATGACTCGGAACCGTTGTGCATCGGCATATTGTCTCGCTATCGACCACGTGCTCTTTCTCAGTTCAGAAACTCCAGTAAGCAACCGCGTCTTTCCAGTTTTCGGTTTGAGCACCAGCCCGAACTTTCACGCGGTATGGTAATGAGAATATCTGGTGGTCACTGGGTCCTTCCGATTGCGATACGTCTGTTTCGATTGCGGTATGCAATGTTGCTATCCACATTTCTAAGGGGGCCAAGCGGGTGTCTAGGGACCAGACCAAATATTACGAAACAACACGCGGTTTCAACCAGCTACTTCCTAGCGACGTTGACAGTGTCCCAAACTTGCCGTTCCTGATCCTCCTTGACAACCTCAAGAACGTGAGGCTTCAAATACCGAACGTCCTACCAAACGGATAGAACATAAGCTGCTCATCGGGGGTGGGAGGATGTATGAGCTGGCACATACCTCCTCGGGCTTGGTCCATTCAGACTGTAGGAGGTCCTTGTGAAGAACGCTAGCATGGGAAGCGCGCTTGAATCGGTACGCGCGGTCGTAAGCCTCACGGGGCGTCAAGCGGGAAAGTGCCTGTGGCGACATAACACGTCGTGGTTCAGGAAATCCTCCTCACGAAAACACACAAATCCAAGGTCAGCGTACCCTTTGCACATCTGGACGCTCCTCTACGACTGTATAAAAAAGAAATATTGTGAGCTTTGGCTATCTCACACCCCGCGCCACCACAGCACTGGCGGTTGCGCGGAGTTTGGTGGTGGGATTGGGACGCACGAAGGTCATCGTAGACAAGGCCAACTTTGCGATAGCCGGAGAGGTTGGCGTACCATGTGGCGACGGGCTTGAGCCATTTAGAAAGTGTGCGAGAGGAACGCACGTAGGGAGCGAGAGACGGGCCAAGAGGACCAGACATTTGTTTCTTTTCAAGTTAGTGAAGGACGAACCGGAGCGGGCCGGGACAAACTGCGTGTTATTTGCGCGTATTTTGCGGACCCGTGGGTAAAAAAAGGCATGTAGCTAGCGGCTATCTCCGGATTAAGCAGATAGAGATCTGAGTTGTCGATGAAGTTTGCTCTTAAAATCTGCGCGGTCCTCCTCGCATCTACTCATCTCTCTTTTCTTCCCTTTTGTCAATCCCAACAGCAAGAACATCAATCCTCTATCATGTCCATTAACGAGCGCACATATATCATGGTCAAGGTTCGATCGCCTCGCCCACCATCACTCACTCATCACGGATCTACTGACGACGAGGACCATCTCGGTCATCTCGCCTCATCGTAGCCCGACGGTGTCCAGCGAGGTCTAGTCGGCGACATCATTGGCCGCTTTGAGAAGCGTGGCTTCAAACTCATCGCTCTCAAGCTCGTTCACGCTACCCCCGAACATCTCGAGAAGCGTTAGCCCGAGTCCTAGCATACAAGCGGCGTCCAAAACTCATGCATCTGGCCTCCCCCTTCCTCTACAGATTACGCAGATTTGAACGGAAAGCCATTCTTCCCCGGTCTTATCAAGTACATGGCTTCGGGTCCCGTTGTCGGTATGGTCTGGCAAGGTCTCGACGCAGTCAAGACGGGCCGTGCGATGCTCGGCGCAACCAACCCGCTGGCCTCTTCCCCTGGTCCGTTAGTCTCTCTTAATTCTGGCTGATCTTTAGTCTAAATACGAGGATGCGCTGCGCATCAAAATTATAGGCACTATCCGTGGCGACTTTGCCCTCGCCGTCGGCCGCAACATCTGCCACGGTTCCGACTCGGTTGAGAACGCCGAGAAAGAAATCAAACTGTAGGTCTTTCCTTCTCTATTTTTCAGCGCGCACGACGCTGATCCATATTGTGCATTCCTTCTTTTCCTATGCAGCTGGTTCCCGGAGGGCGTCGTTCAGTACGAGGCTACGCTCGCCTCCTGGATCTTCGAATAGACGAGAAGTATTAGAGCATCGCACAGACGATATGTCTCTGCACACGGAAGCGAGAAATTGTAGAGGATACAAAAACATGAAAAACAACTTCCTTCCTAGCACGTTGCACCGGGGGGGCGTGCGCCCCCATACCTTACTTTACCTGGGAAAATTTGCACAGCAAGCACTTCGAAGGTCTGATGCGAATAAAACGGGACCTTGGCTAGGCTCGTGCGTATGCGGGTTCAGTACTAACGTTCAGTTCTTACACGTCAGGGCTAGATCCTCTTCGATCTCGTTCTTGCGAAGTGCGCGTAATAAAGAAGACTGGAATTGTACCGCGTGAGAGAGAGAGATCAGATAACTATTACGCACGTTCCCGTGCGCCCAATGGACGCACTTGAACATGAGCGATCTTTTCAGGAGGCGACTTCGTCGATGGAAACTTTGCTTGAGCTGCGAGAATTTGTGCATGTTACAGTTTGTTGCGCTCGTGAAAGTTCTGCAAGCGTCAAGAGGGCTCTTGTCGAGCTTCATTTCGAGCACCGTCACTTCTGTATTCATAAACCGCGATGTTCAATGCGTTTATCGAATAGATCTTAATCGTGCAATCGGGCGAAGAGCTCGAAGATGTCCGCTGCGGGCCGGTCGCTCCTACAATCCGTGTGCCAGCGGGAGACGTCTCAACCAACTCGGCCGGTGGGAATCCAAGGTTGCAATGTTGCACCGCATGACCCCCCTTATTATCTCTACCTTCGGCAACATTAGTGTAGGCCCCCTATCTCCTCCAATCAGTTGCGGCTGCCTGCGCTTGTCTTTACCGCCATTGGATCCGTGGCCATCGTCTTCCGCTGTTACGGCACAAATAAGTGCACTGGGATAGCGACACAACCCGTGCCAACTACCACATCACGTTGTCTTGCCCGCAACCGTCCCCTGCACACACCCACCTCCGTGCTACCATCCGCGGCATGCAGCATGACCCTACCACCAAGGGTGAGTCTTCCGTCATATCGGCAATCCCAAGGTGTCCACGAACCGGTGCCGCTTGCGTCCGCATCAGCCTCAGTACCACACTCCATGGCATGCAACCTGAACCTACTGTAAAGAGCACGTCAGCTCGCATCGGGTGAGGTATGTCGGCCTCATACTCGGCAATCCCAAGGTCACCACGAACGGGCTGCGGCCCTGGCTGCCCCTGCGTCCACATCCGCCTTGGTACCACCGTGCGCGACAGGCAATCTGACCCCACTAATCCTCCTCCACCTAGGTGAGGCCTCCCAGGCTAACCTCACGCTCCGCGATCCTGCCCTCTCACGGAGACCCCAGAGATGACGGGCTGGTGGCCCCTGATGGCCTGGTGAGTACGTACTACTTTTTACGAGCTCAATCAGTGCTTTTTACTGCTTTTCTGGCTTTCCTTCAACTAAGGTCTCCACGGCGCACCCATAACAACGCCAACGACTCAGCCACGGCGGGGCGCACTGACACAGGCCGCAAACGATGGCAACGAAAACTGCAATGGTGGTGAGGGAGGGCACTCCACCAACGCAATGCAAATACGAGCCATGAGTACCCCCTAAACATGGCACCGCCCAACCCATGACGACGACGGTGGCGGTGACAGCAGGGTGACAACGACAACGATGGGGCGACAACGCGGCGAAAATGGGACAACGACAGTCACAACGACGGCAACGATGGGGGCGGGGGCAATTGAAATATTGTACTGGTAACTACTTTCCTTTGTAAACAAACTACTTGTGAATCTTCGCAATGAATGGATCTTGTCCATGTTTTGTGAAATGTGATGATTAGGATCCCCAGGGCAATTCTGCTAGCACCAAGTCTCTCAAGCCAAGCTCGAAGATGTATGGAGCCCCTTGGCTCTGTCTACCGTCGAAGGTGCGAAGCAGTTCGGTGAGCGAGTTAGGACTTTGCAGAGATCGCAATATGATGCGGTGCAACTTGCACGGCTCCCTGGCTTCGGCCTTCAAATGGTCAACCGGGTTTGACCACGCATTCGAGCAGCCCTCGTGACAGCGCCAGCGCGAAGCGGTTCAATGGGCGTGAATGCGGTCTGGGACATCGAGCTCGACCTCAACTCCCCCTCTCCTGAATCCGCACCCGTACGCGGCGATGCGCCATCCAGGCACTTGTGCAGGAGCAGGAGAGCCCGCTATGCATATGTCAAGTGGTCGTTGGTTGGGAAAGGATGGGAAGGGAAATAGAACAATATCTCGACAGCTTTGATTGTACTAGTAGCGGGGATATACTCGAGAGAATCAAATCTTTGTATCAGGAGTAATGCACCACATCTCGTGAAAGGAGACCAGTTCTGGTGAAGATACAACGACAATGCAGAGCGAGTGCATCGTACACGTTATACATGGCTCAATAATACAATCCCTGGACCACTCCGTCCTTGTGGTGTTCCTCAGCGCCGGTAGGAGACCTGCTCGTACTAGTTCCCAAAATCGTTTAAATCAACGATCTCGTCTATGCACGGTTTTCGACCGACGACTCAGATGGCACTGAAAGTTCGATGAGGTATTATACAAACAGGCGCGAGAATAAACGAACCAATATCTGTAGCCATAATAAAGGTAGCAAATAGTTCGATAGAATGTTCTTGGGAGGATGTTGTAAGGTATTGTTGAATGTTCGAGTCAATATTGGCATGTCGATAGTGCAGCTCCGCGTGGGTTAGAGCTAATTCAGATGACACGTTCGAGAGACGAATGAAAGTGGCATGCTTCAGTATAAGGATAACAGCTTCGAAAAAGGTTAAATACACTCTAAAAATAATCAAGTGAAATACCAAGGATCAAATGGTGACCACTAAGACCGGTGCTAGTGAGCTAGAGATAAATATCATCAGTCATAAAGACAGATGACTATGATACAAAGATAACACATTTTGAATAGTAGGCAGTGACATAACCTGCACTACCTTATAAAGGGGTGAGACTTTTGCTTTAGTGACCGTGCGGAGAACACTTACGAACTGGAGAACCAAAGATGCACATCATTAGCAAGCTTGAAAGGAGAGAGCACGCGCACGGGCTAGTAGGCCAGTGATGAGTATGGAAAGCCAAGGACAAACATCATCGTTGGCAGCCGCTCACATTCTGAACACCCAGACAGGTATCGTCAGCAAACTTTAAACGTAGAGACGTACCACAGCCACTCACCAACTGAAGAGCCGAGGACAGGCGTCGTCAGCAGGCTTGAAACGCAGCGAGCCACCGCAGCCACTCACATACTGGAGAGCCGAGGACAGGCGTCGTCAGCAGGCTTGAAACGCAGCGAGCCACCGCAGCCACTCACATACTGGAGAGCCGAGGACAGGCGTCGTCAGCAGGCTTGAAACGCAGCGAGCCACCGCAGCCACTCACTCTCTGGAGAGCCGAGGACAGGCGTCGTCAGCAGGCTTGAAACGCAGCGAGCCACCGCAGCCACTCACTCTCTGGAGAGCCGAGGACAGGCGTCGTCAGCAGGCTTGAAACGCAGCGAGCCACCGCAGCCACTCACCAACTGGAGAGTCGCGGACAGGCGTCGTCAGCAGGCTTGAAACGCAGCGAGCCACCGCAGCCACTCACTTCCTGGAGAGCCGAGGACAGGCGTCGTCAGCAGGCTTGAAACGCAGCGAGCCACCGCAGCCACTCACTTCCTGGAGAGCCGAGGACAGGCGTCGTCAGCAGGCTTGAAACGCAGCGAGCCACCGCAGCCACTCACTTCCTGGAGAGCCGAGGACAGGCGTCGTCAGCAGGCTTGAAACGCAGCGAGCCACCGCAGCCACTCACATACTGGAGAGCCGAGGACAGGCGTCGTCAGCAGGCTTGAAACGCAGCGAGCCACCGCAGCCACTCACCAACTGGAGAGCCGAGGACAGGCGTCGTCAGCAGGCTTGAAACGCAGCGAGCCACCGCAGCCACTCACTTCCTGGAGAGCCGAGGACAGGCGTCGTCAGCAGGCTTGAAACGCAGCGAGCCACCGCAGCCACTCACCAACTGGAGAGCCGAGGACAGGCGTCGTCAGCAGGCTTGAAACGCAGCGAGCCACCGCAGCCACTCACTCTCTGGAGAGCCGAGGACAGGCGTCGTCAGCAGGCTTGAAACGCAGCGAGCCACCGCAGCCACTCACTTCCTGGAGAGCCGAGGACAGGCGTCGTCAGCAGGCTTGAAACGCAGCGAGCCACCGCAGCCACTCACTTCCTGGAGAGCCGAGGACAGGCGTCGTCAGCAGGCTTGAAACGCAGCGAGCCACCGCAGCCACTCACGTCCTGGAGAGCCAAGGACAGGCGTCGTCAGCAGGCTTGAAACGCAGCGAGCCACCGCAGCCACTCACTCTCTGGAGAGCCGAGGACAGGCGTCGTCAGCAGGCTTGAAACGCAGCGAGCCACCGCAGCCACTCACCAACTGGAGAGCCGAGGACAGGCGTCGTCAGCAGGCTTGAAACGCAGCGAGCCACCGCAGCCACTCACTCTCTGGAGAGCCGAGGACAGGCGTCGTCAGCAGGCTTGAAACGCAGCGAGCCACCGCAGCCACTCACTCTCTGGAGAGCCGAGGACAGGCGTCGTCAGCAGGCTTGAAACGCAGCGAGCCACCGCAGCCACTCACTCTCTGGAGAGCCGAGGACAGGCGTCGTCAGCAGGCTTGAAACGCAGCGAGCCACCGCAGCCACTCACCAACTGGAGAGCCGAGGACAGGCGTCGTCAGCAGGCTTGAAACGCAGCGAGCCACCGCAGCCACTCACCAACTGGAGAGCCGAGGACAGGCGTCGTCAGCAGGCTTGAAACGCAGCGAGCCACCGCAGCCACTCACCAACTGGAGAGCCGAGGACAGGCGTCGTCAGCAGGTTTGAAACGCAGCGAGCCACCGCAGCCACTCACTTCCTGGAGAGCCGAGGACAGGCGTCGTCAGCAGGCTTGAAACGCAGCGAGCCACCGCAGCCACTCACCAACTAGGCGTTGGGGGACATCAGGCGTAATGTAGCACAAATTAAGACACCGTCAACACTTACCCAGATGAATGGAAATGCAAAGAGACATTCCCGAACCATTCTCTCCGCACCATCGACCTTGAACCCGGCACCGGAAAGGACGCTGCAATGTTTGTTGAGATCGTCACTCACCTCGCCCGTTTTAACTGGCGCACTAACCGATTCAAAGCCGTTTTCACACTCAAATTTAAATTACTCTTCTGCACGACTAAAAGCATCACCGCGACGGTATCGTCATTCAATGCTGTAGTCGTCTTCTCAATAAGATCATCGCAGCGCCTATTTTGTATGTGCATTTCTGCCGACGAACATCAGAATGTGACCCTGGCATTTGACACTGAACCCACGTTCTAATCGCACAAATCCAACACCATCACCAAGGGGATGCAGGTAGTGCTCTTGAAATAGTTTCTCCGCCACTTCAGATACCCTGTCGTTTGGGTTTCCATAGTCCTCCATATCGATTCGGACATTTCGCCGGAACTGGTCGTATTTCGTGAAAACAGCAATGACAGGGACTTGATATCATCGCGTTAAGCACAGTCACGAATGTTAGTAACGACGCACCATTTTTGTCTGGGCATATGTCCTTGAAAAATCTCAGATCGAGCCCTGGTCGTTGGTTGTCCATTGGGATGCAGTACCTCAAAAATATGTCCGTCAGTTGTCGTAATCGTGAACACTCGAGCGTCCGAACCATATGGCGTGCAATTTGTCTTGCAGTCGCCTTTCTGCACACTTCCGTCGAATAAACTCCTGCAAGATCCGGAGTTCCTCTTTACTACCTGACTCTATTCCACAAGAGTCATGGAAGACGTATCCCCTATGATTGGAGAACACGAGTTGGTCGTCGATTGTATGTTCACCTCGCTGGCTCCATGTTTAGAGGGAATTGAAGAAAAGTGCTATTGACACTAACATCCATGGACGGGCCAAGTTCAAACTGGTTGGCGTTAAAATCACACTCGCAAACAAAAAGGTTGAACCACGTACCTCCGACTCATCATCACTATCTGAGTCATCTCCCCGCCGGTAAACAATGGGGCTCTTCGTTGTATCACATACTCGTTGGAGGATTGACGTCTTCCCAGCATTTGCTCGTCCTATGATAAGGACTCGGAACTGGATCTTTGGAATTCGACGACGGGGTTGTTGCGTGGCCATTGGAGTAACGAAGCAAGAGTCGTTGATCGATTTGACCCCGTCTTCGATCGATCGTTCACACGGTTCACCTTCCTTATTTGACATTCCACAGAACCCGGTAAAACCCGACTTTGTGCATCACGTCCACGGTCCCCCTTACAGCATCTCGTTCTGCCGCTCCCCAGTTGGAACACCGACGACGACAGTCTGCCTGCTCAACATCATCACCACTATCGTGGCCTGGCCTCTCACCGAACGATAGAATCACGTCCCCATGCTACAGCCTCGTACGCACACACATGCACATGCAAAGCAGACGAGGCAGGCCAGTACGTTACAGCCTCCAAACAGTCCGAGTACCACCTGCCCACGCAGACTCATGAGCGCGTGGACCCTACATACGGCGTTCACGAGTCCCCCACGTGTGGACAGAATCGACGCCGAGGTCCTATGTCCGTCATTTGGCGTACGTCCACCTGCTTACCTTCTCCCGCCCCTTTCTCGAAGATCCCACCGGCCGATATGATGCAACTCGCGGGCCTCCTGTATTCGGCCTGGCAAAAGGTCGCCGAGCTGAAGGACGCATTCGAGCGGCCCTTCCGCACGGGCACGGCGGCCGACGCGCTCCCAACCCTCCGTGAATCTGCGTCTGCTTCTACTTTTGCTACCGCCTCAACCTCTGCACCCGTGCGACCTATGATAGCAGCAGCAGGGGCAGTGGCGGTGTGGGCAGACGAACGGGGATTGGCGTGGACGCTGTCTCTCCGCCCGCTCCCCCGGGGTTGATTACGTTCTTGTTGGGGCGACAACCCGAGCTTTCCAAGCGGAGCAATTCCGGTGGGTCTGCGTTGCTATTTTGTGTCACACCCACCGACCTCTTGCGGGCACCGAGGTGCCTCTGCGTACGTATCGCACTGCTACCCCCAGCTTTGTTCACGAGCATTGAAACTACCACTGCACATCAGGCGTCTCTTTTCTAAATCTAGACACGATGTCGCTTTGATCGCGAGAATAGCGACGCCCCCACAGGTTCGTAGCTGAGCTAAAGACCGCGGAAACAGACCTCACATTTCGTATTTACGTCACCCCAGGCAGCGGCGTTCCTAATATCCCGACTACAACTTTAAAGAAGAAGTCCAACCTGCTTTAATCGCGCCGACATTCGCATCGCGCTCTTTTTCCCATGATCCGGGCTCTGGAAACCGTTTCTGCTGCAAATCATTGAAGACGAAATCGATCATGTCGCGGACGCACATGTCAAACCGCACTGGCGTCCTCTCGTGAGACGACCACTGCATTCAAGGGCCAGGCCCTCGACAAGCGTGACATGTCGTTCGTAAGGCTTCAGTGCCCTGCTACCATGCCAAACTCAACCAGCTGACCACCTCGACACTCAAACATTGGAGCAAGGTGGAAAAGGATCGTACAGTGCCCCAAAAAGAAACATGCTTGATCGATGTGATACAAGGATACACTTCCCCAGTTATGAACCTTACATATTCCCTCTTCCTCTGTCACAACTTTTTGCGGGGCTGATTCAATAGGATGCATGGTTTAGTGTTACCCTGGCAAGAATGGCGAGGGTGGTGATAATACAAAGGGAATATTGCAATGCCATGCGTAAGTTAGCATTGAATATATCTAATAATGTTCGTTGAATAGAAGTTGTTTTCGAACGCATCTTACATGTGCATTCATGGCAGCTTAGTTCGCCGCATCATAAGGTCTTTTACTACAGTGGCAACGTACTCGTGTATTTATTTATTTTTTTGTAAATCTCGCAAAGTTGGGGAAATGGCTCGTTCCATGGCACGTCAGGCCAAGGCAATCACACTACATGATCGCCGACAAAGAGCAGCGTGGACATGAAACCATCACCATCACTCACCGCAACACGGCGGACCCGGGTAGACAAAGGCCCCGGTGAGATGACGAGCACCGGAAGGGGTAAAACTGCGCGTTGCATGATATTGTCATGGTGGCTTCCAATTATTAGGGAATGGTCACGCCACACCACTACGAAGTCATGTGACTCCTCGTATATACGCGACTCGCTCCTATAGTTGTCCTTTAGTCGTTTGTATCATACCGCCACTAAGGGACTTCTAGATCTGTAGAGATTTATGGCAGCGGGCAGCCGAATAGGTGAACAATGTACGAGCGTGGAGGTCCAGAGGAGAGCGTATTGCTCCTCTGCTTACGAATATTATTCGTTGATAACCGTTTAACTATGATAATGCTACGATTATCTAATATGTCGGTCTAGCCTCGGTTTGCCGGACTGTGTCCGTTCCGGGCTGAATCCCAACAAGATCTAATACCAATAGCTATGGACGATGACAGGGGACGTAAATTGGACATATTGGCAACGCGAGCAAGTGGGATGGAAAGGGTAGTAGACAGAAATGAGGGAGGCAGAAGGCATGGGCGATAAGGTGTAGGAGTTGGAAGTAGCGTGACAACGCAAGAACGAGATTGGAAGATCGGTACAGTGACGAAAGGTGGTCCCAAAATGTTGGAGCCTTCGTATTGCCAATGCCTACGTGCAAGTGTACACGACTGTAGTTCTCTTGTTAGAGTTTTCGGTGACTCATGGGAGTTGATCGGCTGTAGAGGCTGAAGACGTGTTCGAGGGCTTGAAGGGAAAAGAGAGAAAAAGAAAAAGAAACTTACGAGACGGGCCTCCGACGATGCTGTCAATTTGGGGCGGTGTCTGACGTGGCAGTTGCACGGCAGCCCTCACATTTGAGAGACCCTCTTCCACGCCTTGCCCACTCCTGCCGACACGCCGCCTTGGATCGCATGTACTTTATTATCGAACCAAGTAGTCCCTCTGCCTTCCAGTGCGAGTCACAGAGGGTGAGCAGAGGGCAGGCGTCCTCGAGTGATTGGCCTTGTAGAAGGATTTGCATTCAGGGATCCGGCGGTGCGGGAGTTGTTGCGCGGTTGCGGCCTCCTTCGCGCGATGTGGATGGCCCTGGAACGAATGACCCTGTAGTCAGCGTCCGAAATCACCCGTCCGTCTTCATCACAAATTGCCAGGCGCATCTTCGGTCGGTAGTCGCCGCGTGGAATACTGCCTCTTTGCTCGCGCCTGTAGTCTTGAAGTGTCCAGAGGACCGACTCGGGATAGTCGCCGCGGGACTTGGGTCGTGGGGCCGGATCTCCCGGGCACAGTGATACGGGGCCCTTGGCATTGGGCAGTGTTCCTTGTGTTGCTAAATAATGAGAATAATGTACCAAAGGAAAGCAAAGAAAAACGCACGTAATAGCGCATTCTTCTGTTGACGATCGAAGAGCCGGTCGGGAGCCCTCAACTGACTGTCGAGCGCGCCTGATAAACTCAGTTGTCCACTGCCCTTGCCAGACTGTCCACTGCCCTCGACTGACTGTCCAGCAACATTTCAAGGGTCATGTGCTGTTTTTCGCTTGTTCCTCTCACGTGGCCGACGGGTGTTCTAACCTCCGTGTTTCGCATGATTTCCGCTCTTAAGGGCCTAGGTGAGTTCGAAGTCGGAGAGAGGTTCCACCACCAGAGAGGGGATGAGGAAGAGGAAGCAACCAGAGCTGCAAAGACGACAACGAGAGTAAGAGCGCGCGAGAAACAAGGCCTAGAACAATTGGGCCTGACTTCAGGGAATCAGGGACAATCGCTCTGAGATAAAGAGGGGAATATTTAGTAAGGAATGCAGCGGTTTAAATGCGGGAGAAGACAGTAGACAAAACCAGACCAAGTAGGTGGGGGAAAGAGAGAACGAGACGAGACGGAGCGGAGCGGGTGAACGAGCAGGTGGCGAAGCGAGCAAGACAAAGAACAGAACTTGAAGCACGCCATGGATACTATAGCGAGGGCCGGCATCATGACCGACGACAGCACAGGTGCTTTGACCGACGGGTGGAGCAAGTTGGACGGAACGAAATAAATTGGTAATGATAGGAACGACGCGATGAAGACGTAGGTGCAACGAACAAAGACGACATGGGGACGCACACTGACCTATCTATGAGCGACCTAAGAGCCGTTCGCGAAGGTGGCTGCGGAGATAAGCTCCCATCGTTATTCCGTTACATCGCTGACGCGTGTTTTGTTTTCGGAAAGGATGAGTACAGAAACGTAGGTTAGGCGTGTGTGTCGGCGGCAATCTAGATTCTTATGTGGCAAGCATTGAAGAGACGGAAGTCATTCTGCGTACTTCAACACGCGCAACAAACGGCGTACGTAGTAGAAGAAATAGCATCGTATTTGGCCACTAGTAATAATATCGATCGCTCCAATGGAATTGATTATTGCTACACAAAGAATTTGCACGATGAGAGAGAGAAATAAAGGACAGACACAAACACAGTTGGGAGGAGCGGACAAGAAAACAAAACCCAAAAAGTGAGAGAGAAGGGTGACGCCAAAGTGTGGCGCGCCATTATGCAAGTAGGAATGAAAAAAAAATGAGAGAAACCCCATCAAAGCAGCGAAGGTATTGTTTGAGAATTTCAACATGAGGCCCACCGGAGGGTAGAAAGAAACAATATATAAATAAATAAATACCGGAGCGGCAACGGAGACGGTGGGGATTATTTGCGCGGTAGAGTTACAACGATTTGCGTGCGTGGGGGAGGCTATCAAGTGAAAGGCGAGACGAGAAGCTGGTGGGAGCACAATTAGCGGCGACCGGGCCAAAGCTGCCCGTGACGGGGTACATCGAAGCTGCAAGTGAAAAAGAACTGCCCTATCTATGCGCGCGATGCATAGTGGCGCTTCGCCTCCCGTTCTCGCCCCCGTTCGTCCCTAAGTGCTTAGCCTAGGGACGAACGAAGAAGCAGCCTTTCCCCGAGAACGGCAAACGAGGCGCCACTATGCCGCAACGGCTGGACGATGATGATGGGGCATCATCGTCCAGTCGTTGCAGCCAGCAGATAGGCGAGTTCCTTTTCACTGGCAGCATCAAGGTGCCTCGCACGTGCCTTGAGACGGACTGGTGAAAAGAAAGGAAGGGACACGTCAACCATGGCAACGGTCGGAAGAGGAAAAAACGGGATACGCACGATTACGGTCGAGGCTCAGCATCACGACCTTTGCCGCACCTTTAGTTCTCTCGTTCGACTGCTCAACTTTGAGCAACGAAGACCGGTCGACCCAGTGCTCGTCTTGCCATATCGCCGCCTTCAAAATCAGGTCGTCCATATTACGCTCCCGAGAGGCGGGGTCGTCAAAGTCGACTAGCTCGCTGCGCACGGCCAGTGAAGAAAGATAGTTGCCACGCGACGTTTGCACTTTGAGCGAATCAGCGTGCGAGCGTACGTGGCCAACGACGAAAGCAATCGCAGCCTTGGCGGCCTCGCCGAGCGGTGTTAGGTTCGAAGCGAGACCGTCAAGCTCCATGATAGCAGGAAGGGGGACGACGACTGTCCAGCAAAGACTCTCAACGAGATTACTGACCATAGCCAGAGAAGAAAGAAGGATGTTAGTATCCAAGACGAGGACGGTATATCCTGACACGAGCTGTAACCCGGCACGAGCGGCGACAGTCCGCGCCGCCGCACTGGGAGGCCGTGATCGCCGAGGGCGCGAGTTTGTGGGGCCTGGTGACATCGAAGTCGACGATTGCAGAAGACCCCTGAGGTACCGGCGCCGAGCCTATATCACGAGGAAGCGACATAAGCTTTTCACAACTTCACACTGAACCACTGTGCCGTACCTTCAACGCTTTGATTTCTTCTGGATCTTCGTCGTCGTCCTCGCTTCCGGACTCTGAGAGGTTGTCGGTGGTATCGTCCTCGACGTCCATCAACTCGTCGCCCTCGATGTCCACCCAGCGTCGGCCCAGCTTCCTGCGTTCCTCCTCTTCGCGGGCTTGGCGATCTTCCTCCTCCCACACGCGCGCCTTCTCCGCGAGCATTCCGTCAACCCACCACGACCTCTTTCCATCCCATACGAATCCGGGGACGATCTTGGCAATCCTCGTGCTTGCCCAAACGGTACGCCGCCATGCGAGGGTGGCCCGGGTGGCCCGGCTAGCCTTTTCATTGTCATCGTCGTCTTCCCACGTGCCGTCGACAGATTCTGCGTCGCACGCGTCCAACATCTCCATTTCCATGAGACGACTGTCGTTTCCCTCCCAGCACCCGCGCTCGAAGACTCGCCCGACCCATGCCATCCCGCGCATGGCCCAGTCCTCCAGCAATACGCTGTTTTTATCGAGCTTATCGTTCTGTAAGTGGGCTGATTGTACGTGCGGTGCACGTGTAAGGAACGCGGCCAAGTCTGTCCAAGGGATGGCACGCTCGAGGGCGGAAAGACCCTCTGGGTGGCGAAGGATCGTCTGAAGAAACATGAGGAGGATGGTCACATACGGATTCGGTACATCCCGCGTGCTCCGGAGAGCGTGAGCTAGCATGCCGAACGTAAGGTCCTGGGCCATCTTGAATGAAGGAGACGGTTCTAACGACGACATAGCGTCGGAAAGTGCTGGAGAAATTTGAATGGCGGAGAGGCCTTGGGGGTTTGAAGCGTCCACATCGCTGCTACGTCTCCGTTCCTCACCATCAACTTCCATACGCTCATCCGCCTGCGCCTTCTTCGCAAGTTTCACCTTGGTCGCGGCAGCGATGGCCGCAGGATTGCGATCTTGGCCAAACACGCCGGAACGCCGCAGGAAACCTTGTGGGCGACCGTACTCGAGAAGAGCGCCGATGTTGACCGCGGCCATCATGGCCCATTCCCGCCCTTCGGGCTCTTCTATACGAAGACGTTCAACAAGACGCGCGAGGGTAGACGAAAAGTCGTCGAGTTGGATATTTGTAAAGAGCATTCCGTGCAAAAGCACGAAAAGCTCTGGTGCTCGCGCGTCGGGGGCCGAGCGGCGTGCCTGTGCTGTCTGTGACCACAGAGGCAGGACAGATTCGCGAGCCGTCTCGAACGGTCGGATGGCAATCATACTATGAAAAAAGGAAGGGGGGTGATTAATAACGGGTGACTGGGGGTAAATAAATAAATACGTTACCTCTTGACAAAGTGGTAGACACCACGCAGCTCTTCGCCCTCTGCCTCGCGGCTGAGGAGCCCCAAATGGTGGTGCAGCTTGCCATGTCCGGGAGTACCCGCGACACCCTCAGCATACCAATCACGGGCGACCCTCCGCCAGCGATCTTTCTCCGGTTCAAGCTCCATGAGTCTTGCCGCGACAATACCCACGCTTGGACTGGGCGAATCGGGGCGCGCAGGGTGTTTTTCGCTGCCGGTGCTCATCGTGCGGGAAAGGGATAACGTGGACCCATCGGATGAGGCACGAAGCCTGCTGCGCACAGCAGCAGCAGTTAATGTCCGCGAAGGACGCAGCGGGGCGGGGACCATTGTGGCGATTACGATACGATAGCGAGCGAGGTCGCCAAGAGCTTCCAACCAACCCGGCCGATAGTCCTTGAACGTTTCCCTCTCGAGAAGGGCGGTGTAGAATGTGTAAGCGTAATATATGAATTCTTGAAGATATTCCAACGCTATCCTCGAGTTGAGAGAGTACCGCCGTAAGTTCTCGAGGAGGCGGTAGAAACAGTTTGTCCAGAGGCGAATGATGATGTTGTATTTCTCGGGTATATTGCGCAATGACGCGGGGACGCCTGGCGCTAGCGAGATTTCCAACAGGCGGAGCATCAGCTCGGAAAGCCTGCAACCATTTTTGTGAGTCCGTGTGGCTTAGATAGAGGGATAAAGAAGCGTACTGTTTGTGATCCTCGGTCGCTTTCTTCCATCGTGCCTTCTCTGCGTCCTCGGATCCCATGGACGGGCCACCCTTGATGACGATCCGGCTCTCATCTTGCGGTTCACCCGAATCGGCGAGGATCTTTGACTCGAGGGCAGAGATGTCGCGATAAAGCTTCTTGAGCTGGGCGGAGAAAGCACTCGTCTTGGATTCTTCGCGGGGTTTGTTGTCGAAGATGGAAGATGGCGCAGATGAGCCATCTGTGGTGCTGGAGGAGAGGGTGAAATTGGAGGAGACGATGGAATTTGCATATGAAGAAACGGAGGACACGGAAGCATAGTCGCCAGAATGCTTCGGCGCCGGTTTCCGCGCTTGTGCTGCGGAGAAGGCAACGGCGTCGTGCTTCCGGGGATCGAAGAGCTGCCGAGATTGAGCTGCATCCCGATTTCTAGAAGCATCTGCGGGAGGCCTCTGGGCATAGGAGCTCCCAGTAGACTCGGACATGGCCTCGGGCTCAGCGGTGCGGCGCATCGGGATGGTATCTGTATTGGGATTATAAAGTTTGGCCTGATGCTTGTGAGGGGGCGCAGATTTTTTGGGGGGAGATAGTGTCAAGATGCGAGTAAACTCGCTGGAGTCTGGCTCGGCCCTAGATAAGAGGACCGGAGGTGTCTGCCCCGAGGGGGGTTGCCTGCGGGGGGGTGAAGATTGGAGGTGCGGGGCGAGCACAGGGGGACGTTCTGTACGGTCCTTTCTATTATTGCTGTGAAGTAGTAAAATGAGCGGGAAGGGTTCAAAAAACAAGGTGGGGGGGGAAAGTTGGGCTGGTCGGGGGACGCACTTTGCTTGTTTCCGCTTGAGAGCGGTTATCTTGTCAGCTATGTCAGTGGGCATGGGGGCAGCGTCCCTCTCCCTGTGGTGCTTTGTAGCGTTCATTTGAGCGAAAAGCTTAGTTGGGAACGGGGTTGAGGATGAGGCTGAGGCTGACCGGGCAGCTTTCCTTGGACAGCCAACTTTTACACACTGCGCACCTTTCCGCAGCGACTGCGCATTTACATTCAGATCTTAGATCGTCACTTTCGTCACATGGTCACATTGACTAGGACTACAACCCACACCGGCACACTGCTGGGCCCTAGCACTACCACGCATGATGCCCTCCGCTAACCAATATACTGTACAGTATCATCCCCATCAATAAAATGACTGGATGTGATTCGGGCAATAACATCACTCACTCGCTTCCGGTGCAAAAAGTAGACGCGTCAGACGCCAACCATGTTATCACACCTCGTAACTCGTCAGGCCTTCCGATCCGTCCCAACGGATTCTGTTTCGACCACTTGTCCAGCAAGTGCGGCTGCGAGTCTAAATAGGCCGCAGTCATCCTATAATGCATAATGAACTGTGCGTCAGTTCCATACAGTCACAGCTGCGCCGTGGTGCCTGTCACTCCGACAAGGAGCCGCCCATCTCCCGGGTTTAGCCCAGACTCTCCGCACCTTGATTTGACCCGAACCGACGAAAAAAGGAATACAAACACTCACGAAGTGTAAATGTACCCGGGGGAGAGTGTGTTGACCCGTATGCGCTTCGGCCCAAGCTCGCACGCCATGCTCCGTCCCATCTGCAATACTGCCGATTTGCTCGTGTTGTAAAACACCGACGCGTGATCCTGTTATGTTCGGGTCCGCTCGTCGGCCACGCACCACTCCCAAGTTGCATTGTGTAAGAAAGCAACGCACCTTGTTCGTAATGCTTCCGCTCATTGAGGCGATCAGGATGATGCTCCCTCCATTCCCGAATCGCGTCATTTGTCTTCCGGCAGCCTGCGCAGTGTAAAGCACTCCATTTGTATTGACGCTGATCACCTGTATGAGTGTGACACACATCCCATCAAAAGAAGAAAAAAAATTCAAGTTCCTTTCCTTTACAATCATACATCGGACGCATACACGCACCTGTTCAAATTGATCCGCAGGGCACTCCAGGCAGTCCGTGTGCGACTTCGAGATCCCCGCAGCGGCCACACAGACGTCCATCCTGCCCTCCCGCTCGCCGATCTCCTCGCCGACCTTCCACATCGCCTTCTGGTCCCTCACGTCCGCACACACGTACTCCAGCCGCCCCGTGACCGCGCCGCTGTTATCCGCTCGGACCATGCGCCGGACGTACTCGGCCACCTTGACCCACCTGTCGCCGGGCCGCTCGGGCAGGTCGACGCAATAGACCGCCCGCGCGCCCGCCTCGACCAGCGCGAGCGCCATCTCGAGCCCGAGCCCGCGATTCGCCCCCGATACCAGCGCTACCCGGTCCCGCAGCGCAAACTCGTTCCACAGCGTCGGCTTCACCGCGCCACTGCCAGGCGCCAGGGCCGCCGCCACGCCGATTTTCCCGAGTGGCGATTCCGACTGTGCCTGCGGCGGGTCTTTGGCGAGGATGGCACTGCTTGAGATGCCACGGCGCAACCATGGCGTTGGCGCGGCGCCAGCGACAGTGACAGTCCTAGTGCTCGTGCCAGTGGCGTTGACGCCGAAACGCCACGCGCGCTGCCTCCTTATCGATGATATCCTGTTCAGAGGCGCCAGAATTGCCTTGCACATCTTCTGCCTTGTCTTTTCTCGTTCAACCGGATTCTGGGTTTCTTTGGGTGGTATGCTGTCAGGGGCGGTGTCTCCTTTGCGCCGGAAGGACTGGTAGATGCCACTATGATACGCTCGCGTTTACAGTCCAGGGTATTTGTACACGTGGCAATGTACGACATTCGGTCAGCTGGCCACTTCTTCGATGCGAATTGAGTACATCGATTGAAAGAATTGCGTACATTCTCTGCCTCAAGGCGCAAAGGATGGTCTCGATGAGGAACTTGATAGACTACATAACCACCATTTTTGGGCATCACTCTGCGCCCCAACGTAACAGCTACACCATATCATTACACACGCAGAACTATCCTATCATAACCGATGCCATAAGATACACCTAACAAGGACCGATACGTCATTAATTACAACCAGAGCAGTAGATATAGCAGGGTACAGTACAAGAGGAGTTAGGACGACGCCCTCAAGGCGCACACAGCCGCACATTACACACGGCAACGTCCTAGACTAGTGAGAATTGGACTTGGGCTTTGGGGAGTTTCCCAGCCAGGGAACCCACGGCACCACTCGTCCGTTCAACCTGCGGAGATGCTGCACGCCCCACCGAGTGGGTGGGTCCTCACCCCGTCTTTGGTCGACCAATCGCACGATCTTTCCATCTCCGTCAAAATCAATGACCAAAATCGACTCGACCACCTAACAGCAGATGCACAGCAGGGTCAGCACTCTCGGGAACCGACTACCGATAGAGGGTAAGCGAACCTTCTTCGATCCCGTAACGCGAACAGTGTACTCGTGTTTTTGCCACATGATTAAACGGTTGGGGTGTTCCGTTGACGAGAGGACGCGTCGTCCGGTGACCGCCAGTTTAGAGTACATCCGGGGCTAGAAAGGCGACCATTAAAAGTGAGCTGTGGGCGGCGCAGCATCCTGTCATGGATGGAATCATGTGCGTACCAAAGCATACCACTACAAATCGAGTCAGCGAGGCGCGCCCAAAGATTGGCAATTTTTAATGTACCTGTGGAGCAATCTCACTCAAGCCTTTACATCTCGTATACGGATCCTGCAAATGGGTCGTCGAGTCGGCTCTCGGCGAGCGGTGATCCAAGGCGCGCACGCACCTCGTATTCTGCACCCTTTTGCCATCGTTTCTGTATTATCTCTTTGGTCGAGCGACCTTCGTACATCTATTTTACGACGAATGGCACCATGTCAGTCGGGCAAGAAAAACCTCCGGCGCGAAAAAACGCACCTCTTTGAGATCGTCCATAGCGGCCAGGTGCGACGCGCTCGCCGCTCCAGGCAGGTTACTCTGGCGGCGCTGACCAAAGGCCTGCACATTGTTCGGCGACTGTGGGTGATTGCGAAGCAACGACCGTCTTCGTTCGTTGACCGATTCAACGCCGGAATAGTGTGCGCCGCCTGCAACAGAGTCGAGGAGTGCAGGCGTCGGGATGGATCGGGGTAAGAGGGAGGAATGGTAAATCTGCGTCGGGAGGTTTGAGTGAGTCGGCGACGGTGGGCGCGGGAGTGGGTGCAAGCTTGCACTCGGGGACAAAGGCGGGCTGGTAGAATGGCTCATCGTTAGGGACGCTGATGGCTGGTGGAGAAAGAATATTGTTGTTGCACCGCCCCACTACACGACCCCCACTTTGTATCTAAATCCGATTATGTAATCATCGTTCCGGATCTCCGCCACTCTCAGGCACAAGCCAAAACAAGTTGTTTGTGCTCTCGGCCGTCCTAGAGCATGCCCGGACGCGTCACGGCGTTGGTCTCAAAAAACCGGGAGTAAACCGTTCTGCACGTGGCCATGCCAGGCTGTGCTTTGAGCTCGGCGATATTAATCGTTGTTCGACGCGTCAACGACCAAAAAGAACAAGGAAAAGAAACACTACGTTGCAAAGATAAGGACAATAGACAATCCCAGTCGTGGTCATGGTTTTTCTATGATCCGAACCACACGTACGCAACTCCGAGCCCGTCCCTCCACAAGCAGACGTGCCATTATTCTTCAGCGTGTTACAGGAACAGAGATGAAGCGATGCGCCGCGTTACAATTCAAGTGTCCCATACATGAATGCTTCGTCAAATCTAGCCACTGCCGCCGGTTCCTTGCCAAAGACCATACGCCTTCCCGGGTGTAGTTTGCCACAGTCGGATAGTCCCTAAGTGGTGAAGATGGTTAAGTACTGATAATCGAGTTAAGGGGGGAAATGGCATACCGTCCTCTGGCAGTTCGAAGAAGGGTGAAACATGTGAGATAAACTGAGTGCCTAGACAGCTATGATCGCACGCACCGCTTCCACTTGCATAAACCTCTCCGTCTGGGCTATACTCGACGCAATGCACGGGTCCGTGGTGTCCTTTGAGTAACTCCCGCTCCTCTCCGTCGATCCCATGGACGCGCACCCACTCGTCACTCGTACTCCCAGTGACAAACCGGTCCTGCCAGACCGGGTGGACGGACGCTGATGACGGCGCATACGGCAGACCCAAGCTATGAATCGGTGCGCCTGTCTCGCTTGGCTGAGCGGGGATGAAGGCAACCGTGTTGCCGTATGTCACCACCAGTCTTTGTATCTGCACAGATAGTTCCATCGAGGTGATAGGGTGATTGAAAGACAGCTTCCTCGTCGGTTGGAGCGAACGCCGATCCCACCATCTCATCACCCGTCAAACTCGCAAGAAGAAAAAAGGGACGGAGAAGCGGTACTCACTTGATAAACCCGTCATCTGCCGCACTCACGCCAGCATTATCGTCGAACCACACGACACTCTTGATCGTGCCATCGTGAGATAAACCACCACCTAAGATATCTGGTTCGGCATCTGGTCTCCCCAGGTCAAATATCCGGACCTTCTTTTCTTGCCCGCCGGTGAGCAAGTGCAACGCCGAAGGGGTGAGCGCGACGCTGCGGACAATGTGATTGTGAGGGAACGAGTGGAGCGAGTTTCCGCTGTACGTGTCCCAAATCTTACTGCGGACTGCGCGTGAGCGCGACCGCACATCCCACGAAGGCACACCGAGGGGACTCACGCTGTAAAGTCCGCACTGCCCGAGACGGCGCGCGACGAATCCCAACTCAGCTTGGTGCTCCATACTGCGCCTTTGTGTCCGACAAACGTGCCAATCCAATCGCCCGTCCACTCGCGCAGCATCGGGTTCCCATCTTTGCAGCCAGATATAAGTAGGTATCGGTTGTCGTCTAAAAGGGGGGAGAAGGAGAGATGGGTGACAGGGCGCGTGTGGCCCGGCGCTACGAGCGGCACAGCTTTGTGCGGACCCGACATCGCCGCTCGTGGTCTTTAAAAAGGATTTGGAAGGTCGTTAATCCGAGAAGGAGAGGGTGTCGTGATGGATGGAGGAAACAATGGCAGGCGCACCGCGCACTGGATAGTGAAAGACGAGATGGTAATCGGTTAACCGACGCCACGCGCGTCCGTCGTGGTGCTAATCCACGTGGTCTTGGTCTACAACCAGGGGTTTCGTAAGTACACAAAGAGTTGGTCGAGGCCGTTTGCTCATGGTTCGCAACACTTGGCCTTTTTTGACCAAAGCAAACTTGGCGCCCCCATACATATATGCTTGGCGGGCGGCGGGCGGGTTACATTTAACGGTCACAATTAATTTCTCAGGCCTCTTGGCGTACTCTTCTCGTCCCAGCCCTGAGAAGTCCGGCATGATTCTTTCCCAGAAGATAGCCTACTGACGAAATCGGCGGGCCCAAAACGTGCAGCCTCCAATTCTGTCCTCATGAAGAAGTCCACAATTACTTTTCGGTCAGGCAGGTTCAGAGGCTTTGGCCACTCCACTGCGCAAAAGAAAAAAAGTAGTACGTACTGAACTCTTCGGGATGAACAATATGAAAGCTGCCTATTTGAACTGCGTGCTCATCTTGCATTGAATGAACCAGCACCCGATTACAACTGCGTGTACATGATCAATAATGGATGTCGTAACGCCAGATCATATCTATATCATCGAAATGCACCAAGTCGAGCTCGTCAAGCTGACTGCCGAGGCGCTGAAGAGCATCAACGAGGTCCTGAGGCCTGCGGCGGATGAGCTCGCCAGGTACCTACGATAGGGAAGGGAAGCCTGAGGACACTCACGATGCATCATCTCGGTTGAAGATTTTATCCGTAGCTTCCTTTACACCATCCGCAGCACCCAAAGATATCAATGCACCTGCAAGAGTCTTCGCAACTTCACTCAAGTCGCTCCCCGAGAACGGCGAAGGTTCACGCCTGCCAACAACGATGAGCAATTACAAACATTTTCCTAGCGTTTTCCTCACCTATTGTTGTTGAAAAGCACATTCGCTCCAGCTGCTCCGACCCCCGAGGCCGCGCCGCCAATGAGACCATTTTTGATAACCGTTCCAAGGGAGTCGGTCGACTTCAAGCTAGTCAGGAGATCATCGACTAAGCCTGCAACACCGGGGGCGCGTTTATCGTTATCAGCGAGCGGGGCGTCGTCAGGCAGCGCACGACGCGTGCTATTGAGGAAGTGCTCCAAAGCAACGGGTAAATCCCCAAAGGCAAGATTTCTTCTCCGATACCAATCGGGACAGCGCTCGCACGTTCGCCAAAGTCGGCGCGGGCCCGCTGCTGGCCAGCACTGGAACGACGACAACATTCGTTAGCGAGGGCTGTCCCCAAGAGTCGAAAAGTAAGGAGCATTACACGACAGGAGCAGAAAGAGCGGGAGATGCTGTGGAGACAGTAAGTGCAATGACAGCGAGGGTCTTGTAAGAGTGCATGTTTAAAGATGATGATAATATGAGTGTTATAAGAAATTGCGGCTTGAATGTGGGTGTGAATGCAAAGAACGTATGGGCTGGAGGCATAAGGGTTAGCCATAGCTGCTGGGAGAGAGAAGACCAATGCTTAGAAACTAACCAACCAGTGCCTTGGAAGATAGTACGAATATGAGCAGGGGGCCGAAGAACCGCACCCTGCAAACCAAGCCAATTTATAATAGGCAGAGGTCAGTGGCACAATGTCACCGAACGACATCTCATCACGCTAGCAGCGCACCAGGCCAGCGTGTCAAGGTTTAGTGCGAGTCCTCAGACGTTACAGTATTCCTTCACTTCGCGAAGAACCAGGAGGACAGCCTGAGGGATTCTTGATGACAATTAGTTGATGTGCAAAGGTGATGGGAACCATGTGCCAGTGGATCCAGGATGATGGGTAATGCTTCGATGATGCCTTGTTGTCTCCGTAAGTCAATCATGCATGCAATTCGTTCGGGCCAAATCTTGGGCCAAATGCATTGCCGGGAAGGATCAACCATGGCCGTGTCGACCGTGTCGAATGTATTGTAGTTTTGTTATACGATACGACTACGGCCACACATTATTATCACGGCACGATGCAGCCGTATCATGTATAACATGCTTGGCGCTTGTGAAACGTATCACGTTGATAGCGATGGAGTGCTGTGTCGCTTGTGTTAAAATCCTCAAACTCCATCACACTTTTCGTTTCGAAAAGCAGGAAGAGCTAGGGTAAAAAGTTCGCTGATAGTTGCACGCAGTAATGAGCAATAGCTGATTCGGAAGTCCTCGTAGAGGTCTAACATTAAGAGGATACCAGTGGCAGCTAACGTAAGCGACTTACAACTTATAAATCACCAAACACCTATTTTGTAAACTCGACGTAAATACGCCGAGAACAATCACGTAGATGATGCACTGATAATCATGGTGCTTTACCAACAGTACTACAGTAGAGCTCGCGGAAATGGAGTTCCGTAAATGGCGTACAGTAAATCATGACCAAGACCATCAACATGAAGGCGAGTGAGGAGGGAGTAATTGCGCAGTTAACTATGTAAGGTGTATTCTCGCGCTTATGAACACTGGGGCCAGAGAGGTATCGTCGTGCACGTGGTATGGGATGACGGGGTGATGTACAAAGGCAGCGCCGCCGCGACGGTGACACGAACGGCGAGGATGTACTGTGTGGTGACGAGGCCGACCGGGGCGTAGTACATGGTGGCCATCGATGACATGCGCGAAGGCAACAGCAACAACATTGAGCCGGGCGTCATGGTGTCAACGTCATCCCGAGGCTGACGCGACTGCACGCAACTAGTAGTGACGGCAACTACCGAATAAGTACCGCAGCAGCGTGGTCCCAAATTAGTTGGTGCAACCGGTTGGCAAAGATATACTGTCGCATGCATCGTCGTCCGGTACCGTGTCGATGTCGATGCCCATGCTGGTTGCGCACGCCGGCATCACTGGTTATTCAACAGAGTAATGCAGCAAATGACAGGTCGTTGCTTGCGTCTAAGTCAGCGGGACCTTGAGATGGACACCGCTCGTCGGGGTGCCGTTTCGGCAGTCTGAGTGGGTATGGAAGGCGTTGTACTCGGACACAAGACGTGAGTAGTGACGCCATATACGAGAATTTGCGATGGCGATATTGAAGGCAACGTGGGGGGAGGCGCGATCCTGAACAGTTAAGGTGTGACCGTGCTCTCTAGCAGGCAGCAGATTTCGACACGCGGGATTGCGTTTGAAGTGCTACGCAGGGTGGGGCACACTGGGTAGGAGGACAAGTGTAGGGTCATGACCTCCGTCTTCGACCAAAGGGGTGGGCCACACTTTGAGCCTTAAGCTTTAATAAGCGCGGCATGAGTCCTACAGCCCCACAGATCTTCCAAGTTGTTAGTTACGACGAACAGTGAGCACGCGCATCTTTTCTCAGCTTGAACCAAATGCTTGACGGCATGGGCTAGGAGGTGTCTGGTATACCAGGTGCCGGGTTGAAGAAAACGGAACCAAGAGGAGCGGAACACGCGCCTAAGTTAACAATTCCGTGAGCTCTTGAATCGTCTGGAACACTCCTTGGGAAAATTATCCTGCATCCATAGAGCTTGGAACAATAAATCGACCACGATTCAATATGTTGGTGACGCTTCCTCAGCTTGAGTGGGCTTGAGTGGTGACATTCGATTACTTAATCACGGCGAAACGGTGACAGTAATTTATTATTTATAATAAATAACTAGCCTTGTTTACTTCTACAGCTCCAGATCTTTACTCCGATCATCGTCCAATGGCTATTCACGAAAACCTGAGCCAGACATAACGGGAAAGGGCGATGTGGGTCGTGGCGTATCATAAAAAACACCTGATCTAGCCACTTTCTGCTCCAAGACTCGGACCTGTCCCATCCATCACCAATCAGCCGCTCTAAGCATAGCTGGTACCGTTGGTGCCACACTGACGAAGTGGCCTGGGTCGAAGGGGCGCTGGATTTTGGCTGGATTGCTTCGCACCGACCCAAATGAACGGAACGGAACGGAGAGTTAATTATAACCATCATCATTGCACTGACCTGAATCTGGTAGCTCTGTCGTTTCCCCATGGCATCGGAAATCCGGGCCTCGCCAAATCACCAAGCAAATCACTTCACTGTGGTACCTTTCGTGCCGCCTCAATCACTGGTACATGGCGTAACTTACTCATTGCGCCAAAGATCCTCAATGACGTTACATATGTTCCTATCACAGTTCAGATTCTTCAGAACCATATGTTATGCCCTTAGTGGCCACACGGTTCCGGAATATGTGAGAGTTGATTGATTTGGTTGGTCAGTCAGTCAGATAATCTGATTGTCCCAGATCCGTGAGACAAGACGAGACTGGACTAGGGCCTGGAAGATGAACTATCAGTACTATCAGTTCTCACAATCCACGTCGGGTCACGCCACACGTTGTGTACGATTGTTCGTAATTCGCGAGGTGAACCTGGTGGCCATACCTCTACAGTAGTCTGGGAACAGAACCTCGATAAACGAGGACTCTCCAAGTCACTAGTTTTCTGGCTGGGTCTACTGCGCGTGCTGATTACAGTATCGGCCCGAAGTCGCAAATCGAATTTGTAATGATTCTGAATGCAAGATGTCGTCATTTCCCTGTAACCTCAAATATTCAAAGTCCGCGAATGTGTGCCACAAACGTCGTCAACTTGGTTCGCGATGGCGTGCTCGACGCTCATCCGTTTCGGGCTGTTGCTTCTGCCCTGTTTTGAAGGTGTACACGCGTTCCAGTTGTTCGAGCGTTCGATCTTCCTCATGGAGCCTGTGTCAGTTCTCTTGAATGCTAAAGACAAGTATTCGTCGTGTTCTGACTTGTATATGTTAGGTCTGTCTTGGGAACTCGAACATACTACTGCGTCGCACATCATACCCTGAGCTCCTCCCTTCTCCAAGAGAACATCAGACAGGTGGTGGCAACTCCGATCGGCGTGCCTGACCTTCCTTTATATTTCTTCCAAACTTCCCATGGCATTTCCCCCGCAACTTGTTGCTCCGAGTCCCCTTTGCTGATCTTCAGCCATGGCCACCGAGCGAGCAAAGAACCTCGGCAAGAGGATCGTCGACTATCCCGAAGACCAGCCTTCTATCATTTCTTCTAAGGACTGGGTACACAATCTCGCAAGAGATCCCAAAGATTTCGTCAGTTAATAAGCAACAATCATGAGCTCCACTTACTCGGAATAGGCCGTTCAATACCTCCGGCGACTCTTCCCTATACTTGGTTGGATCACTCGCTACAGTGCGTCTGCTTCCATTGTACCTTGTTATCATTTCCTTCTCGGCCGCTCACTCAACCCCATAGATGTTGGTTGGCTGACTGGCGACATCATTGCCGGTCTCACCGTCGGCATGGTCCTGGTTCCCCAGAGCATGTCCTATGCCACGGTAAATTGACACAACCGCGATCCATCCCGCATTCGTTCAACTGAAATATGCTATCTCAGATCGCAACTTTGCCACCAGAATACGGTCTTTACTCGGCCTTTGTTGGCGTAATGATCTATTGTGTACGCGTTGCTTACATTATCTTCTCAATCTCCTAATATCACCCTAGTTGTTTGCCACCTCTAAGGATGTGTCCATCGGCCCGGTCGCAGTCATGTCTCTTCAGGTTTCTCAGATCATCAAATATATTGATCAGAAACACCCTAACGAATGGTCTGGCCCCGATATCGCAACAAATTTGGCCTTCGTTTGCGGTTTCATCGTCTTGGGCGTTGGTTTGCTTCGCCTTGGCTGGCTGGTGGAACTCATCCCTGTTCCTGCCGTCGCTGGTTTCATGACCGGCTCAGCGATCAATATCGCGGTCGGTCAGGTCCCTGGGCTCATGGGCATCACAGGATTCGAGTTTGTCCATTATCTGCTATTTCGAGCTTACCTGATCATCCGAGCTCGAACAGCACACGCGCCGCCACGTTCCATGTCATCATCAACACACTCAAGGGACTCGGCAGGACAAAAAAGGATGCCGCCTTCGGTCTCGTTGCCCTCTTCTTTCTGTACGCAATTCGAATGACCTGCGACTACCTCTCTCGCCGTTACCCCCGCCGAGGTCTGCATTTCCCCTTACGTCTTGTGTGCGAGCCCGTCTAATTGTTATAACGCAGCCAAGATATTTTTCTTCATCTCGGCGTTCCGTAGCGCATTTGTCATTGTCGTCCTCACTTTTGCCTCCTGGTTGTATACGCGTCATCGCAGAAGCGCAAAAGGCACGTATCCGATCAAGATCCTCCAGAACGTGCCGCGAGGTCTCAAGCACGTCGGTAGTCCCAATATCGACTCGCAGCTTCTGTCGGCACTTGCACCCAAACTCCCTGTTGCTACAATAATTATGTTACTGGAGCACATCGCCATTTCCAAGTGTAAGCCGGGGGTTCATGAGACATCTTTCTGATTTTTTAAACTAATGCCCACTCAGCATTTGGACGTATCAACGGCTACAAAATTGACCCGAACCAGGAGCTTGTTGCGATCGGCGTCACCAACACTGTCGGGACTGCCTTTGGGGCCTACCCCGCTACTGGGTCGTTCTCACGCTCTGCTCTCAAATCGAAATCTGGCGTGCGCACTCCTGCAGCGGGTATCCTCAGTGGCATCATCGTCCTTGTGGCGTTGTACGGTCTTACATCCGCCTTCTTCTGGATCCCCACAGCAGGGCTCTCGGCCGTCATCATCCACGCAGTTGCTGATCTCGTCACCAACCCTCCACAGGTGTACAACTACTGGCGCATCTCACCATTCGAATTCTTCATTTGGGTCGCCGCGGTGCTTGTGACCATTTTCTCGACCATCGAGAATGGGATCTATGTTTCCCTGGCGACATCGGCGGTACTTCTCATCTTCCGACTCGCGCACCCGCGCGGCCGCTTCCTCGGACGTGTTCGGGTGCACGCCAATGACAGCAACACCTCTCATTCTCGCGATGTTTTCGTTCCCTTGGCCAATAACCACGTGATCAATCCGCAGATTCGCGTAGAACCCCCTCCGCCGGGCGTTCTCATATACCGCTTGGAGGAGACGTTCCTCTATCCGAACTGCAGCGTATTCAACAGCGAAATTGTGGATTACGTCAAGGCAAACATTCGCCGCGGAACCGACGTACGCCTGATCCCTCTGTCCGACCGTCCGTGGAATGATCCTGGCTCGCGGCACGGCGCCGACTCCGAGTGGGAAGAGAACCAATCCAAACCGGTTCTCCACTCCATCGTGCTAGACTTCTCCACGGCGTATGGCCACTTTTTTTTTCTTCGACCTACCAACAGTCATTAATACTTTTTCGTGTGTAGTTCGCAGATTGATACGACGTCGGTGCAAGCGCTTATAGACACACGCAAGGAGATAGAACGCTGGACCGACCATCCGGTCGAGTTCCACTTCGCGTCAATCCTTTCGCCGTGGATCCGCCGTTCGCTCGTCGCGGCGGGCTTCGGCTATGACCACCGCATCCGATCATCTAGGCCCCACGACGTTGCCGCGATCGTGCCATACGATGATCCCGAGACTCGCAGCCCGGTTTCAAAGGACGTCGAAGCTGGGGACGTCGAAGCTAGGGACTCGAAGGGTACCTCGCTTTACGATAACTCGTACGGCGCCGTACGTCAGGGCGAGGCATCGGCTGTACAGATTGACACGCCGTACTTCCACTTGGATTTGGCGGAGGCAGTGGCCGCGGCGGAGGTGAGTTTGTTGGAGCTGAGTCCATCGACGTCCTCGAATTCTGTAGGAAAGTGAAGAGAGTGCAGAAGCGGGGATATGTTTAATTTGCTCAAGTATGATAACTTATCACGAGACCCATGTCGTGTGATGTAAGCGATATTACGTCGAACATACCTGGCTTTCCACGGCCATCGTGACTTGCCTTGATTCGATGTTCTCGCTCAGATCCCGAATACTGCTTGTCCCAAGGCTCACCCGTATTCGTCTCCTTTCTACTAGCTCGCCAGCTTGTTCCGGTCACAACAAAGTACGCTCGCGCGTTCACCTAACAGCCTATACTTAAACTTAGTACACGTACTACGGCGCTGTCTTTCTTTCTTCTAGTGGTCGAAAATTCAGCAAAAGAAGGGCGTCAATGACCTGCGTCGCGGGCAAGTCTACGCGCGAGCGTCCCGCGTAAGCAAAGACCGCCTTGCCAACAGATAGATAGACCTGACTAATGCTCTGGGCCGCCGCTATCCAGGACATCATGGTAGCAGCGCGCAGTGAGTCTCATACCGCCCCCCTGGCGACAAGCGGCAACTCACAAAAAGCCCTCCGTTAGATGGCGGGTCCACCGACCTCGAGAGGAACGTGGCGTTGTTCAACGCTGTCAAAAAGGCGCGCGCGGACGGGGTGCCCAAGGCGAATATCGAGAGCGCGTTGCAAAAGGTGCGTTGCGTGGTTTTGCCCCCTGGGCCTATTCGGTTCGCTCATTTTCACTACTTAGGCAAGCGGGTGGAAAAGGATGGAGCTGGACAGCTGATAACATACGAGGCGCTTGCACACGGTTCGGTCGGACTTATCATGTACGTGGAGATCCCCAGACGGAGCTGAGGCTCGTCGCGCACCGCGCGGTCACTGACTCGCGAAAGAGAATGCCTGACAGATAACGGGAATCGAACGCTACACAAAACCCGCGAGATCCTTAACGAACACAAGTACGTCGAACGTGCTGCACTCATTTTTCTTTCGTGCTTGGCTGACGGTGAACAGCGCTCGTTTCGCGACGGTTGGATTCATGTTCCAGCACAAAGGACGTGTGCGCGTCGCGCTCGATAAGCAAAGTGCGGAGAGTGGCGGAGTCGACAGGCTCCTTGAGGAAACGCTCGCGGCTGGCGCGGAAGACTTTGACCAAAACCCTGGATCCGGAGAGGACGTAGAGGTTGAGGTGCGTAGGCTTTACCCCCTTCGTCTACATAACAGTCTGCATGTCCGACGGCAGATTTTGTGCGCGCCGAATGCGCTGGGGAAGATAACGAATGCGGTCACCCAGTCTGGTCTTTCGCAGGGGCTGTTGTCCTGTGAGCTCATATACGCGCCGACTGAAGGACCCGGTGGAGGACGATGAATTGAGTAGTATAGTAAAAGGGGCTAGTGAGTGACCTGGAAGAGAACGAGGACACGCTGCGGGTGTGGACCACGCTAGATTCATGACGTTGCATTTGTTCTATCTATAAATGCATTTTCGCTCGACAGAAGGTGAACGAGGTGTGGGTGCACCCGGCGATGATACGACCCCAACTCAATCCTTGAGAGTCTTCCCTAACCGTGCCAAATGATAGTTGATCGATGGTCTATGTTGTTTGCCCTTTCATTGGCTGCCAGGCGCTGCGCAAGACGTCAGTTCCGTGCTACGAAACGAAGAAGGGGGTGTCGCACCGCCGTGCGCATGCACTCAAAGAGGGTCTGGGCGTGTTCGCTACAGGCCCCGATTGATCGAACGTCTTTGGTGGCCGCCCAGCATCCGAGCATAGACGCGAGTTGTGGGCCGCAAAGTACGACCGGTTGGTCTGCATGGAACGAATGGGTGAGTGGAGCCCGACGTCAATGTATGACGATGCGTGTGGAGGGCGTACTCTTCTGAGGGCGGACTTTTAGTTTTTTGATTTGCATGGTCGGTGGGGTGGTCGTAGCACGCAATGGAACGGACACGACGAGTGGACGAACGGAAACGAGGCGAATGGTGCCCGGGCCCGTAATTCCCACAATACTTAACTTATACTTATACGTGTCCCTTCCCGAGTTAATCACCACACCACTACTCCACCACCACCACCACCACCCTCGCCCTTCGTTTCGCTGCAATGGCTGTCCCTGTCATGCTCAACAAAAACAACTCCGGTGAGGTTCACGTCCAACCGACTCCTCATCGTGTAGTGACGGATGCCATGCATCACCCCTCTAGCCGTCAAGCGCATTATGCAGGAGGCACGGGAGCTCGCAAATGATCCAAGCACTGAAGTACTCTGCAGCCCCATTGGAGGTGTGTCTCGATTATTTATCCGCATTACACAATGACTTACACTTGGTCTCTCCCCTCCCTGTAACTTCAGGACGATATCTTTGTATGCGTAGTTTTTCTCTGCAACGTGTCACACTCTCACCAATGTGGATTATAGGAGTGGCACTGCACACTCCGCGGGCCTTCTGGCACTGACTTTGAGGGCGGATTGTACCACTTTCGCATCCGGCTACCGGCAGAATACCCATTCCGACCACCAAGCATCATGCTGCTCACTCCCAACGGCAGATTCGAATTGAACACGAAAGTAAGCTCACTCTTGGCCTATTTTCCTGTCTCTGGATCGCTCACCTACCTTCATCTCAGATCTGTATCAGCTTCACAAACTGTGAGGGTCTTGGTTCTTGCTTTGTTCCCATTTATAACACCGCGGTAGATCATGAAGAATTATGGCAGCCGGCTTGGGGCGTGCGGACCGGTCAGTTCCATAACCTCCAATCGAATCGGATCAGACGCGCTCAATCGGGCCATCCTCTAGCCATAATCGGTCTCCAGGGTTTTTTCCCTCTGAAAGGCCAAGCCGCAATGGGCATCGGGGCACTCGAGGTCCCGTCCAGCGAGCGCAGGCGCCTCGCCGCTTTGTAAGTATCCCCTTGTCTCTCGCCTTGGTACTCACCACCTTACTACTCGATTGCGTTTCTCCGAAAGGTCAAGGGACTGGGTCTGCCCCCGTTGCGACCACTCGAACATCCAGTCCCTCCCTGATCCCCCACCGCCGGGCTCCGCCTCAGCCTCTACATCCCCGCCGACAACAACGACGACCGGAGAAAAGACGTCCGCGGAGTCAGACGCGAGTGGCGTTCCGACACCTGCGGTAGGCGTAACTGTAACTCCGGTGGTTCGGTCTCCAGAGGTCGACCACCCGACCCCACCAGATCGCAAAACCGAGGCGGTAGCGAATAATGGCGCGACCACTTCCTCCCCGCTTCCTCCCCCAGGCGCCGCCCCCCGAGGTGGCCACCAAGTCGGTTCGTCTCTCTACCAGACACGCACACACGTGTCGACGGTCCGCCCGCCAATGCTACTTGACACGGCGATCGGTGTTCTCCTGGTGCTCGTGTTTGCGCTTCTCTGTAGACGCGTGTTTTAGTCCGGATAACTTTTAGACGCGACACGGTCAGAGATGAGATGACATCTTTATCCCCTTTTCCGTGTTTCAATATTTATCTCGTCACATCTTTTTCATGTATGGTAGAATGGGCACGGATCTCGGAAGAAGACGCTTCAATTATTGTGGAAGCCCAAGGTGACACCGCGACGAAACCTTCTTAGAGGTACATGTAACGGAGCTCACTGATTCTTATCGTAAGGTTTAGAGACTATAGTACAAGTACAGACTGGAATTAGTCCACAACACCACATGCTAGGTCCGGGCTTTGCTAGACCGGAAACTCCTTGATAGTCGTGCTATTGTCATGCTCGTGGCGTGCTATGATGGTGATGACTCTCGCTTTAAGGTTCCATTGGTATGGTACCGTTAGGACCGATGTGAGACCAACCATACTGCGATCTCTCTTACTTGCCACTGTCCGTCATACCGAATTATGTATGGCGTAGCGCGTACCCAACTATCATACTTGATCAAACACATGCTTTCGTTCTGCATTATTGCACAGAAATGATTGTACACTGTGGCGTCTGCGCCTCGGCAGGGAAAGACGTTGTAAAAAGCCAACGGCGATAACATATGATTATTATAGTCTCAGGAACAAGAGAACAGAACAAGCGGCGTAATGGAGGCAGAGAGAGAGAGCGCGCAACACATCCGTACCCAAACATCACCAACACAGCAAAAAAAAAAGTTTACTTTTTCTTCTGGTCCCGCACGCTCAACACGAGCAGGTCGTCCTCCTCCAGATTGTAGCTCGCGATCGTGTTGCGGTTCGTGAGCATCTTGCCATTGTACGACAGGATCAGTTTCCCCGCCGACAGCGAGCTGCCCGTCGTTGCGATGATGCGGTCCCGCAGCGTCGACACCAACAGGTTCAGCGGCAAGGTCCGCGATCGTCACGATCGTCCCGTCCATCTTCCACTCTGGCGTGCTCTCGTTCGACGGCAGTTGCACCTGCAGCGAAATCGGGTGCTAGTTTCCACGTCAGCGTCAAAATATAATGGCTATCATGGAAAAAAAAAAAAAAAACGCACCGCGTGCATGTTAATCCAATCTTGTTCTGGATAGTACTGTCCGCCGGGCAGCTTCGCGACGCGCTGGCGCTTCGCGGGTGGGACGTCGTCCGCGTCGCCTTCCATTTGATCTGCAGGGCGCACCGTGCCCGTGGCATTGGCGGCGGGTGCCGCCCCCTGCCGCTGGTGGGGTGAATGGAGCGGGTACGCGTCCGGGAGGAGGCTGGTACCCGAACGGCTGCGCCGAGTCTAGACCCTGATAGTGCAGCGGAGGAAGCATGACAGGAGGCGCGGGCGTCGGGTACATCGATGCGGGCTGCGGTCCCGACGATATCGTTGCGGCGGTAAACGAAGGGTCTTTCGATACCACATCGACGGGTTTTGGGGGGATAGGGAGAGCGGGCTGCACAGAGGCGAGAGGCGGGGGAGCTGCTGCGGGTCCGATGCCTGGGCCAATAGCATTTGCCTCCTGTCTGTGGGAGACAATCTCGGTTAATAGTTCGGTAGGGCGGCTAGAAAAGAGACGTACGGTCCTAGACCCTTCGCGCGGTGAATGGCAGCGATCTGTTCGTCGAAATTGACGTTCGTCGAGTACTTGTCGAGCGTGCCGGCCTTCGTCGCAGTGTGACCGTCCCACACAACCTTTTCCCTTTCCTTCCGTCGCTCGCGCTCCTCTTCCTCTTCCCGCTTCCTCCTCTCCTCGTCTGTCTCCGTGCCGAAAATATCCACGCGAGTTCGTGCAAGATTCTTGAGTGAGGAGACAACATTTGCCCCGCGCTGCAACTCCGAGGCCTGTGCCTTCCGAGCCTCGAGTGCGTCGCGCTGTGACTTCCACCGCGGATCAAGAAGTTCGATTCGCATATGTTCTTGCAATTCGTTGACCGGGATTTGCTGACCGCATATGCTACAAGTAGCCAGTGCCACCTTACTCTTACTACCCACTGGCGGAACATGATCAGAGACAAAACTCGACACCAATGGGTAGGAGCACTTACATTTGGGCACATAGTCGGTTCTGATTTTCATGGGCGCACCAGCCTCCAACGAGCTGGCTTGTACGACCTTCGCACGTTCCACTTCCTTCCGTTTCTCTTCCTCCTCCTTTCTCTTCCGTTCCGACTCTGCGTCTTCGTCGTCGCTCTCCTCCATCATCACGTCGTCGTCCGCTGCTTCAGCACCCGCACCGCCAGCGCTGCTAACTGCGGCAGCTGCCTCAGCCTCAGCCGCCGCTTGGCGTGCTCGGTGAGCTTCCACATCCTCGGCGGTTGTCTCCATCACCATCGCGGCCATACGCTTCTGTGCTAGAGTCATATTTTCCATTTCTTGTACGCTCATAGGCGGCGGTAATTCGGCCGGGGCATCGGCAGCCGTGAATTCAATCGTTTGTACTATGGCGTAGTCATGCCAGTCAATCTCTGCAAACGCGACTGCACGCAAAAATAGATGTCAGGTCCTCGCTTTTTGTCACAGATTTCTGTAGTCCACGTACCACGCTCAGCCTCACGGTCATCCTCACGTTTCTTCTCTTGTTCACGTCTGGTACGCTCCCATTTCGCATGCGACTGTGCTTCTGTGAGCATTCTCCACTTTGCATCAGCCTCGGACCGCTCCTTCAGCTTTCCCAGTGTCTCTGGGGTAGGCATGAGGACCTTGGTGTATTGTTCGATGAGTCGATTGAAGTACCCGAAGAGTGAGTGCGTAGGCTTGAGAAAGTCGAATTGATAGTTCCGACCCTCTTTCACCGAGAGGGCCGCCAGGAACGAGTGTCCTTGTCTGGCTGTGAATAGTGCGGTTAGCTTCATGATATCACTTTTTAAAAAATGCACTCGTCAGCCCGAGAAGGGGAAACATATAATCGAGAGCGTACAGGTCGACCGCGCTGATGTTTGGTATCTCCAATATAAACTCGGTGGGTGGTGGTGGTTTTCCATAGTCCTCCGAGACCTTTCCATCTACAGTCTCTCCAACTTTACTATCCACATCCGCCGGCACACCATCCAAGACTTCTCCTCTCATCGCTTGTTCCAACCGGGTTCTGTAATATGCATGATAAGGGTCGGCCGGGTTGAGGAACGAGAACGCGGGGTCCGTACGCCGGCTCTCGCGCAGTTTTACCTCGAACTGGAGCGGATCCGACGAGCGGTTCATATGCACAATTGTGCGATTAATGGTGGCTATGAACGGGATGCCCGACATGCATACGCTGGTAAGGCTATGAGAGACCCAAAATTGACGACAAGGACGTACACTTCACATCCGGGGGAGGGAGGATAAGACCGGTGGTGAACTTGAGTGTTCCCGAGGGACCGACACTTTCGTCGCCATTGGCGCCAGCACCATTGAGAGGGAGAGGTGTCGACAGTGAGGGGTCGATGTCGGTGACCGTCATGGTGCCGTTCATCGTGGTCGTTGGAAGACCTTAGGTCGTGGGAAAATGTTACACAGCGCCACCGAAAACGAATTCGCGAACTGACGACAACACTTCAAAGCAGATATGTTCGGTGCATTCAGACCGACCGCAGCCGTCAATGTTGGTCTTTTATGGTACGTGTAATCTCAGGTTCTCGTGGTCTTCTGACATTCGCAATTGTAGGAAAGTGCCATGGCGGCTATCGGTGACACGAAAAGCCAACGTCCGAGACCGTCTCAAGAAAGTTGACGCCGTTATCGAGACCGTCAGAGCCAGTGGTGTTGAGTGCACAGCATTGGTGTGTTCTCTCTTCCGACAGTCGCTTTTTTCTCAAATCTAAAACTTGTGCAAAAAAAGACCAGCGCGCTTGCTTTACCCAAAGAGCATGAAATGGATCCCAAGGACAAATACACCGTCTTTTCTCCTCACCACAGAGGATATCGCAAAGGTGTTCACAAGGTGCCAAAATGGACTCGTGTATGTTCCTTATCCCTCGCACGGCAATAACGTCTCACCTTGCTCGCAGATCACACAGAGAACAAATCCAAAAGGCTTTTAGACTACATCTATATTATGAACGTTTCGCACTACAACCATAATGTGAATGCCAACTACTAGAAAAGTACGACGTGTGTCTTCCCAGCTTTTATCCGCTCCATTACTTGAGGCGCACCCAGTACCGTCCTGAAGACTTCGTCCCGCGTCTGAGGAATGTCCAACAAACATAGTTCTTTCGCGTCACGATGGCTCACATCGAGTACGATATGCGTGAGAGCCGACACCGAGAGTGCATCTAGGCGGGAATGCCTATTCAGTTACCGCTGTCGACTTGAGACGTGAAGTACTTGCCTGTCTCACAAAGCAGCTTACCGACCCTGCCCGGCGTACTGACCGCTGAGCCGATCTTGGTCTTCTTGAGAAGGTTGATGTGCTCTTCGAGTTTGCAGTGCTTGGCGAAAAGCTTCGCGACACCAGCACTCTTCTCACCTTGCAGCGTTTTGTTCTTGAGGGCGCGGGTCACATCCGCCGCACGCAAAGCTGCCCCTGTTAGAAAGAGTAGTGTGGGCGCTCCGAACGATTTGGTTCTCTGCAGTAACCGGGTGTGAAGATCCGGTACCACTGTCATTCGAGAAGGGTTACTGAAACTCAGAAGCGAAGACAGAGGAAGGTGGTATATACCTTGAGTAATAAAATTCGCCAACGTGTCCAAACTCCTCGATCCCGTCCATGTAGTCGTATCCACTATGAAATTCTCTGCCTAACAACGTCAACTTTTAAGATGTCGTCTGGGAGACCCCGAATTCAGCACGTGCCTTGAATTTGTCTGTCCTGAAGCTCTAATGCAGACATTTTTGAAAAGGATTTCGCTTGCATAGCGGACAGGTACTCGGACATTATGGCGGGGGAGCGCGACGCCACAGACGGGAGATCACCTGGTTCGATAGTCTCGTTAAGCTTTCGCTTCTGTTTCAAAGAAGGCGTGTCAGGAACAGAGAACGACGGTACAGAAAGGTCGTGTTTAGGATAACTCGCGAGAGAGAGGGAGAGACCTTCCTTTATTCTGCGCTCTTTTTCTTTCTCTTTACGTCTTCGCTTCTTCTCCAGAAGTGAGTTTGGCCGTTCTTTGGGGGGGTCTACTTCGTCCTCGTCAGCGCTGAGTAATTTTCCAATGTCGTTGTGATCTCCGAGGGATGCGAAACCTTCATCTTCGGAGAGTGCGACTGTTTCATCTGGCATGAAATCATCATCGAGGTCGTCTCCCCTGTGAAGTGTCATTGTGACCGATGAATGAAACCAACCTTACTGTAGCCGGGCCGCGTTCGCTTTGCCCTAGCAGCGCCGCTCTCAGGCTCGCTTCGCTTCCAAGGCGATACCCCGCACTCGTAAATCTATGTTATAATATTGGTCCAACTCTCAGCAACCAATATATCTTCCTCCCACGTCCTACGATACTGCTTCCTGCCGCCACTGCCACCATTACTATGACCTACTATGTGGCTCCTCCGTTCTCCATTCAATGGCTAGATACCACGCCACATAGACAGTTGCCGCACCCCTCAATCATGGGTAACCAACGCCCGGCGATCACAGCTCCCCAACCGTACGACGCCTTTCTGGTGTTGGACGTGGAAGCAACATGCTACCCGGGTACTGACTTCCACTGGCCTAATGAGATCATTGTACGTTATCACGCGCGAGGCGTTCTCATCGGCTCAATCGACCACAGGAATGGCCCGTTTGTCTTCTCAGATGGGTAGACAAAGGAAGTGACGGCATGGCTAGCACCTTGCAAAAGGTGGCAGAATTCCGCAGCTTTGTCAGGCCGACATGGCGTCCCAAGCTATCCCCCTTCTGTACCTCCCTCACCGGCATAACTCAAGTCAGTGCATTCCCACTCCATCATTACTACCGTCAGCCCATCGATGGGATGCTCTGGGTCCGTGCCTTTAGGAACAGGTTGACAGCGCACCACACTTTCCTGACATCGAGCGAAGGTTCTCAGCTTTCCTCGTGCAGCACGGCCTGATTCATCCGGAGACGGGCGACCGCCTTGTCCGTTTTTGCTGGTGTACTGATGGTCCGTTTGACATCCGGGACTTTGTTGTTAAACAATGTTTCATATCTAATGTCAGTCCAGTGCCTAATCGTAGACCCGCCTACGAGTCATCCCTTGACATCATCATTTCTTTCTCGCTGTTATAGATTTCCATGCCTGTATGGCTCAGGGGGGACGTTATCGACGTCCGGAAGATTGTGAGCGCGTGGTCCGAGTTCAGTCGCGTCCGTGGGTTGAAGGTCCGTTTCCACAAAATGCCACGGCTCCTATGTTACCCTCATCTCGGGTCACGTCCTTGCTATCTAGCCCACTCTGCCCCGTCGCATGTCACCAAATATCGTGAATCAGTTACGGTTCCTCGAGCTAGCGCCGTTCGAGGGAAGACAGCACAGTGGAATCGATGTGAGTTTTCCTCTGCTTGCCGGTAATGGTTACATATCCTCAACTATTCTGACCCCAGGATTCACGCAATATCGCCCGTATTGTCATTGAACTCGCACGCAGGGGGGTCCATCTGGTGCCGAACACACCCATCCGGCCCGAGCGGCGCTGGCCGTGGATGGGAAAGTCTGGTCAAATTCTCGAGCAGTATTGCTTCACGCCACCTTATTAGTAGTCGCATACTCCTCTCGTGCGGTGTGGTCGCTGTATGTAGCATTTACCACGGATCATGGGGTGGAGGGGGACCATGCTCCTTCCCCATTCGTCTTCTTTTCCTGTTATCACCTTGCTGTGTGTTGTCACGTCTTTTCATAAGTCTTTTCATGTATGCTTCTCATGTTCTTAGCTGTAATCCCCCCTCTGCTTGTCTCCGCGCAATGGTAATGATAATGATTAACTAAAACTAGGAACGATTAGCTTCAGATGTTGACAGCGGGTTCCTGGCGACAATGTCAGCTTCTCCCAGGCTCAGTAGATGTTCTCTCACAAGGGGTACTCGGCTCGGACTAGGTATAATTAAAGCCGGTTCCGTACTGCTTGATCCTGGGATTCCTACATTCACACCCGGCCAACTTAACCCTTAAACGTGTCCAGATCGGGACGACAATCTCGCACGCGCAGCCTCGCGCCCATACACGCGTCGTGAATACAGCACCCGTTCAATCCTGTAAATAACTGTTCATTGAGAATTATGTCTAATATCATTGGTTTGTACTGCACGCGGGCTGAGCCGTTGGGAATGTGACTTTATGGAAGAAGTAAGGGGGATAAGGGAAAACCGCCGGCTACCCCAGCGACCCGCCGCGGAGGGAAACCAACTCGGTAAAAACACACACTATCCAAGGGAGAGGGGTGAGATTGGAGGAGAGGTCATCGTATACGTGTGTGAAAGCCTGCTCCACCAACGCGTGAGCAACGAGCTTCGGAGCTCCGACGTGTTCCACTAACGTCTAGATTATGAGAATTCCCCCACCGCACAGGAGTAAAGAAATGCCAGCGCCGTGCGCCGCTCACTGCGAGAACGGGTCATCAAGCGGCAAGAGGAGGCCTACAAAAATGGAACTCACGAAATCCCACAGCGTGCCGAATGCGGGGATGCCGGCCTCCTTACACCCCTGCATAATTTCTGAATTGCCGATGTAATTCGATGTGATGAAGACGACTACAGAGAAACGCGCGTCAGCACTGCCGCACACAAAAAACAGCCAGAGCGGACTGAGTCACCTTCGGCATCCCAGGAGTGAAACGCCTCTTTCAGGATCTTCATCGTATCTGGACGGCCGCCCCTGAGCTTGCTGTCCCACAATAAGAGACGCTCTGGGCCGATGTGACGGTGGATGAGTCCACTGATCGTCGGCCCAAATGTCTTCTCCTGATCAGAGCCTAGATACCGGGAGAGAAGACCATGAGCATCCTTATTGCAACCAGTGCCGTCAATTTCTGGACGTACCGATCCAGATCAAGTACCTGAGCCCGACTGGTCAGCATGGTCCCGGCGGTGTGAGAACATGAAGGTGTCTCACCAATGGGGTGACTGGAGGCAGGTGGACAACGCAGCGCCGATGCCGGTACCCGTGCATATCCGAACACCACGTTTGTAGAGTGTGGAAGTATTAGAGACACCAGCGAACTGGAAATCCGTTACGGACCGCCCTTGTGACTCGTAAAGGGTTGCCTGGGCTCACCTTCAGTTCCCGTGTCCAGAGTGTCCGAGGAGGATCGTTTACGAGGCTGCGAGTAAAGTCACCTGCCATGCGGACCATGAGAATTGTGTGGGACAAATCGGAAGATTAGGCGTTACCTTGCACACCGCAAATCATATAGTGATATTTGGCGTGAGTCCCCTCCCTAAAGACATTAACTTGTGTGAGCAGATGACTCCGATAACAAAAGGAGCTCCTCACGAAATGATCCCGAAGGCATGGTACTCCATAATGGACGTACGGCTAATACGCCCGAGGAGTCCTTGTTGCATTCCACGCTTGAACCGGATTATCGCAACCTTAGGCGACGGCTACAATCACGAGGCTTAGACGTTCGACTCGATCGAGACGAATAAAGGGCTCACGAGTTCAATATCCACGGGAACCTCGCGGACGCAGAGCCATGGGATGATGATACTGAATGAAGCGTGTGAGCGTTCCTGTGATAGAGGGAAAAGAATTCTACATACAACGTCGTCATCCCCATTGCGAACCAGAAGTCCTGCTGGCGGAGGATGTGCTGCCCACTTAAGTTCCACGTCCGAGTGTCCGGATTATACGAGTCACCGAGTATGGTGAAGACCCCTGAAACGAGGCCATTAGCACCTTTGAAAATTCGGCCGAAAGGAATTCTCTCACAAGTAAGGATGAGGCCGAGCCATCCGACGAAGCGGTGGTGGCGCTCGAAGATACTGATAAATCATTTAGCCGACCTTGTCGTCGTCGTGGTAAACGTGACTCACTTGTGATGGGTGTTTCTCACCCAAGGGAACGCGCTTATGGCACTAACAATAACGGCAATGTTCGTTATCGCACCGACGATGAGAATCGAATCATGATTGACAGAATGGTGCCGGAAGTTGTTCACGACCTTCACGATGAGCCAGCCAACACCGGAAAGTGCACAACCACTGTGAATGCCCCCGAGATGCTGCAAACGTTGTTCGTGAGCTCACTCATATGCGTCAAGGCAACATGAATTCATACCTGAAGAACAGATGTGCAGCCCAGCCTCCACCATAACGGCGCCCACTGACAAACGATAAGCACCAAATACGAAATAGCGGCTGAACTAAATGCGATGGTTACCTTGGCGAAGCAGGTGTTCACAAACAAATACAAGAAACGGCCAAAGAGCTCGTTGCGCATGAGGATGGCGAAGTTCAGGTTTCCCAAGGCCATGGCGCCAGTATACCTCTCGGCGTACGGAAAGTGCCCTGTCACTGCCAGGCCGATCCCGACCATATTCAATGTGAACACAAACGTGAAAAGTTTCCTAGCGAATATGATCAGAAACTCGGAATGAAAACGTGCGTGATCGACGCATACCTGTATGTATTGAACCACAACTGCCAGAGGATCCATCTGGAGACCTTCTTGGGAGGCGGCTTTGTCGTGGGGGGTTTCGGGATGGGAACGACCTCTTTGGACTGAACGAGAGGAGTGTCGACCTTCTTCTTCTCGTCGACGATCAACGCTAGGGTGGCAACACTCGATGGCCCCGAGTGGTTCTCGAGGGTACCCTTTTCTGCGGCATCGTAGGCAGGGGCAGCACACTCAGGAGCAGCAGACATATTACGAGAGGCTAGGTGGTGCGTGGTGACAGAAGGTGGGGCGGGATCGCAGAACCAGCTGTAAAGGGGAGAGTGTGTGCTAAGAATGAAACTTGGGTGCCAGCCCTACTTATGGGCCTACGGGGCTCGCTGTGGACCAGCGTACAGCATGGGATGGTTTGTCACGCTTTCAGTCAAGAACCAAATTACCGGGCCCGTGGCTAGGGAATGCATCCAGCGGTATGGGTTGAATAATCAAGGCCGGGTCGAAATTGACCGAATCCGGTAAGTCGCCCTTTATCAGTCTCTCAGCCAAACGGATGATATGTACGCGCGTGTGAATAGCACAGCATATCCGATTCTCGTGTTACCCTTTGACCTTCGTCGGCCAGTCGTGATTCTTCCACTGCGCAATCAAGCGGTACCGATTCCCCACTAGCGTACTAGTTTGTCTGAGCATCGATCGGCAGAATGTAGGCGCCGACAGGTGACCTGAATCGTACTTCGCATGCCAGTGAGAATGATCTTGGGAAAACGCCCCCACAGTAACGGTAGCCAAAGGGCCCACCTGGAATTTAAAAGAGTTCGAACAGAACCATGAATCGCTTCCACCTTCCACCTTCGTACGAGAATGAGTCAACAGCGTCATCACCGACAACACAACCAGAGCCCCGCTGAGTGCCTCCGCAGTTGAAAGAGCCTTGCACGACCGTGCCAAGATCCCCGCTAGCTCCTCGAGTACAGCTGACGTGGCGCCGGACAGAGAAAAGGCGATGAATAACCCCGAAACGTCAAGAACAGGACGGTAAGTCAGCACAGAAGACAATAAACATGATGGGGCACAAAAAAACGGAGTGCCATGTGCCCATGTTTGATCGGTGTTCAGCTGCGCTGCGTTGCAAAGTTAGCACCGGCGGCGGACGCAAATTTTCCGCAGTGCGATGGACGTACTTCTTTGCCATATCCGTTCGTTACACCCTCAGGCCCCGGAGAATAGGAAGGTCAGCTACACACGGCCGTGATATCGGATTGTCTGGACCCGAAACACGACCGAACGATGCTACGCGCGAACAGGAACGAGGGACGATCTATGATCCATCCTCGTGGCGAGGAGGAGTGTAAGCGACTCGTATGGGCGTGATGAGCTGGCGCCGGTGCTTCATTAGGCACCAACGTCATTGACAGTCCGCGTCGTTCGGATTCCGCGGCCTGCCAATGGACACTGCTAGCGCTCCAGGCCCACTGTTTCCAACAATAATAGTTACTGTACCTGTGGCCGTGGTCTTACAATCATCGCACCCACTCCTCTTTTTTCACTCGCCGGTTGTCAGTCCTATTCGGCTGTCATTCAACCCACGCGTCCTTTTCGGCAAGGTAAATGCACTTGAGGTATCTTCTTTGCAGGGCACTACAAACAATCTCCGTGCGAGCGGGCTCGGGGTTACTTCGATGCCGTGAGAGCATAGCGACACACAGCTACAGATCAGTGGACATTGATCGGCTTTATCGTGTTGACCTCGTAGGTACCATTCAACCGAATACTGGCCCAGCTGGCCGAGACGCCGAATGCAACGAAGGAGTCACTTCTCAAACACTTTACCATTATCAATACATTGAATTAACGGTTTCATTTGCCACTATCATGTCATCCAAAACATACAGAGACTCTCCTCGGCCATCGAATCGTTTGCTAGTTTTGCTACACGTGGCAATCAGAGTGCCATAAACTCTTACTTCGTCATGGTACTTACTGGTTCACGGTATGTGCGAGTCGCGAAGTCTCGGAGGTCCTTCAATTGCTGAGAGGTCATCTCCTTGAACATGGCAATTTCGGTACTGTTCTTGACTATGGCCCGAACAGTCTCTTCTTGCAAACGCGCGATCTTCTGCATCTGTTCCCGATACCTAATCGGCAGAAAAATTGATGGGCGAGAAGCGGTCCTGAATTTGGTACGTACGCGATCTGCAGGGTCTGCAACTGAGACTCTACACCAGCACCACCGGAGAGTGCTGCTGTCCGAGCCAGTGTAAGATTCCGCTCTAATCGTTTGATTTCGGCGTTGTTAACGAGGGCTTCCCGCTGAGCAGTCTATAACGGCGATAAAACGTGCCAGAGTGAAACGCGAAAGCGGTGAATCTTACTTCTCGGAGATCTTCCGCTTGTTCGTCCAAGACCATCACCGTCTTTTCTGTCTCGTTAATCTCGTCTTCCAATTTCTCGCACTCCGAAATCAACTCGTCGAATTCGTGGTCCATTTGGATCCTCTGGTTGTTGACAGTTATGCGCTCGTCCCGTTTGGCCTCCAGGATATCATTCAGTGTTGGTCTTATGACATGACGGATGTCTAGGCCCTTTAATAGGTTTTCTGGCTGCGATGCTGCAGTGTTCAGTTCCATTCGGAGGTCGATATCTTGGAATGGCCGGGGAAGCGGCGGGAACAGCCCCAAATCCGAGAGGAGCGTCGTGTATGCGTCAACTGCTTCCTCAGCAGCGGCACCATGGTTGGCGACAGCTACCTCGAGTGAGTGAACGTCTTTCTGGGTTTCAGCAATTTTGGCCTTCAGCTCGTCCATACCCTGAGCGAGTTGTTCGTGTTCGGTGTTCATACGGACAACTTCATCCGGCGATATATTCTGCTCCTTGACAACCTCGGAGAGCCGCTCCTGCTCTGCTTCCAGCTGCTCTAGGTTCGATGCTAACCAACGATCAGACCAACGTGTACTCCAGTAAGAGAATAGCACTCTCACTCACATTGCTGTGTAATGTCGATCTTGAGATTCGCAATGTGACTGATAAGTGTCTTCTTCCTTCCTTCCCAGTTATGTATACACTCTTGGAACTTCTCAAAGTCCCGCTTCATGCACTGGTTATCGGAGAGAAGTTTGTCGATTGGGGCCTTACAGAATGTCAACTGACGGTTTTGTGGAAGATATCGCGTACGTACTGGCGAAGACTGTAGTTTGTCATACTTGGCCTTGACCTTCGCGAGCTCTACCTTCAGTTCCTCAAGTTCAACCTCAGTCTGCTCGTCCTTCTTGGCTATCGTGTTTCAATAAAGGCACTGGGTCTAAATAGGCTAGAAACTTACCGTATCGCTCTTCCAATTTTAGTTGTTGATCTACGAAGACGTCGGACCCCGTGCAAAAGATTTCGTAAGCTTCTGTGAAGTAGTCGAAGGCGAGAGCGGAGTGATGATCAGGGTGATCGAATTTCTCTGGAATGATTTCGGAATATTGTAGTGTAGGGTGCCCGCTGTCCATATAGGCCAGTCTTCCCTGCATGAATGATGAGAAATCCCTTTCAAGGGAACGGACCCCCACGACGCACCTTGCACATGCATACGAGCCAATGCAGAACACCCAACAATGAAGGCCATGAGTGCATGCTCGCCGGAGCGGCGAGCCATTTGGGGTCCACTTGTCCGACGAAAGGGTATTGAACGCACTTCAACGCCGAAACGAACTCTTCCTCAAAGCGCACTTGAGGATCGAATGAGTAGCCTGGATCAAGCATGGAGAGCAAGAACTGGAAGACGTTGCGATAATCCTTCCCGGTCATGTTCGTCAGGGTCTGGATTGATATGTCGTACTCTGTGCCTCCGAGCCAGCTAACGATATCTTGACGCATCTTGGTTTGGTACTGACGATCGCGGAGAGGGCGAGTGTCTTTGAGAACCTGAGCAGTGACTGGTGGGGGCGCGCCTACCCCGCTTCCCCAGAGCGATCCTCTACGCGTGCTCCTGTCGTCAGATGTAAGCAGCCTGCGCATAGTAGGAGGGCGGGCAAAACCATACGGTTTTAATGGCGTCTGCCCATTTTTCGAAGCACTCGCGAGAAGCGGGTCCAAGTTCTGTGACCTGTTTAGAGATGGCGTAGGGTGCGTTGAAGGGACTGCGAGAGTTGCTGGAGGATAAACACCACGGGAAGCTGGCCCAGCAACAGAGAGCCGCTTATTCTGCGTAAAATTCAAGGTATGATTCTTCACGGCAGATGAAGGCATTGGCATTGGGATCCCTGATCTTCCAGTATCTTGAGGGGGGAAAAGCATGGATCTACGCGTGGATTCGCTCATCGTTGGTTGTAGCGGGTGTAATTGACCAATATCGACCAATCCTGACGCGCCTGACGCTTGGCCTGATGCTGGACGCGTTCAACGAGCGCGACGCGATCACGTGATACGATAGAGTCTAAGGATGGTCGACCACTTGGTCGACCCACTCAATTAAGCCAAAGAGCCCTCGGATGTCTATGGGGAGGTGATGGGAAAAGGAAGACGACAACTGAGTGGGACGGGAGCTGGAACTCGGACATATAAACACTTCGTATTTATGTATTCCAAGGCTCAAACATAGATATATCATCGCGTCATCTCATGGAATTGGGTGTGACATATGAAAGGGGCTCTGGGGCTCCGATTGTGGGAAAGAAGAACGCCATGAGCGTACTTACATGTGATCATCCGGGCTTGGACAAGATGTATGAGCGAGTCGCACTGGATTGGTTGGGGATCAAGCACAAGATCTTGAATGGGGTGTTACCGAGCTCTGCCTACTAACGACACACCGTTTACAATATAACTATATGACCCCTTCACTGCTTTCCGTTCTATCTCACTTTCATATAACGTTTGTGTTTGTTCACTGGCGGAGGAGCAGGTGTCCCAGATGCGTGTGATATCTTGCGCGATATGGATTCTGGACGTGAGGTGCATACGTGTTTTTAGCCCCGGGCCTATCGGCTCCTTCCCGGACCGGGCGCGATGCATCGCCCTCGCTGCGCTTACTTCGACATATGGGGAAAGCCTTGACATCAAGGCCTTTTCGTTCCAACACATGTCTGTACTATCGAAACTTCCACAGAAACTTTCTTCCCCGTTTGCGTTGCTTGGTGATGAAGCAAAGCTTGCCTTTCGCAGTCAACCGGGTGGAATCGCGAGATTGGCCTCAACTCGTGTGCGTTTATTCCAGTGCATCCATGGGAGAGACGTACCTAAATGAGACTGAATCGTGCAGAATATAACAGAAAGCGACGTTTACTGGGATCAGGTGCGTGCAGTACATCTACCATGTCGCCGGACGCGGGTTGACTCGGACTTCGTTAATAACTCTCAGTATACCGTTCTTTTCGATTCGGCTTCCGACGTATTTTCGCTCGTTTCACCTCAAGACAGTGAGTTGTGGACTACTTCGTACCGCTCCGTACTCACCATATCCGAAGTTCGTCGGGCACTGGTCGAAGCACCAGAGAACATTGCGACCCTCATCCGTGTCATTACTTCTCGCCTTTTTAATCTTGTTTCCGACCACACGTTCCCTTCTGTTCCAACGACATATGTCACTTCTTTTGCCTCTTCTCTCATCAAAGGGGGAACAACTGAGCGCAATACCACCAAGGAGGTCCTAAATTGTCTACGGGTCCTGCAGCGCGTCCTCCCCGTCATCTTTGAACTGGAAAGTGAACCTAGCGTATTTGAAAAAGAGGTCTTATGGAAGAAGGACGTCGTCGATGACCAAAACCTCCACGAACAGACCGAGCAAATACCTCAGTTTGTCATCGAGGATGACGACGACGACGACGGGGAGGGTGGGTCAATCATGGCCGACACATTGCCCAAACCTTCTCAGGCGAAAACTACGGCGCTTCCCTCTCTTGCGGAAAAGCTCTTTAGCTGTTTGGTAGATCTGCTGTTCTGTTGCGGCTTCACTCTTCCCTCCAAGCTACAGGTAGATCACTACAAAATCAATTATGTTATTTGGTGGGTGGCTCAGTCTACCATGGGAGCGCTCTTTTCACGATTTCCACAGGGAGAAGGGCGTGGGTTCAACTGCCGATCTTGGACCTACTCAAGCATATGACACCAATAAGGCAGAAGTGCTTCGCCTTTTACTTGTCCTTCTCTCTCGTCAGATATATACGCCACCATCGTCCCTGTTCACGACCCCTTCCTTGTACACCCTTCATTTCGTTCAGCATACCCAGCGACGAGACGTGTTGACTATCTTGTGTTCTCTGCTGAACACGGCTATGAACTCATCGCAGTCGCCGAACACCACTATGATCGGAGGCGTTGCAGGGCGACTTCCGTACAACCACCTTGTATTCAAAGGCGAGGACCCAAGAGTCAATCTTGTCAGCCTCTGCTTCCAAGTTCTTTGCGCTCTCTTGGACTTTCAGGGCGGAAGTGCTAGGGATATTCCCATAGGCTCTGATGAGCTTCAGACATACGCGCCCGCGTTGAAGACCAACGCATTTAGATATTTTCTGGCAAAAGTGGTACGTTCGAACATCTGATCGCTTTCTGGGCTGGGCTTAGTTGATATCGCCAGCACCGGACCGCGGACTTCGCGTTCATCATTGACGGTGTTCTTGGAATATTGGAACAACAAATAGCATCCACCAACAACATGCTTCCTGGATCTAGGAGATCCATCCCATATGTAGTGGAAACAAGTGAGGACTACGGACTATTTTCTCCGTGACCGCGATCTTATGATAACTTAGTCGTTCTATTCTGGAAAATGATTGAATTGAACAAGGTATGAGCAATTTTCCAGAGCTAATGTTACGAGGGGCTGAACATCTCTGCTCTCGTAGAAATTCCGGTCGTACCTTTTGGAGCAAGACAAGTCGATGGACATCTTGGTGTATCTTCTATGCTACTTCCTCGAGATCAAGGAGAAACCTGGTAACGACCTCAGCTGAAACTTCTCCATATGCTGACATAAATGTGATAGAACAACACGGGCTCTGCCGAGCGCTGTCCTACATTATCCAGACACTCTCTGCTGAACCCGCTTTTGGTTTACAACTAACCTTCCCGATCAAATCGGCGCATATCCCTGCAAAGTGGAATGTCGGTGGCGCTGCTGCAGATTTCATGATCAACGTACGTGGATCACTAGGGTAGGTGTTACTGTTGGTGACACCTCATACAGGCCGTCTACTTGATCATTGCGACAACATCTGGTTCTCTCAGCTCGATGTATCCAGCGCTGATCATAGCACTTTCCAACTCGGCGCCTTATTTCAAATCTCTCAATGTCAACTCTGCAACACGTTTGCTCCAGCTTTTCAGCTCGTTTGCGAGCCCCGCTTTCCTATTAGCAGACGAGGGCCATCCGAGGCTTTTGTTCTTCATGTGAGTCATCACACGGACTCGCGATTGCGACGTCATCCAATCCGCGGCTTTAGGTTGGAAATATTTAACTCAGTCATCGCGCATCATCCTTCCGAGAACGCCAACGTTATCTATGCTTTGTTGAGAGCGCATAGGACCTTCGAGGACCTGGGCACATTTACGTTAGCGAGTGGTTTGCGCGACGTGCGACGAATTCAACGGGCAAAAGAAGAGCAGTCTCGTGCCGCGGATACCAAGGGTAAGAGCCGAGCGGCGGAAGAAGTGTACGACCAACCGCACGAAGAGAAACAGAAGATGCTCGAACGGGAGAACTCTCTCGGAATCTCAAGCAGGGAACAGTCCGCTGATAACCTGATGGAAGTCCGAGTGGTGCCGCGAGATTCTTCTCCTCAGCAGGAAGAGACCGTCTCGCCGCAACCACTCGAATCGCCTACCATAGAGCAAACGACGCTCTCCAACTTCCCATCTGCAGTGTCAGAGAAAGCGAGAGGCAAGATGCGGGAACGCCGGTCCATGTCGTTGGACACGGACAACAGTTTAGATCGTGTGACTGCCACTGCTGTTGGGCGGAATGGGTTCGTACCAACACAAGAATGGGTAAGGACGGTTTCACATTGCGTGATTGATATATGGCCGCTGACCATCACGATCACAGGTGACATCGTGGCAGCAAGGGTCTGTCGATTTCTTATCTGGACTTGACTATCGTCTTTACCTCACTATTTGCAGGCTCCCTCTCGACTCGGTGATGCTGATGGTTTCCGAGCTGATGCCCAAGATCCAAGATATTCAGGCGTCGCACAAGCCGAATTCTACTGCTGGGGTTCTCGACTATCTGAGCCACATCTCCCTGAAACAGATCCTTCCAACCCCACCGCCTTTAAACCCGCGGAGGTTCATTGTTAGTTGTCATACCCATCTCGTCAAAGATACGTGACTGATCCTATTTTTAGTGGAGCGAGTCATCACTCGTTTGGCTTTCTTCATTGACATGGGGCGAGATTTACGTGCGCGGTATGACCCCGCTCGGGATCTGGAATTCAACTAGCGTTCGATTGTTTTACGTGAAACACGCACAAAGTAATCAGCGTCAGCTTACAGAGGCGGTATCCAGTGTGGTGGGGGGGCTTCTAAGGCGAGGGAGTACAGAGCCGTCACAGTTATTGAGGCAACGCTCGGATCGTTCGTGAAGTACCTTCCCTATTTCCCAGGATAATTTTTTGTGCTGCTCTTCACCTTATGAACTAAGTCGTATTACATTCCCGATGACAATTTATTTAGCAGTCCTCTAGAGCGTGCGTGTACTCTTGTTGTTCCAAGTCAACGTCACGGGTATCGGAAAGATGGTCATATACGAGCAAAGCACGGTAACCTTCAGTTTCTGGGTGCCAGACATCCAGGTGTGGTCATTGAAACCCCAGATCGTCGTCATCATCCTCGACGAACGATGGTGGTTTTCGTCCACTGTTTTGCCTGATGGGTGTTCCCGACGCGACCGAGCGTGAGCTCCCGGCGTAAGACCCTTCCCTAGTAGTTAACTCGCTAATGAAGGGAGATCGGGTGGCAACCAAGGGTATAACGCACCGGCCAAGGGGTGGAAGTCTACCGAACTTTTTCGATTTTGCAGGGCTGCCTCTCTCTACTCGTTCACTCTCGTGTCGGGCCACCTGCTTGTCAATCTCGGACATCCAGTTCTGATAAAGTGTCCCCTGTGCTGCCTTGCGCGCGCGCTCATCCATCTTCTCTTTGACGGCTTCGGAGCGTTCGAACGTGAGCCTGTCGTGCATCGGCGTTGAGGCCAATAACGTTATATCTATTGACTGAGACTCTACGGCCTTCAGGATGCGTTGTTTTTGCAGCGAGTCGTTCCAGCTTTCGACAAGGGTAGATTCGCCTTCGACATCGCGCATCCAGGTCGTGTTGGTGCCATCTGGACGACTCCAGTCCTGCCAACGGATCTTGTAAAGTCATTGATAGACACTGCATTTCAGTCGATGAATATAGACAAAGTGATAGAGCGCGAGCTTGCCTCGTAGCTGTGAGCGAGTATTTGAGAGTTTGGAACTTGGTGGAGTATGTGCCAAGCACGTACCTCGAGATACCAAAAACATCAACATCTTCGCCTACTACTCCATACACTGGCCATTCTTCATCGCCATCGTCTGCTTCGGGCGGGCTCGGAGAGCGGCAAATCATTTTCGACTTGGGAGCCATGAAGGCGGTCACGGACCGCGTCTTCCGCACAGATACACCCGCCTTGCAGGAAATGGCTGATACCCTTCTGTCTTCTATACCCGGGATATCACCCAGCCGACAATTAGCTCTGAAAAAAGGTGTTTCTACTTCCTTGTAGTTTTCATACAACTGATGTCGCGTTACTTTTTCACAGGCGGCCTTGTTACCGTCTCCGACGTGCTCTTCTCGCAGGTCTATGAAGTTTCTCAAAAATGTAGATTGGCACCACAGGCCGTGCAGGAGATTTTTGATGCCATTGCTCACGCCGTCAACCACCCACCTAACCTCCTCAGAGATGTCATACGCGATGGCAGCGAAACCATTACTACTGGCGATGTTCATCTCGATAAAATGCTCGGGGGCGGCATTAGGGTTGGCATGATATGGGAACTCGTAGGAGAAGGGCGAGTCTTCGCGTCTGCATCCCTGGGATTCGCCCTGAATAACGCCGGGAATCCAGCGCATCTGGGAAGACACAGCTGGCCTTGCAGCTCTCACTTCTTGTGCAGCTCCCTGTCGCTCAGGGCGGCCTCAACGGCTCAGCGTGCTATCTCACCACTTCCACCGGTCTACCGACACCCCGCCTAATCGAGCTTCTCCACGAGCATCCCCTTCTGGTCGGCTCGCACTGCACCCTCGACAACATCCAGACGAGCGTGACCAAGTCGGTAGACTCGCTCTTATACGCCCTTTCCGAGGTCCTCCCCGTGCTAATGGACGCCGCCAACGCGCGCTCCATGCCGCTCAAGCTGCTCGTCATCGACTCGCTCGCAGAGCTCCTTCTCGAAGACAAAGTCTCCACCGCGACCCTCGCCGACCGCTCGCGCAACCTCTCCGCCATCGCGGCCCAGCTGCACGCCCTCGCAGCGACGCGCCAGCTCGCCGTGCTCGCCATAAACCGCGTGACGGACGTCTGGGAGCCCCGTCCCGACGCGGACCCCGGCATGCCAGGCGAGCTGATCTACGCCGAGCACGCACGCATCTTCGGCCGCGCGGAGGGCGCGAACAAGAGCGCCGCGCTCGGCCTCGTATGGGCGAACCAGATCAACGCGCGCGTGTTCCTCGCGCGCACCGCGCGGCGCCATGCGCTGCCTGCGGAGAAGAGCCGCGACCGCAAGCGCCAGCGCACAGAGGGCGGCGGAGCGGCGGGCATCGTGCGCGCTGATGACGTCGTCGTGCGCCGCTTGAGCGTGGTGTTTAGTGCCGTGTGCGTTCCCGCCGAGGCTGATTTTATCATCACGTTCAGAGGCGTGGAAACGTGTGCGGACGACGCAGAACCAGGCGGCGCTCCTGGGCCTGCCGCCCTCTCAGCGGCGGCCCTTGCGCTGGCGACGAACGTGGTCCACCCGCCGCTGGCAGAGGTTTCCCCTCTGGATGTTGGCTCGGTCGACAGTGACCTCCGGCCTCCACTGCCTGGCGACGAACCTGTCGGGGAGGTGGAGGACGACGAGGAAGCATATTGGCGAGACATGGACGATTTCACGGCTTTCGGCGAGGGCATCGATCTTCTGTGATCGGTTGGGTTCTAGAATTCAGTGGCTCTTTGTGTGTTCCAGAAGTTACTTGTCTATTTAAATTTGGATCACAACACGCACAACCCTCACATTTGTATACAAATTACAAGCTACGTTGGATACATCGCTCATGTCGCGGCCCTCCTATGCTGTCTTAAAGGGATTTCCGTAAATTTTGTGTCGTCGTCTTCTGGCATAGATTCTGAGAACTGCCCCGCGTGAATCATGACTGGATTCGAGATGGTTCGTCCAGGCAAGTGTATCGGCAGTGTGGATGTTTCCTTTTGTTTTTTCACGTGGTCAGCGTACACACCACCACCGTAAGCTGGACCATGTCGTTGAGCGTTCAAGGAGAGGCATTGTAGCTCATTGTGGTGACACGCACCAACTATGGTAGATATCCAAGCGAAAACAAGAGCAACGGCGACGAGCGCGGTATGGCATGGACCTGGATGGTCAGCCGACTTTTCACAGAAGCCTGCCCTGTCTATACGGATGGACCACCCGATTGCAGCACCTGCGAAATCGCATTAGCTTAGTGGCCCGTAGCGAGGCAGGACTCGGCCACTCACAACCATCGAGGATGGCTACGCCGAGAAGACACTTCCGGTCGTACTTGAGGTCATTGAAAACACATGACTTCATGAGCATCTTGTAGAATAACCTAGGGAGATGTCAGAAAGGGATGTGGTGGTTGGAGAGCAAGGAGGAACTCGCATTGCGACGATAGCGACACAAGCTGAGGAGTTGAAGGTCACCAGAGCAATCTCGAGCCCTACGCAGATGGAAGCGAGGGTCAGAAAAAAATTCAATCCGTGGAAGAGCATCTGACAGACCTGTGGCAATGTTGTCGAGAGCGATGATGGTGATTATGGGGAGGATGGTATTAATGACAAGTAAAAAAGCTATTGACCGGGGGTGGTGTGATCAGTATGTCTCACCCTGACCGCGAACAACGTAGAACACACAATAACACAAGAGACCGGGAAGCCAGGAGGGATAAGTGAATGTGGGAAGAGGCATCTTGTCGCAGACAAGTTGACAGAATTAAGGAACGCAACAAGACTTGGGTAATAGGTAGAAAAGGGCAGGAGACGAGGTTACCATCCTAAGGAAAGCATCCGCTATTAAACCGAGGTCGGATGTGGTCGTTGCGGGTTGTTTGGTGCGAGAAACCACAAATAGGCCTGCACAGTGGTCAAGACGCATTGTTCATCAGCTCATGGATAGTGGATGACACAGAAAGAGCTAGCATCAGCATCCACTGGGTGACCTAGTGGCTGTTGATGTTAGCTCTTTCTGTGACCTTAGCTGCGGTTGACAGCGTGTGGTTGACAGTGTAACCAGAAAGAAAACACAACTCAGAAGTCCCCAGTGAACTGTTGAACCAGTTCCACCACACACTTTGTTGTACTTTTTTACGTCGAGGGAACCCTACCAGAGGAGCTGGCACATCAGTGAGAGGAGACTCGTGTGGGACTGCTGACTGTCACTGCGACGCCCGTTGTCAGTATCTTTGGGTGTGGAAACACAGGTCTGTTTAAGAGGTAAGAACCGACGTCAGAGCCGACGTCAGAGGACGAGTTAATCTAATCTACTAATCAAGCGAAACGGCTATCTCCGAACCCAATGTACACTTGTTTGGTTCCATCTCCCTTTCTCGCTTTTCCTCGCTTCCGAGTCAGTCTCTTGTGAGCCACTGATGCATGGAGCTTAACATATTACGGACGCCTAATTGCGACAAAACACGGTCATGATAGAATACAGAGTAAACCACTACCCAAGATATGCAAGACATAGGGACACGAGCCGCCACGGATGCCGCACGCATCTACACACGAGGTCTGGTCGGCGCTGCATGCTTGTCACCCTCTATGTCCAAAGGGCCGTCATCATAACACATAATTATAGCTGGAAGAATAAGAACTTCACGCGTCCGATGGCAGTTCCAACCAAGCCTCCTGACCGAATGTGTTCTCTCCCGAGTAGCTCACGTAAAGGAAGTTATCCTCGTCCCTGATATTCAGAGGCATCAGCAACGATAACGCAAGACAAAAAAATGATTTAGGAAACTGACTTGTGTTCCTCGTAAATCGCGCTCATCAGCGCTGCGGTTGGCGGCAGGGTCTCGTCGACAAAGATGAAAATAGCCTTTTCAGGCGCGAGCTTGATGCGCTTCCGGATCACGTAGACGAACTGACCGACAGTCAAATCCTGAGTACGGAGGGATGGAAATAATAATATTAGCGGATCGTTTATAGTCACCAATGGTAGGGCACGCACCGAGGGCACCAAGTACTTCTTCTTGTCGATCGTTGGGATGTCCGTCCTATCCGCCTTTTCGCAGATGACCTGGCCCAGCGGTTAGTGGGCCACCTCCATAGGACGACATGAGAGATGACGTACGGGAATGCGATCGGGATACTTCTGACGAATGCGCTCGGCCTCGGCCTTGCGCTTCTCTGGAGAGGGGAGGACACGACGATCAGACTAGATCACGCCGCCACTGGCATATATCGCTTACCAAAGGGGTGCTCATCTTTGAACTTGGAACGCATTGTAATGTGCAAAAAGTGAAGAAGTGTTTCTGGGTGTGGGTTAAGTGCGAATGTGATGGTAGGATTCAATGGATGTGACGGATGGCTTATAACGTGAGGTGGCCCCCACGGGCGCGGGGCCGCGACACTGCTCGGGTCAACAAAGCACAACAACCCGATCTTGGTTCACTCAGCCCAGTCGACAGCCTCACTCATCCGAGACTGACTCGACTCAACTTGCTGGATTCCTATAGACGTTTTGTGTACCACATCTTCTCCGAGTTCTGAATTTTGGTCAGTTGGTCTTACATAATACTGGGGTCCCATCATGGCGACCACAGAGGGACTGGCTCCAACAACCTGCGAGGTTGTTGCACGCTGACCACACCGACTGCCCCAACCAAGCTAAATGGGCCTCGATATCTCACAGTCCATCAAGTCATCTTGTCACATGTCCCCCATTTATAGGAAGCCCGAATGCATACATCGCACTGCGGCGAACCCGGAAATTATCATCCCGCGAGTCGGAGAGATGTACAGTAATCAATGGTCTCCAGGCCAGATGTATTATTTACCGACCGCCTCTAGCATGTGCTAGTCATGGTTCCCCTTGTTCGGGATCGCCCCCCTTCAGAACGCAGCATACGCCATTACCCCATCAAGTCACCCTCCGTCGCGCCAATGCTTAAAGCGCTTGACCTCAAATCGTTTCGATCCATGTTCTTGCTGGGCGGCGCTGCGTGTTTATCTATCCACGTGTCCGCGCCAATACTTCGGATTACATTTCTGAATAGCCCGCTTTACCCTGCGGTGTGAACCTAACGGGCGAGTGGCCTGACCGCGTCTTGTCCTCATACTGTACTGGCGACATCTTGATACAATAGCGACTCTGGAAATACAAGTATTTTTGTTCACGATGCACGATCCCGAAATACTGCTCCGCGAGGGTTGCGTGTCGCACCCTCGGCTGCATGCGTTTCATGGCAGGTTGCTTCGCACTTCTCCGGGCTTCCACGTCGTGAGTTATGTCCTCGTGGCTGCATTATCCCGGCCCTTCATATCCCTGACCTGCTGCTCTCGCGAGAACGAGACGTGCTACGGTCATTTTATTTATCAGCACGTAATGCTACCCCCATTTACATAGTCCCGGAACGCCCCTAAAAACGGCGATAAAACAGTCATGAGATGAGAATATGCACGCGCCGTAAAGTGGCTATCCCAGTTGCATGTTGAGTCCCAGAGAGATCGGATTGAGGAACCCTCATCCCGCACCCGCAGCTCTTAGATTCAGTAGGATGACTCCGTCGGGAGGGCTCCGCGGATCTGGACCCTGACCTAGTGTACGATCCTGTCTTCGGCAATCAGATGTTCCGCCCCACAGGAGCGAAAACAAATTCCAAATTAAATGAGACCGCATGGGTTCACCGAAGTAATTTTTACTTTGCTGTGATCAGTAGCACCGCTTCCATGCTCCACCATGCTCATTAGATGCTGTACTGCGGAGGCGCATGTCTGGATAAAAAGATAGTAATGAAAAATGACCGTATGTGGGCACAATCACGATCATTCCAATGTTGTGAAACTCGCTTGTCGCGGTAGCGGTAGGCGTCCCACGCTCACGATCGCCCACCGGCATGGCCCGGGTTTGGCCGTAGAGGTGCAGACCATGGTGCTAAATGTCGGATCAGCGCTCACTGGTACTCAGGGCGGCATATACTTGGGATCTGGCCATAGCTAACCCAATTTGTGAAACGGGCAGCACAGACCTCTGCATGCAAAGACCAAGAAAGAGAGGCGATGCGGCAACCACATACACAGTACCAGAAGAACGATCCAAGCCAAAGCGGTCCACCGCAAAGAATCTGCGACGCAGGACATGTGGGAGTCAGGGGGATGCATCCACTTGTCGACACCAAGGTTTGTAAGACAGGGATAACCGATTGCTAGTCTTGTAGGGGCCCGGGCCCCAGGTCGCGGTGTACTCATAGGTCCAGGTCAATGATAGGCGTTTTGCTAAAGCATTGGGGAGGAAATAGCACAGTTGTATTTGAATCCCCCTCCATCGCCAGTAGCACCTTCGTGCTCGAGCAAAGTCATGCCTGTAATATAACTGCAGAGCACGGGCGACGTATCAGGGTAGTATACCAGAAGACCTGCCCTCTTTCTGCGCGGAAGAGGATGTCCACTACACGCTGAGGTCTAGGGTCCTCGCCGCCCCACACTCCACCGCAATCTCGCCGCACGTAACGTCTCCCACTTGAGGGCTATGCGTTAGTGTGCACATAAACTCCGTCGGCACAGTGAGCGTCGATATGGGTGCTGTAGGTCTCTCGTGAGGTTGTAGGGACTGAGTGTTGCTTGACTCGAGGTCAGAAATGGTGCAAACCATCTCGGCGCAGACGATATCGAGGCGACGTACATCATGTAAAAGAGCGAAAGAATGTAGAGCTTCCCAATCATCGCCTGAATAACCGGGAACCAGAACTGCACTGCCATCTGAGAACGGGAAGCCAGTCGTCAGTGTTACATCGCTCCGGTGAGCTCCCGCAAGCAAGGCGCCAAACAAAGTCCTGAGCAGAGGCAGAAACCGGTGGCACCTACCCTTGACGCGGTCGCGAATAGGAGATAGAGCACGAACGTGCATATGGCGCAGAGAGTTGGTGGTAGTGCAGATTGCCACACGACGTTCACAAGACGAGTGATTAACTATAGTTTCCAACAAAAGATGAGCACACACAAGGCGTCCTCCTAAACACAAGAGACACACCTTGCGATTATGGGGAGAATACACCCGCTTCATCGCTCGAGTAAGGTAATGAAGTACTTGGAGTAGGAAATTTGACGATAAGCGCATCGACACAGTGTCCGAGTCACCGGAACCACGGACGACGCACAGATACCAGTAAGAGCAAGGTCGAGGACTGAGAGGGGCTGGGTGTTTGCAACGTGTCATAAGCAACGGCAGACTTACCCGAAGGGAGAAGGAGAGAGATCATGTCTATAAATGTTCCAGAAAGGGCTTTCTCAAGGAACCGGTTGAGTGCTTACAGGGCCAAAGTATGCCAACTGTTTGGGGTAAACGAAGCCAGTCCTCCTCCCTGAAATCGGTCACATAATGAATCAGTAAAAATACCGACCACAATTCCACGGCCACTGAGGCCACCAGAAGTAACACGAGCGGCATCTGAGTAAGGAACGGTTCAGCGTACTCTCATTGACGGGCGAGCTACTGACAATGATGAACATATTCTTTCCCCCAAGCTGTTTGTTCCGGTCAAATGGGAGACTGTTCAATATGATTGAGAACGAACCCAATAGCAGCGTACGATCATCAGAGCTTGAACGGGAAACGATATGACATAGGTCTACCAAACGGGGTTAGGAGCTATGAGACAAGAAAATTTCTCCACGCACCGGAATTGACTGAACGAGATCCTCCCAGTCCGGACGCAGCTGAGGTGCAACTCGGGCGTGAGAGGTGTGTCACTGACGCAGCGAGCAGGAGAAAAGCGACACGTACGGCCATCCCAAACCGCTGTACGTACTTACACCAAGCAGACGCAAAGCATAGCCCGGTTTGCACACTATCCGGGAATAGCTGATGAGGGCCACTTAGTAAAGAGTCTGGAAGAAACGTACAGTCCAACCACGGTCACAAATATGACGACGGTGGATAAAACGGCACTTCCGCCGCGATCAGGTCTGGAGAACCACCGAGAGAACTGGGCGATGACGAGACCGGTTTCTATCCCTTGAATTAAGACGCCTACGAGGCCTGGACCGAGCATCGAGGCTTGACTCAGCGTTGAAACCGACGGCGGCGGCTGCGTTGGTGGGACCGAACTGGACATAATGTTGTCCCTGAGAACTGGTGCATCCAACGCAGCGACGGTAAGAGAGAAGGAACGAAGACACGAGCTTGGGGTAGACGTTCAAACGTTCAAATGCCGCGATGCATGAACACAGTTTTTAAGGCCGATTGTGGATGCGGACCCGGCCATTCGTGTCGATCACGACGATCACACGAACTGGACGGTGCCTGAAACATATGGGCGTGATGGTTGGCTCAAAAACAAATTTCCCACGCTATAATTACGCGAGGGCCCTTGCGAGGGGCCCCCTTGGGGCTCGCCTAAATTCATATGCAGGTTTTCTTCCTTGGTTGATGCTCGTAACATAATCGCGTGGCACGAATAAGTTGTTACAAAGTGTGTTGCGCTAATTGAATTGTTCCCTGCAGGCATGGGTCCGGCGGCGCTGGCTTATTGGTGGCTGTATCCAAGGCTGTATCCGGAACGTGCTCATTTAGAAAGAAAGGTGTGCACCCAAATGGGGTGAGCGTGAAGAGCAAGTTGTCGAGCTGAACGGAGCAAGGTGGGAAGTTGGCGAAAGAGGAGAGGGAGGCGTGAGCGCAGTTCCCATTTGTACAGGCGGCAGAAGCAGAGATGGAAGCACATGTGCCAGTCCGCGAGCGGGCGGCTAGGGGGGCGATCGGAGAACAAAAGTATGAAAGACGCCGTTTGCTGTGTGCAAGGTAGGCATGATCGCAACTCAATGCGCCACAGTTTTTACAATCAAGTGGTGATAAACTTTTGATGCCACCGAGGCAACCGTACGATAAGCCGTAGTCAATGCGTAGTTGCTCATGAAGGCGATGCGCGGATAAAACGATTCGTTCGAGTGTTACCAGGCTCCGAGGAGAAGGGCACGAGATCGAAACGACTAGTAGTAATCGCCGAGTCATTAAGTCATTGATCATTGAGATGAGCGAGCAGTAAACAGACCAGAAAGGTCGTTTACGTCAACGCTTAGGCGTTTACGTAAGGTAGGGGTCATCAGCACCTCTTGTACAGCTGTAATCCGTGAACTGTGCGAAACAAAAAGCACCAAGCCTGATACATCTTCTCTTGTGTCAACAACTCATAAGGACATACTATAGTACAATGTGGAAATTTCATTTTTTTCGGGAAGTGTAGCAGACTTCTAAGTTGTCTGGTACAGAGACACCATCATTAATATTTTTGTGTTTCGTTGCTCTTGCCGTGCACGTTCTTGGGCAGTTCGGGCTACAGATGCTCGTGGAATGTGTCAGGACATGCTTCGTTCTATGTAGACTAGCCATCTAGGAGTCTGAGTCCACTACATCCCGCTGGAATCTATCGGCTTCACCAGGGACATTTTAACTTTCCCTCGTTGAGTATTTTTGTCCTTCTCCACTTCTATACTCACCACCACTTTGTCGAATACGGCGATCTCGACGTCTTCGCCTCCTGAACCTGAGTATGGTATCGTGAAGGTGTAGTTGTCCGCATCGAACCTCGTCTCACGCTTGAACGTGACCAGTCCTTCGATGCCAAGCCTTTAAAATGAGATCAGGTCTTGTATCAGGGAATTTTTGGAGACAAGAAATGGCACTAACTTTGAAACGAATACGTTGAGACCATTGCGGAAGGTCCGGATGACAAATGCCTCCTCGGTTACCTTGCCAGCTCCTAGGGATGCAGATCTCTCTGCTCGGGCTTTCAGGGCGAGGCCGACGTAGAACTCTACGCTAGCACGTCCCGCCATCTGTGCCATGCGATGTCTTCTGTTTACGACGTCCAGCACGCGCTCTACGTGCGTCTTCGAGTGAAGGGACGCATGCAACGGGCTATAGGATATTGCGGCCGCAAGTTGCCGATGCACCAAGACGTCTATTTGTTCCGTAGAAAAAGCAGGAGGTATTAAGAAAAGCAGCTTGCTTACCGGCATACCGTCTAATGGGGCTTGTAAAGTGCGTATAAATTGGACTAGCTAGACCGTAATGCCCGAAAGTTTCCTTGGAAACGCTTCCAGAGCAAAAGTATTCTGCAGAGAGCATGCATCGCGTTGCCATGATACGGACAAGTGTATTGAACGCGGGCTCTTCGGGATCCTACAATCGCCTTAGTGTTCATATGCATGGAAACCGGTCTTCATACTCACGATGCACTTATCCAGCGACGCTGCCAGTGTGCCAGAGGAGGACACATCCAGTGGTATACCACGACGCTTCTGGAGAATATCCTGGAGTTTCTCGAAGTTCGTTTTTGGGGGTGGCATGTGCCTTCTGAGAACAGCGGTTTGCGGGAACGCTTCCTGGATTTTTTGGGCAACGCTTATATTCGCGAGCAGCATGAACTCTTCGACCAGACTGTTTGTTTCACGTTGCTCCTTCTGCTCGACATCTATCGGATCGGAGGACTCTGCACTATCCAAATGAATCTTGACTTCTGGCGATGCCAGGTTAAGCGCTCCAGCTGCCATGCGGCCAGCTTTCAACTTCTGCGCGAGGGTGTTGAGAAGGCGAATGCTGTCCGTCAGCTCGTCTTGTTGGTGTCTACGCATACACCATGTGATCATATGATCGAGAGAAGGAAGCGAAAACGAACGTATCATCTTTGCGAGTCTGTGCTTCCTCGTAGGTGAAAGCGCATTTAGACGCGATAACAGACTTGGTAAATTGGACGTTCGCAATGTTCGCCTCGGGTGTCAACTCCTACACCGAATGCCGACATCAAAAGCTGCAAGCAACAGAGAAACACCCCACCTACCCAGATTACGGAAAAGGCCAGCCGCTCGACGAAGGGCCGAAGGGAGCAGAGGTTCGTTCCTAGAAGGGCTGGCAACATGTCTATGCGCTTGTCAACCAGATAAACTGTCGTTCCACGCGCTGCGGCCTCTGCATCCATTGGGTTGTCTGGGAGAACAAAATGGGAGACATCTGCGATATCTGAAGAAGGAAAGAGGAATTAACGAGGGAACTTGATACTTAAACAACAAATAAATCGCTCACGGACACCTGCTTCGATGTTCCCGTTCGGTAATCGACGAGCATGCAACGCGTCGTCGATATCCTGGCAAGCTTGGAGGTGGACGAGTGTCAAGTTGCCTTTTCCAGAAACTGGACGCAGCACACGTACCGGGAGGATCAATGCTACATATATTGAGTTGTCGAAGGTCCTCGCGATCTCTCCAGGTGAGGTCGTCGGCGCTTTTAGGTGGCACGACCCACTGCTCGCCTTCGGTTGGCAAGCAGTCCAAAATAGCCTTCCCGAAAGGCCTATATGGGACATCAAACTCTAGCAACAGGCTCTCCTGCTCGGCCTCTTTGCTTTCAACCTTGCCGAGAGCTCTAACGAAGTGGCCTTCCGGATAACGCGAAGTGATATCCCACTTGTCAATAGTGACAAGAATTTTTTGACCGAGAAGTGCGGGCGCCTGGCGGGTGCGCATCCGAATGCGTGGAAGGAGACGCGAGACCGGGGTTGCGAACACAGTCTGTTGAGAAAGTGAAGTTGTCGTGGATGAATTCAAGGACGTGCTATCTATGTGACAGACAAAGCTAGGAACGAACTGTGTCAGGACGCGGGGTATAGCGGGGCACTGACCACTTACGCTCGCCAGTTCCTTTTGACAATACCGACAATGCGGCCGGTGGGCTGCTTCTCGGTTGGTGCTCGTGAAGGAACTTCGGTTCTTGGAGTCTTTTCTTCCACGACGACCCTTTCTCCCTCCTCATCCGATTCCTCGGCATCGTCATTTTTAAGCGCAGCTTTAGATTGATCAGCGGCTTCCGGCGAGATATGGTTCTAACTCACATTCCTGGTCGACCACCTCGTCCGTCGGAGCTTTCCATTCTTGTTCGCTGAATACCTCAACTACAACTATGTCCCCGTGTACGGCTCTGTTCATATTTTCTCGTCCACTGAGGAGAATTGGTTTGCCAAACGCCTCCACATTGACGCTCCCCTGTAGATCTATTAATGATAGAATTACGTGATTGCTCACAATACTGACCTCCAAAAAGTTGAATTGGCTCGCGTTGAAATGCCCTTGATGCAGTTGGCCGGCTTTGACTCCTGCCGTGAGAGCACCTGTGGGCAAGTACTTGATAGCGACCAAAATTAGTAACCAAGAACGACGGGAACGGGATCATCTCACTTCGGAATATAAGGGAGGACGTCCTGCAGCTCTTGCTGGTTCAATGCTATCAGATCCTGCCGATAATAGGTCCATAAGTTGAGTAGATTCAGGCATGCCTTCGAGATATTGCCGAACTACAAGGGGAGATAGTTGAGGAATGAATTGATCACCGTGTAAATGATAATGACGATGACTTACCTGAATAACAGGGTATTGAGTCCTTCTCAGCTTTCCGCCTGTTATCGGCGTCTTCTGTCAAAAGTACAATTGTCGGTAGTGTCGGCTTCGGCTGCCCTCGAATTGGTGGACGGGTAAGAAATATATGCGAATTGTACCAGGCAGTTCCAACGCGAATTGCTTGGGCTTTGGGTCAGCAGGTGGTATAGATTCATAGCACCGGACTGCTAACCCCTATCGTTGCGATCGTTCGGGGTTTCACCCACCTCACGGACTACGGCCGTTTCTCTGTTATAGATGAAATCGAAGCCCTCTATCATGTCATGGTACTCACGAACGAAATTCGTTATAAAATATCCAGGTACGTTTCTCGTCCATCTTCATTAGCGCCTTAAGCCGATTAAAGAGTGGCAGCGACCGGTGTCGAACTTCTTCCAGCACTGTCTGTAATAGTATAATAGGAGTCCTGAAATAACTTGACTCTATTACATCCATCTGGGAGGTGAGGGCTCATCGTCAGCCCAAATAACTACGTTTGTTTAAGAGACGAACCTGGGCGAGGAACACGTTTGTATCAGGTAAGACGAAATGACCCTGAGGGAACAGCTTGTGGTCTACGGCGCCACCAAACGGAAGATGTAGTGCAGGGGAAGAGATACATTCTCTACACTTCTCTATTCCACAGGAGACGTCGTCCCTGAGATATCTCTCTCGGATGACTGGAAAAAATATCTGATGCCTAGTCACGAAAGGTTCGGATAACAGCGCACCTTTGACCACTTTACCCCTAGCAGTTTTCTTGAAGAACTTTCGTTGTGTCAATTCCGCATCCTCTCGTTGTCGCTTACGAATGGTGATCTCGACCATGATGAGTGTAAAGGGCCAAGAGCAAAGCTCGGCCGAATTCGGTGAGATCCGATCTAATCTAATCTGAACACCCCATCAATTGTCGCCGTGGCCACGACGGTCAATAAAAAGCTACGCGGTTGTAGTTTGGGGACCAATGCAACTACTCTGGCTCCTCCTCACATTCGCCCCCTGTGTCACACCGTACTCTTTCAATGACACTAACTCGCTCCTATGGGGTACTTATCGTCCCAACCTTTATTTTGGCCTTAGGCCGCGGATACCCCAGTCCCTCATGACTGGCCTTGTTTGGTTCGGTACTCAGGACTACCAATCTTTTACAAGTGCGTCACCTTTCAATGACACCTTAGTAAGACTATTTCTGACGCTCTTCACAGAGGCACGCCACGCTTGCGACCAAGGAGACGGGTTGGATGGGTACACGTGGGCACAGTTCGATCCCCGTGAGGGAGGCATCCAAGTCGTTAAAGATCCCCATAACAACGTCAAAGTGACCACCGAGCTACTGAAGGTCGCTGGTGGTGAGCATGGCGGAAGCTGGGCAGCGCGAATCAAGGGAGAGCCTATCTTCGAAGGTTTGGGCATTCCAACTGGTACTTATTACCCCCGCTAATTATAAACAGGACAACCTTCACGCACCTCTTTTGTCTTCTACGCTGGGCTGGAAGGGATGGGGGGGCTTGACCTAGAAACGGATGAAGACGAGAACGTACGTGTCATGTATTTCCGCCCACTCCATCAACCGAATGAAAACATCAGGGTATTGACGGTCCTATCGTGCTCACCGGGTTTACACCCGAGCTTGATGACTTTAATATCCGAGTCGTGGATGGTAGGCTCCCGCTGTCCGCCTCTGCAACATGTCTCAACAGAGTTTGTAGGCCCGAATAATAAGGTTTTTTCTGGTGGCCCATTGGCTGATGTTTTCGCCAAGCGTATCGGGAAAACGCACTATAATGGATTTCGCGTTCCTGCGGGGAACATATGGCAAGCTAAAGGTAGGTATACGCGTTGCTCTAAGTGTGGAAACTTAACGTGAAGCAGAACTTATCATACAACATCTCGCCCAAAACGCCGGAAAGGCTGTCGAAGGCAAGACGGATCCGAAGCAGGCTCCTGATCCATCGTTCACCCTTCAGCTTTCCGACGAGACATTCTCAGGAAGCAATCTGTTTGCTATCCAGAAGTTCTTTGATGGCAAATTCCAATTTGATGTATTTTTTGAGAGCCGAAGCTCTCATGCGAATCTGAACTGTGCGCGTCTCAGCTGCGGTCGAGACGTGTGCAAAGCTAACGTTTCTCAGCTGCAACTCTCGATGAGGGAATCGCCGCGTTTTCTGCCTCATTCGCCGAACGCTTTAATAGGATATTTCCTATTCCAGATTCCCCGAGACGAGATGCACTCGACGCGTTTTCTCAAGCAATTACTTCGAATCTCCTTGGAGGTATTGGGTACTTTTACGGAACGTCAATCGTAGACCCTACCTTCTCTAATGAATGGGATGACGATGGCTCGTTGGCCGACCATGGAGACGACGACAAGACTCCCAAGGGCCCTCATTTGACAGAGCCAAAAGCCTTGTTGACTGCAACTCCCAGTCGCAGCTTCTTCCCGAGAGGTTTTTATTGGGACGAAGGTTTCCACCTCTTGCATGTTGGGGAGTGGGACAACGATCTTAGGTGAAACCCTCTCCCTCCCGTGTCCGCACCCGCTGACCTCACCCACCACAGTCTGGAGATCCTGAAGGACTGGGTAAATTTAATTGATGATGACGGCTGGGTTGCCCGTGAGCAGATTCTTGGTGAAGAAGCACGCAGTAAGGTATGTCGTCTGAACTCACAAAACACTTCACTCGGTACAATGATTATCAGGTCCCAGAGCAATTCCAGACACAGGTTCCCAACTTCGCCAACCCCCCTACGCTGACCATGGCAGTGACCGCTTTTATCAAACGCCTGAGGCGTCGTGCTGGGCCCACCGACCAGGACTTAGGTTTGGATTTCGCCACAGGAGGCCTTCAGGTTCCTCTCGCGGCTTCGCAGCCTTCACATAGCAGCCGGTATCTGGAAGATCAGTCCTTAGCGTTATCTTTCTTACAGTCGATCTATCAACCACTCAAGCGCCACTATGAGTGGTTTAGGCGAACACAGCGCGGGCAACTGAAGCAGTATGGGCGCAAGGCTCGTTCAAGGACTGAAGCTTATCGGTGGCGAGGTCGGTCAGAAAAGCACATCTTAACGAGTGGCATGGACGACTATCCTAGGGCCCCGCCTCATACCGGTGAACTTCATTTGGACTTGATTTCCTGGATGGGATTCTTTTCCAGAACAATGAAGGAGATTGCTGAGTTTATCGGGGAAAATGAGGACAAATTGTATTATGCCAACGTTGAGAAGGCTATTATCGATAACATCGATGGTCGGGCGCCTTCGCACCCTATTCGCACCCTATGTCCTAACCATTGTTGTAAACAGATCTACACTGGAGCGAAGAATCACAGATGTACTGTGACATTGGTGTGGATGACGACGGTGCGACGACTCCCATGGTTTCCTAGACAACTCGACAACTAATGCTTAACAATAGACGAATCGTATCACGTCTGCCATAAGGGTTACCTCTCCTTGTTCCCGTTCTTGTTGTCTCTGTTACCACCAGACTCCCCACACCTTGGCTCCGTTTTCGATCTACTGCGTGATCCCAACCACTTATGGTCGCCCTACGGTCTTAGGAGTTTATCTGCATCCCATCCCGAATTCGGGGTGGGCGAGAACTACTGGAAAGGCCCTATTTGGATGCAAATGAACTATCTTGCATTACAGGCGTTGCACGAGGTGGGCACGAGACACGGCGCGGCGTTTTTTTCTTCTTCTTACAAGGGCACCTTTTTTATAGACCTATACTGTGCATGAGGGACCTCACCAGGACAAGGCTCGATCAATCTACACAGAACTCCGTCAGAATGTAATTGACAACGTTTTCAAGGCACGTAAATTACGGATTTATTGTCCTAGTGCTGTCTGATCGCCTAGCGCCCACTTAAAGGAATATGAACGTACGGGCTATGTTTGGGAACAATACGACGCCAATACGGGCGAGGGTAGAAGAAGGTGCTGTCTTCCAATCACATTCCGAAATCCCTGACTGATAGACACTCAAATCCTAGTCATCCCTTCACTGGGTGGACTTCTCTGGTCACGTTAAGTGAGTACGGTGCCGTCATACACATCTCCTTTCTAATTCTCGGACTTTCAGTCTTATCCGAAAAGTATTAAATTCGGCTCGCTTGTGCCAGCGGCGGTGCATAGCTTTGTTATCACAACACTCGTGCAGGCCTCCATGTGTTGGCACTCAGACACTGGCACACCTGTATCTATTGCCTCGTCACACGTTCATTTCTTATTGACGAGGGAAGGGCCCAAGCACTATTTTCTCATGTCCCGTGTCAACTTGGGAGTGCAAGCTACATACCAACGAGTGTTCGATCGATTTGATAAGCGCTGGAGTGAGAGTGTTCATCCACGAAAAATTACCAACTGTTAGGTCGGCTGATAAGGCTATGAAGCTATGAAGAGCTATGAAACGCCGAATCGACTAACTGAGCGAATATGGTGATTGTGAGCGCCCCGTGGCGAGTCGTGGACATTGTCCTGGAAGCTAGACTGGAGAAAATGTAGACGCCCATCGCACGCTCGTCTTTCTTCTATCGTCTTAGGGTACCCTCTACTCGACACAAACACCCACATCACTTATCACACCAACGCAAATTGTGATGCGAATAGCTTGCTTCCGAGATATGTGAAGGGTGTATAAATGCAATTTTATTTTGACAAAAAAAGAGAGAAAACTGCAGGGTTGTTCGGCAAATTTAAATCAAGGGGTGCATAGCCAGCCGGAGCATTTACAACCCCAAATATGAGACAAAGTCCGGGTCAGTCCCTGTGGCCTGAAGCTTGAAGGCCTAGAGCGAGGGCTTCGGGGGCTTCCGGGAGAAACCGACACACGGCGAGCCTCATATAGCGCTGCCCCGAATGGCGTACTGAGTCCCTACAGCGACCAGTAGCCGCGTGGTCAGACTACACTGTGAGCCCCCTGCAGAGCCAGATCATGCATCACCGGGCGCTACGCGAACTGTACCTCACTGTACCTCATGACTAGGGCACCTCAATCACGTGGTATGCGCTGGCTCATATTGTGGAGTGCCTAGCCCAAGCCTAGCCGCTACCGCTGGAGCTGTTTTGATGAGTGTGGTTTGCGTTTGCGGAGTGTGCCTTTGTTTTTGTGTACGCAGCGATGGTCGGCATAGGGCCATGCACACCACATGCGGAGTGACTAGTGACCGCGCGACCTGCGTTATTTTTTGGACATGTATTACACCGCCGAACACCGATAGTGAAGCTTGTGAAGTGCTAACTTACGTTGCACAATCAATAATTGATGCAAAAATAAATAAATTTCATATCGGATTATCTAAGGCGGCTCAACAGGAAATGCTCGGAGGGGGTTGGTAGTCCACACAGCATTCTGCCACCCAAACACCATCAGGTCTCCACCACAGCATCGCCATCTCCAGGGCTTTGGCTTTTTCTAGCATACTTCTAGCTGAATATCAACAAACCCACTCTGAATCACCCATCGGCCTCTGGGATATGCTCCTACAATTGTCCTCAGAATGCGTCATCAAAGGTCTCTTCTCGTTACTGGTACATTCACCGGTTTCGTGGGGCCATTCACCTGTCTGACGCCTCGTGTCTGCAGACGGGTCTCTACGTCTTCGTTACCTACATGGATACCCAAGACCGCACCCCATCCGACCCTTCTATGACAGAGTGGGATGTGTGCTGGCCCGTGGCGACCTGGTACATCAGCTGGCACCTGGCCATATGCCTCTCTGTGGTCACCCTCCCATCCAAACTCTTCAAACTAGAGTGCGGCCTTTCTTCCGCTCTTCGGCCGATCGACCTTTCTGACTTACGTTTCGGAAACCAGCGTGGATGAACACAACCTCATTCCATCTCCCGATTGGAGGCGATTGACCATCTTGTCACTCTGGTACCTTACTGGTATCCCGGTTACCTACGTAATGCGAGGTCCTTGCAGCGTAGAGGCTCCTGGGACGTGGGGACGTGGGATTAGAGTAGTCATCGAGGGCATAGTAGCCTTTGGGCTAGCAGGTTGCATATACGTTAGTACTTTTCTGATTTCCACTAGCTTGGTGAAAGTGACAGAATCTTCGTCGCTCCGGACATTCAGGTTCTTGGGCGGTGTTTACTTCCAGTTCAACCACGTTCACGAGTGGTGGTATTACCCTTCCTCTCCGAGAAGAAGTCGTCTACTGCATCAGGTACGGAACCTAACTGTGCAGCTGTGGAAACCGTATAGGTATAGATAATTCGGTGTCCTGTGTTGACAACAATTCACGTTTCCGACCCTTCTTTTCCAGGTGATCCGCGGAGGGCAATGGCTACCAATGCCAGTGTCGGGCCCAGGGCATAGCTCTCACGTTGCCGCATTTTGCACTCTCGGACCAATTGATCACCGAAGTTGAGAGTCCCACTTCATGTTGTTCGGTTTAGGCACTATGTATGGCATTAGGTCAGAGTCCAGAGTAAAGTGGATGTCTCGGATAGTAAACTTAGTAGCACTGTGAAATCTTCTGTGGTAGTTCCTTGGCCATATTGATCCGTATTCCGACAACCGCTGAATCGCAAATCCGGAAGAGCGCGCCCCGATTGGGGAGATAACGAGAATCTAGCGCCCCTCCGGAATTCCGACAATTAAGGCACAGCCGGTGTATCCTGACTAGGATGTTGCAGGGCACTGTGCTGTGGGATAGTTACGTGAATCAGATATAGTTCATAATAAGTTATTCATCCTGATAATGCCATCACGTTGATAACCTGTGGCATCACTTGCACCTTGGGGCTTTCCTAGGTGCCACTTAAACGCCACCTACAGCACTCGCAGCCGCTGCACACCTTGACGCCATTGGCCACCAACCAGAGTCTGGCGAATATCTATCTCCATCTCTAGCAACTAATAGTAGTCTCGGAATCCAGCCGTTGTTAGGCACGCTGTGCACAAGGCAATAGAGGAGGATGTGCAGGGGACAGTGGCGCATCTTCAGCAGAAGGAACTTTATTTCCTCCATCCAATAATATCCCATCATTCCCCAGCGCCCTCATTGCACTCCTCTTAGAGCGGCGGAGTACGAGACTAAACTATAGACATCAATGAAATTCCAGCCTTGGTTGTACTCAGGGCATACAATTATAAACAGCTTCCTTGCTAATAACATGCGCATCCCTGCAATGAGGCCCGCACTGGCTTGGCAAAGAGCCGGCATAGTAGATAAACCGCGCGACCCCGCACTGGAACCTCCATATGCTGAAGCAGCTACAGGCGAGCCCTGCACCGCGCGAAAATCCACCGGTCAAAGTCCGCACAGACCTAAAATGGAAGGAATGGACCAACCGGGAAGTAGCCGAACGCCCATCCTGAGACGGTCATGGCAAGGGCGTTCGCCGTTCGCGTATTGCCGTATACGCTACCGACGACACTGGGGATGAGAGAGAAGAACCCTCCAGAGCCAAAGCCGTTTATCACGATGAAAGCCACGAGCGGGGCGATGCTCGACGACGCGGGCCAGATCGTGAGCATGCTGAGCGCGTTGACGGTCAGCGCGAGGACGAGGGCGGTGATCGGGCCGACGGTGTCGCCCAACACCCCGAAACCGACACGCCCCACCGCGGAGGCGAGATTGAAAGTGGCTAAAGGACCCGAGGCGAGCGAGGCAGAAGCACCGACGGAATTGGGGGTAGAGCGGAATGAAGAAGGGGCGGAACGAGTTGGAACGAGGAGTGGAAAGGTGGTAATGCCCGAACCGAGGAAGAGAAGAACAAATTTCGGATCGCGGAAGAGACCCCTGCAGGTGGCGGGTGCGTGCGTGCATGCGTACATGCCAATAGCCCGAATCAGCAAGAGCAGGTCTAGTTAAGGAAATGTCTCGACGGACCATTCGACTGTGACGGCGCTTCTCCTCGTCCGTTCCTTGAGAAGTAACGCGGCCGGTATCGCCACGACCCACGTGGACAGTCCGAGGATCCTGAATGCCCAAGCGATCCCGACGCGGTCTATGAGAGAGTTGAGCGTGATGGAAATCACCCCCCCCCGCCGAGACCGTTCCCCGCGAAGACTAGGCCATTGGCGACGCCACGTCGACGCTTGAAATACTGAGATGGAAGTGAGCTGCAAGCCCATCGCACCGCCACCTCCAGTCAGTAATCGGGAAAAGCTTAATATATACTTGGCGTCGCTCACCATGAATGTCAAACTAGTTCCGAACCCCAAGATGAGGCCATTGGTCACGAACAAGCCCCCATAACTCTTTGTTGCGAAGCCGTTCAACAGTGGGCCTAATCCAAGGAAGAAGCAGCCCAGCACGCATGCTTTCCTCGTCCCAAACCACCGAATAAGGCGCACGTTAATCAAGGGCCGCCACAGAGATGAGTGTAATTGCAGTTGACCCGATGAATGACAACTGCGAGCCGTTGGCGAGTCGTGATTGTATCAACCGGGCTTGCACTGATCCTCCAGGAGTACGTCAAGCCTCCGAAGAAAAAACTTGATAACAAGAATGGTGCCTCTTCAGGAACCTCAGGCTGTACCAGCAGACGCGTTGTGGCGATGATTGCGTACCTAATAACACTACACGCCAGGACGACCACCCACCCATATCGTCCTCGGGGAAATCGTCTGGTGCGTCTCTAGTGTGTGGCAGAGCAGCGGACAGATGGCCCGAGCCTGTCGAATCTGTCGTCTCTCGTACGGCAACGGCACCAGGCATCGGGGAGTCCGGCGAAGGGAGCTGGGCCCCGCCAAAAGACTCGGAGAGGGCACGTCCGCTCTTCGGCAACTCAATAGACTCGGAGTGTAGGGGTGCCATTCGATCTCTGCTGCAAGACCTGTGCAACGGACGACCCAACCTGATCATGAATCCGTGGTCTCTTTTGGATGGACGAATGACTCGATTTCGTGACTCACAGGTCTGTCTTGGCAAGCTCAGCCTACAGTATGAACGACCACACTCTTCTCGCGGGTCGGGAGGCTATAGATACCCGGAACGGTAGGCAGTACGCTTCAGCAAGTTCCCAACGGCATGCCCGGTGATCTGTGCTGTATCATCCACCCGTGTACAGGCCGGGTGTGCAGCGGCACAGCACGGGCTGCTTTGCTGTGGGGCAGGGCACGACAAGTAGGCCCCGGCTGGGTTTCTTGTACCCACGATGCCCGTCACGTTCGGTTGGGGGCGCCGAGACAGAGACCCGGTGCCGACGCCCTCTTTAATTTTGTAGCGTCAATTGACACGTGTGATTGATGATCCGGAATCGGTTGATTGTACTTACACGGGTTGTTCAACAATCCCTGCTCGTGTTCATTGGGTTTATGCCGGCGGGGGCTATTCCATCCTTATTGGCACAGGCACCCATGATTGGCTACAATCAACCGCCCGATGGCGATGGTTCAGACAGATCAGAAGCTGGGCGCTAGATGCTCCGACCTAGTTGTTTCATATAGAACTTTCAAGTTAATTGGGACGGAGGGCGCAGCCCCGTGCAACCTTGTCCACATCTCGGCGTCTGCGCCGCCGTTACTGTAAACGGTTGGTTTAAAGACCCGTTAAAGTAGGAACATAGGTCATCAATATGCATCAATACCTATGCCTAGTCCGAAGTACTTCTAGACACTTTTCCGACTGGCCGGACAAGCTGGAGAAAACGGGGTAGCCTTTAATTGGAGCCAGAAGCCGGGGACATCGACGGATAACCAAGCCATAAATACAAGTGCTGCATAGAAGTGCTACACCGTGACAGACCTCTGTACCACAATCCGCAGCCGATTTCCTGCAATGCATCATCAGCTAGTTCGCATTCCACATGCGGCCAGCCGCATGAATAATATATTTGAATCCACGAGGATGCCACGATGAGATAACAAGGGAAAACGACAAAGAAAGCATGACGATAGCGTAAACAATCATAAGAAAACTTCAAAGCAACGGCCAGATCGGAAGCAGAGCAATTTTTTGCAAGACATCTTTGAAAAAAAATAAAAGAGGAATATACGAATGTTTTGGCAGAAGGGTAATTGTACATATGCATATGCATGAAAGAGACGTCAACGACGGAGGGTTTCGCAGCGCATGATATCTCAAGTCAAGAAAAAGTGGAGACTTTAGAATGCGTCCGCATCAAAGCTAAACGAGTCAAAGTGCAAAGAGTTGAGTCGCATCTCAAAACTGAATTCCTGTTCCTCCAAGAACGGGCCCTCATCCGCGGGTCTGTGCATTGTCGTCCCAAGGTTGGCGTGCCGCCGCGGAGAGTCGTAATCCTCATCAGAATCCCACCCATCGCCGACCGGCGTTTGCACAGTCCGTGACAGCTCGGGATCAGGATAGTCCGTTTCAGCGTCTGGAGTGGTAGCCACCGGCTCTGGCTCTGGTTCCGGTTCTCGCTCTGGTTCGTGAGGGACGCTCGCGTTCCCAGAAAATATAGATTGGAGGTTGACAAAGGAGAATTTATGCCGGGTGCCACGAATCGAGAAGCTCGGGGACGTGGGACGAGCGGGTCCGTCGGTCTGCAGATGTAGAGTAGATGTAGATGCGGATGTGAATACGGTAGCAGACGTGCTGCGGGAGTGTGGCATCGTCCGAAAGCGTCCAGAAGGGGATGGGGTCGGTCCAGCGGCGTCGGAGACACTCGAGGCGGACGCAGGGTTCCCTTGTCCGAGGCTGAAAAGGTTTGAGAGCGGCTGCGACATCCGTTTCTTGAGCAGCGGCGCGCTCGGCTGCGTGGGCAGGAATTTCGCTTGCTTGTCCGCCCATGCCGGTGCGTGCGTGGGGGCGGTGTGTCCGCTGTTCTCCTTCGCGGGGAAGACATGTTCGATGTGCTCCAGCGTGGGTCTGCGCGGCACCTTGCCGACGTTCTTGATCGAGCGAAGGGCCTGCGCAGCGCGCGAGCGGAGAGTCTTAGGCCTCCTGAACACGGGCACGGTTCCATGCGCGTATGCGACGTCGGGCATGCCCTCGCTGCGGCGTACTTTCATGACCTCGACGATGTCGTCGTCGTCCCTCTCCTTGTGACGCTTTGGGCTCTCGGGAATGGATGCAAGTCCCAGGGTATTTGAGCTGCTGCCTGAGCGCAATGGACCCAAAGAGTCTCGTCGTGTTATAAACACGTCGCTATCGGTCTGCGAACGGTGGAACGATGGCGCGGGCTCTGCGGTCGGATGCACTGTCTGAGACCAGATATCGAACTTTGACACCACCACGTCCATCTCGGGTGTTGTGAATACCGCTCCAGAAATAGCAGTATTCTCTTTGCTAGCGTCGAACGCGCACCACGGCTGTGATTCCTCTTGTTCTTCTTCTGGTGGATGAACGAAGACCGTAGGCATTTGGGTCGAAGGAGACGATACCGATGAGGGTGGGGGAGCGATCATATCGACCATACTGTTCTCATGAGTGAATGGTAATGATTGTGTGCGAAACATATCAATGAGCTATGCAAGATTCTAGGGCTAAGATGAAAAGGAGGAAAGAAGGGAAGCCACTGAGATCGGACTTAGCGCCGAAAGTTGAAATCGCGTTCTGAACTCGTGACCGCGTCAGCCACCTCGGCCGCGCTCCGGAGATGTGGCTGTGTCAACAGCATACAACGATAGTAAGGTAAGGGTCAAGGTAAGGTGGCAGGCATTGGCATCAGTCAGAAAAAAGTTCTCCGTTTCTGAAATATTTTGTGTTTGGTGCACGTCCCCCCAAAGATATGATAGAGTAGCCGACAAATGATAACAAATGATAACACGAAGCACTTATCCCGGGCCGGACCCTACAAGGCCGGGGCAGCTTTGCTTACCCTTGAACTCATCTTGTGCTTTTTGCAAACTGTCATCCTGTTTTTCTTCGCTACGCTTCTATTTGTCTTTTGTTTGCCATGAATGGAGAGCGGTGTGTCGACTACGCGTCCCAAAATTCGGAGAAACAGGTCTTCTTATTCTAAGGGCTTATACAAACGAGCAATTACCTTAAGATGTTATTATAAGCCAAAAAAAAAGTCTGGCTCCTTCCGTTCCTTTCAGCCACACCTTCATCCGTGTTGGAAGTGCAATTGCTTTGCATGGGCAGGCTGTGCGGCTGCAACGTTTTCATTTATGTAATAAAGAACCGCCTACAAGATAAAACCTAACAGATGTTTGGTCCCGCCATCCACTTGACTATCCCTTCGAACAATGCACCCCCTCAACGCAATCTATGAGTGCCTTTGCTTGGGCCATTCTTCCCACTACGATGTATTAGAGGAACAGCCTTCCCTCAGCTCCCCCCATGAGAAGGAACCATACCTACAAACTACTCAATCTCAGGCCGCGGACATTCTATCAATTCTCTACGACGCTGACACCAACGACGAGCATCTCTTTCAACAGTCTGCAAGACGTCAGTCCGCGAGACAGGGTGGTATGAAAGCCTTGCCGCCTCAGTCCTCAACGGCTTGGAGAACTGCGCTCAAGGCAGGGGCGCCTATGGGCCAGGTGATGAAAGACGCCTACGAGAAGGCAGCACAAGTCGTTGGGGACGTCTGGGAGTATGCAAAGGAGCACCCGGTGTTCTTCAGCTATTACTGCGTTGGGGATACTTGTGATTCTGGCGCCGTGGGCGATCGAGGTGTTGGGCTTTGGGGAGCTCGGTCCTATTGAAGGTTTGTCGGTCGTTGTATATGTGCAGGGAGATGTCCTCATGCGTTGTTTGCTTGTAGGAACCTTTGCTGCATGGTGGCAGTCGACATATAATGGTTATGTGCCCGCGAAGTCGTTGTTTTCGTTCTTCCAGCGACTAGGAATGATATGGAGGCGGAAATTACCACTTCCGTGATCCAATACACACGAAATCTGTGACATGACGTTCCATCGTAGTTCAAATATGAAGTTCGTTACACCAAAGGCCTGCTACATTTTCATTCTCCACCAGTAGTGCCTCGTTAAATTTGTGTTACAGTACCACCCTGTTTACCAAATACGAAACGTGGTTAGTTTTATTATCTGTCGGCCAGAGACCCGCAATAAGAGCGGGACTGAGCACCGAGAACGCTCTGCCTGGAAGTCTTCCGAGTTCACCAGAAAAACGTCAAAACGATTTCCGTGGTTTCATTTACATCATGGATAATCGCATATGTCTGTCAGGGGTCGACTTCGTCGTCTCAAACAAACCTCGAGAATTTTTTGTGGACTTTTAATTGGAAGTGGGTCTTGATTGAGGGATTTTGTTACGGATTGACTGGGACATGTTTTACCTAGTACGCCGTCATTGAAGCCCCCGTCTTCCTTCTTTACTGCCATGTAATCACGATCTCAGGGAATGTCAAAGCAAACTCTTTTCATCAAAGTCGTATGCTGCCAAGTCTACGTTTCTAAACGATCTTGAATGGCAATTCGGCGCTGGTGGACTTGTGCTCGCGCACGGAGAGACACGGGTTCATGCACTCGGCTCTCTTGTGGGCCGCGTACTTGGCTACCCTAGCTTGTGGTCCTTCGGGAAACTTTAGGAATACGGAATGGAATATGGCGAAGGCGAAATGCCAGTTATTTTTGGGCAAGCCCGTGCAGACCTTGTTTGCAGACGACTTCGACGAGGTTATCTATACTCTCGAAACAGCTCAAAGCAACTCCGCGTCTACCGCAGACCGTCATAATCTGATTTTCCTATATGGGAAGAAGAGTATTTGGTTTGCTGAAAACGTTTTCATCAAAAGGGTAGGTTTGCCAGTTCTTATAGTATTCTTTCGAATCCATTCACAACGTTTTTTTGTGGCCGATCAAAATTGAAGCCCCCAATGTTTATATGGAGGATTACGAAAAGTGTGGTGAGCGAATTTACCTTTTTTTCACATTTTAATTGGCATTCGTAGGACCCGAGGCTGGCAAGTTGATTGTCGATTTCCAAACGGAACGCTGGCCTTTTCGGGTATCGAGATCAAATCAAGTACGAATAACCAGGCAGGCAAGGATGGTTTGTTGAGCCTACGAGGGTCGAGGAACTGTTGACAGGAACCTTGGTTGAGCTCTGTTTCGGGCTCCACCACTATTTTACATATCTAAACCGAACGAACAGTTGACAGGAGCCTTGGTTGAGCTCCGTTTCAGGCTTCAGGCTCCACCAATGCTCCTGTCAACTGTTCCTCGACCTCCGTGAGCTCAATAAAACCGTCCTTGCCATACAGGCATAAAGGGGCTGCCTCGTATTCGTGATCTAGATACTGTCGAAAATGGCTGGGAACAGGCCAGCGTTCCGTTAGCTTACCTCAGTTGTCCAACAAAGACAATATTCGACTGTGATTCTACTTCGAAAAAGCGGAATCAAACATAATGGGATGCACCAAGACTGATCGGTATCTCAGGCTCCTGAGAGACAAGTATCTGGTGCGACTTCGAGCACCACCTCGACCATCATACATCATATTCCACTTCAACCAATAATTAGTAGTCTCCACGAAAGCAAGGACGTGGCGTACTATGGGGGGAAGGGGAGTCGTAGAAGCAAAACAAAGGCGATAGGGAGGGGTAAAATAAATAGTTCTTACTCGAATTAAACACCTTGCAATGTAAACCCTAACTTCCATGCCCTGAAATGCAGACACATGTACTGTGGCATCCATCTAGGTTATGCGCGGATACGCCACCCATCCCCCTTCCTGTTGACCTTCCCGACGCCCCCAATATTCTCCCGCACGACGAGCCACAACCCGGTCGACGAAACGATGTCCTTAATCTCCTCCGCGGTCAGAATGAGCCCTTCCGGCGGATCTGTGTTCCAGCTCGGCCGAGGCGATACCCTGCGCGCTCACCGCGCGGCGGCACACCTGCATCTGGTCGATAATAATGTCCGGCAGTGGGAACGGCACTTTGAGCAATGCGACGACTTTCGGGTGGTGGGGCGTCGGTGAGAACGTCGCGACGCGCACGCGCACCGTTGCAGCACCGTCGCTCCCTCCACTGCCGTCAGGCGAGCCCCGCGCCGGCAAGGCGCTGCTATTGCCGAGCCGGGACACAACAAGTGTGCATGTCCAAGGGGTCTCTGAGTCCTCAGGGTCGCTCAGGTCCCCGGTGTCGTCGTCCCGCCCACGCCCCGCCGCACTTCCGGCTTCGCTCCCTGTTGACACGCTGATGCCCGACGTCGCAGATAGTCGCTTTTCAGCAGCAGAAGTCCGCTTTTCGACCGTCCCAGAACGATGTAGCGACGATGCAGAGCTGGTCTTCGGTGGGCTGACAGTATTCGTCCGATGGCTCGAGGTGCTGACCTGTTGACTGCCCTCGCGCAGCCGGCGTTTTTTCTTACCGCGGGTCCATATGAATTGCACTTCCACAGCACCTTCTTCTGGCGGTGGGCGCGAGTATCGCCGTTCCTCTGAGAGGCTGAGGGGGTTCATGTTTCCGATCATGTTACTCAAAAGACTTTCGTTAGACCCCTTGATCCACTTGCGCACAATCCACGTATAGCTGTGTGGCCTGCCGTGTGGAGGGTACGAAGGAGAGCTACACGAAGGGTGGATCCCCAGGACCGCCGGCTGTAAATGCAAACTTGCTGGAATACTGGATAGATGACTGGGAGGAGTAGGAGACGGCTCGGGATGGTACGGGCCGGAGGGTGGTGGGCCGGTTGATCCGAGCCACGAATTTCGCTTCGTCGGGTTCCTTTGTGATGGCACGACTAAAGACTGCCCTGTCGAAGGGCGTGCGATACGGAAAATGTTGTTTGTGGGAGATGATGAAGGTGAAGGTGAGGGCGGTGAAGGTTGGTTGTCCTTCTTCTTGAATATCTTGCCAAATATCTTCTTCGGACCGTTGGTCGGCGTCGAGTTTTTATCTGTGCGCGTGAATGTGGACGCAGGCGGGGACACAGGATCCGCCCCCTCAGATGAAAGTGAAAGAGCAGATGACGCAGGCGTATGCACACCATCGGGTCCACCAGGCCGAGGCGCGGCGTGTAAAATAAGGTCGTGGTGTTCGTCGATACTGGTTCGGTTACTAGATGGGGGGAATAGAGAGAGAGATGCGGGGTGAGAGCCGAAAACTTCAACGGGCTCGAGCACAGCGAGACCCAGGACCTCCAAGCCGCGTTTCTGGAACTTGGCTACTTTTGCGTCAGTTCCGGCGTCAACAATGACATTGGTCATGACGTTGTGTGCTTGGAGGTTATAGAGGGGAATAATCATCCTTCGAGATGATGTCGTAGATGTCGAAGTGACAGAGGAAAACGAAGTAACAGAAGAATAAGCAGAGTACATCGAAACATCAGATCTATTTGAGGTGGTACGACTGAGCATGGTCCCATCGTGTTCCTGGGATGATGTAGATACATCCATGGAGCGGGAGCGATCACGGTCACGAGATTGAGGAGGGACAAGCTGAACCTGTAAATTCAAGGGATGATTTGACTTGGCGGGTGGAGGTCGGACGACTATGAAGGACTGGGTGTAAAAAGGGGGTGAGGTCGGGCAACCGACAGATCCGTTAGGTATTACAGACATACTTCATTATTGGTTCTCCTCTCTTTCTTTTTAATGCCGACTTCATCCATGCCTACCAGCTTGCTTGGCTGTTCCTCAGCATTGACAGTCGGCGCGTCTTTGCTCGTTCCGTTACTAGGGTTGGGGGAGCTCTGTAGGGCTGATGGGAGAAAAGAAGACAGGGTCGCGAACATACGGCTGCTTGTAATATCAGCTAGTCGGGAAGATAACCATAAAAGCAAATCGCACCAATATGTGTAATATTCCAATGTCCGGGTGCGTGCCGAGAGCAGAGAGGTAAAATGACGTTTTCAAGACAACGGTGTTGGTGCTGGAGCCAACTGGCCTATTTGTATGGAGATCAGGCTTGCAATGAATTCGGGTCCGTGTTTCGAAGTTCGTGGTCAAATCAAGCAACAAAAAAGATAGCTAGTTTCAAATAGTAGATTGCAAGAGATATATGGGAGAGGAAACCGTATGGGATCAGTCGAGGATGGGATGGAATAGTGACCGGCAGGCTAGCCCGGCGTCATATAGTCTCTTGGCATTATATAAGCACGGCATCTCTACTCCAAGGTTTTACGTTTTCCTATAGTGGACCCGGATCGCTGACAATCATTCATCAATCAAGTTTGTGACTCGGACCCGAGAGATACCGGAACCACGAGACGCATCCATTCACTGCAATATGGGACAGAAACTCGGCATTGCGTGGGACCGTGATGTATGAGCGCCGAGAGCACTGCGCGCCGCGTGGGCTTTTCCCTCAATTCGGGGTGCCATTGTACAGCCAGCAGTCTTTCTTTGCAGGCGGCTCCGCAAAGTCAAATGCGGGATAAGCAAATATCCTCAGCCCTGACTAGGCCTGACTCCTAATACAATCCAGTACTTAGCAGCATTGGTCGCCTATTGCTACTGAAAGTGTCTATCTGAATTAAGATTTTGGCATCTGCCGAGCACTCGGCGGTGAGCACTGTACTGTACGACATGCAACAATGCGACAGTCTCTATTGCTGCCGTGATAAGTAGCTGACATGTGTGCCTTAGCGGTAGACTTGCCACTGAAATATCTGTATGGCTGAAGTTGTGAGACTGTAGCACCAGACTGCACAGTAGCACCCGGTCTCGGTTGCGGGAGAAACACTCACTAACCGTCGTCTGCGTTACGGGTTACCCGATCTGCAACTAGCTGACGACATCAAAGCCTTGATCGGAGTATAAGCAGGAGCAGACTCGGAAGCGGAAGAACGTGCAGTGCGTGAGAGCGGCACATGACTTACTCGTATCGCCACCCGATTTACTGCGTGTGTTCTGCATCAAATAGCTTTCGCTCTCTGGGTGAGTTAGAGTCGCCGATCCTGACCAAACTATTTACGACCGTGCATCTCACGCGCAGCAGTGACAACAAATGACAAGAGAAGACGGACTCGATGACCGCGTGAAAAGAGGGATTCAATTTAACAAGAATACTTCAATGACATGTGGTTATAAGTCGTCGCGCACTGCGGGTCTTGACTCACCTTTTCTACCTGGTGGGTGCTGCACCTAGCCGACCCCCTACGTTCATCACGCGGGCGACATCCCGGAACGTCAGACTGTACCGTGTCCCACGCAGCAGCATCTCCCCCTCCGTCGGGGGGTTTGGGTCCGCTGCATCTTCACCTCTCCCTCCTAGTCCCCTTCCCACCATTTCCGCATTAGCCCACACAAACTCCCCAACGCGATCCCCAATAACAGAGTCGATACCATGCGCGTGCGCGATGTACTGCTCCTGCGCCGTGATGACAAGGCTGCGAGGCTCTAGGAGAAGTGAGAGTACAGGCTCCCGCGCGGGTAGGTCATAGTAGTGCATCAGTGTGTGACTCCCGAGCGAGAGCGTTGCGACGACTGGATGGTATGCGGGTCCGTCCTGGTGTGGCTGTTGGGGAGAATAGTGAGCCGCATTGCTCTCATAAGCGATGGGATTGGGGAGGGATGAAGGGCGCGAACCATGATGCCCTGGCCAGGGTGGTACTGCAGCAGAATTGCGCGCCAGCCCCAACGCCGACATCCATTAGCGGGCGTTGACCATGCACGGGCATGGGCACGCACCTCGTTCAGTATGACGTGGTTCGGCCGCTGGTGCGGAGAGTCGTCAAATGCCCCCGTTGAGGCGATGCGCGATATCAGATCAGGGCTCGTCACAAGATTCTAGTTAGTTGTTGATAACGGAACGGATGGGATGCACGCGACAGGGACGGTGTGGGGTGCCAAACTCACTAGTCGCATATGAATGACGGAAGGGGCTGCACGATCATTACATTTTTCGCTGTCAAGTCTCCACCTGTGTGCGTCAGGGAGACAGATTAGCTGGCGTGTCCTGTAATTGGGAGGTGGGGGAGCAACAACAACGGTGCGCGATGTGGCTCAAGACATACCCCATATTTGTAACCTGAGATACAATCGTTGAAATGCACCTCCGGGGCAGTGGATCGATGAGACATACCTCCGATTTGAAAGTTGTTTCCACTTCAGTTGAGGGGTTTCCTGAATCTACAATGTGTCTGATCGTGATCAACGATCTTGTGAGGGGGGACAACTGGCTAACTTTGCGCAGTAAGAAGACCTCTTCATCCTCCGTCACAAAGTTAGGGATGTAGTACGTGTTTTCTGACCCAGGGACATGATACTCGGCAAACCTCACTGGCATTTTGGGCCTCGTGTTGCTGTGGCCTCAATCAGGCAGAGTCTGGATTGGCTCGCGGCTGACAGTCCCAGGAAATTTGACTCAGAGTCGATCTGGACGAGGAGAAACTCCGTGGCTTTGGATATTCTCGGGCACTTCAAGTCACAAGCTTGACTTCAAGCCTTGCTGACACGCAGAAGTGGTCGGTATCGAGTAGGCACGGGCCGGGCGTTTCAATCACTGTCTCACGCTCAGACTTGCTGGGCGCGCGCAGGATCTTGCGACTCGACCAAGATCCAAAATTTGGTTCTGGGCCAACGGTTTTTCTATCTTTGCATCCATAAACATGTACCTTGCTACCATCTTGTCAATTTCTCTCTGCTCTGGAAGCGCTCGTTATACCCCTGTTGCGCTAGGCGCATTTTCTTCTTGTATCTCAGGCTATAATGCTCACGTTCCCTCGCGATAATAACGAACCGCACGACGTAGTGCCTCTAGGCGTCGAATCTTCTAGCGGAGGTGACACCTTTGTTCTAGGTCCAGGTTACGAGGCCGTCGGGAACGGTCAGGTGCCGCAGGCCATACCGGGGCAAGCTCACGATACTAGGTCTCCGTCAATATCTCAGAGCGCTCCCAGTACACCTCCCTTCTCTGCATCCGCAACCCCTCAGAGTGTCGTCGTCGCGTCCTCACCCTCACCTTCTACTACACCCCCGGGCATGTCGGCGGGTTCTTCTGCGGTGTCGGCTTCATCCTTGTCTGTCCTGGCATCTACTTCCGCTTCAGTACAAGTGCGTATCCTATCCTTTGTCCTCGTTGAGCGGCGAGCTGACTTAGCAATAGCTATCGGTGGATATTTCTGTAAGTCCGAACGTATTCTCCACTCATCCAGTTTAACAGTTGTAGCAGTCGACTACCTCTCTGTCGGACAGAGCATGGTCGTCTCTAACCAGCCCCATCCTACCAACATCAACGACCACGACCTCACTGTCCTCCAGCGTGATGTCTTTTATGTTGCCGTCCGTATCGGCTGTCGTACCAGCTCCGGCGATCAGATCTGACAACGGGCATGGCGCCTCATTTTGGGCTTGGATCGCGTTGGTCAGCATCTCCGGAGCTGCAACAATTATCACTCTATTTGCCTGGTGGCTCCGCATGCGCTCTAGGGCGCGCAGACATCCCTGGGACTCGGGTCGGAGATGGGGACGAGCGGAGAGTTACAAATTTCCCGAAGATGCCATTTCATCTTCTGGAGATTCTACATATTTGTGGCAGCAATCGGCCGACCGTGATGTCGATGGGCTGAGACGCAGCACGAGCAACCTTCCTGTCGTCGTATAGGGCAGCTAGCCACGACCTACACCTTCCGGCGCCGGCGGCTTTCAGTCCATTTACGCGCGGACCATACCCGACCGTTCGCCCGCTACCGTTGAAACTGCGTTATTCCGATACGAGTGTTCCCGGAGCCATGCAGGACATTGGCTCGTTGCACGTCGCCAACCTCGTCGCTGGCGACATACATACTTCTGGCGACGAGTCCAGTCGGCCACCAACAGCGCTTGATAACGTCGGCACGCCGCGCGAGTCAAGCCTGATGTCTAAGCCACGGTACTTGAGCCTGAATGGATCCGGGCTCGACGTGCCCTGGATACTTACACAACCTCCGCTCCAGCCCGAGCCAAACCGCCCTCCGCCATTCCCTCCGCCACGTCCGCTGAACCTGATAACTCCGCTGAGCAGTAATAGGTGGAGGGAACGCCTGGAGCGTTCCTCTGCAAAGCCAGCCGAGTCTCCGGACACAATTCCAGGGGCGATCGAAGCCTGGCGTGACTCGCTGAGAAATAATATCACGAACGCCTTGGGTATGTTCGCATCCACGACGCTAGCTCCTTCCGCCCGTCCCGGTTCGAGCACCTACGACATGGGGTATTACAATGCGGAAGTCGCGCGCGCGGCATCTACGATGTCGGTGACTTCGAAGCCGTGGACGCTCGAAGAGACGCGCGAAGGGGCGGGCATCGTGCATATCCTCCGCGGGGTACCAAATGGCCCGCGCATCGCCCCGTCGCTATATAGCGTCACCACCAACGTCACTAGACGCACGGGCCGGTCTCTGCCGCCAACGCCGCCGACCAGCCTAGTACGGCGTTCCCCGCCTCCCCGCGGGTTTCTCGTGCCCCCGCGCCTTGCCGCATCTCCCCCCACTGCCGCAGGTACCACGCACGAACGCCGCACGCAGCAAGTCGACGAAAGGGCAGCACGGGTCGCGCCGCGTGCGCCGGCTCGTGCGCGGCTCGTCGTCTTCTGCATCGTCAGCGACGTCTGTTGGGTCAGATATGTCGCGGTCGTCAGGTGGCGCCCTGGTGGCCCGCTGGGCGCGGCTGTCAGAGAAGGAGGAGGCGGCGCGGCACGCGCTAAGGCAGCGGCGTCTGCAGTCTGTCAGTTCTGCGCGTTCACGATCCCTTCATAGTTGATCTGTGCCGTACTAGGAAAGAAGATCCGTGATCTTAATGTACTTACTTTCAAAGAACCCATACTGTAGTCGCACCTATGATGCACCATTTGGTACCAAACAGTACCCAGATCCGAGACGAGGTACTGACTGGGATATGGACGACAGAACACGGCAAATTAAAGCAGTCTGTCACGGCCACTTGGCCACTCGATTATCGACCATATTAAGCGCGAAGACGGCGTATTATGTCTTGCTGTTTGATATATTTTATATGACAGCAAAAATGGTAATAACGACCTCGAGAAGGGTTCTCTCGACACCTTCGACCTCCGCGAATATCTCACTTCATCGAACGAAACAAACCAAAGAGCCGCAATAAAACCGGCTGTCGCTTGGGAGGATTTTTGTGGACGTACCGTGTGGTTCGAATTCCAAGGTACGTTGATTGTTGTTACCCCACGTGAGTCATGTCACTGACGTATCGGAACGGATAGCCTCTTCAGAGGTTGGTCTGACAGCGACTCGGACACGACGAAACCCAACACCGTCACGGTAATCGTTCGTCTGTTCCCCTACAGAGGAAGCATGGCAATTCTGGCTACCGCCCTTCTTCAAACTACATGCTCCTAGCTAGCCTTTCCGATCTGGGGCTAACAACGCAAGAATAATGCCGTCAATTCGACGATTGTTCACTGGCACAAGCACGTCACATTAATTAGTGCTTAATGTGTCTTATCCTCGGAACACCGGCTCTGGCTGTTGCAAACAAGAGGAGGTTTCTACCATGTCGGTGGTGATGTGCGTTATACCGACGTCGGTGCTCAGGAAATGGCCAAGACAAATAAGGGTTAACTTGTGTACAGTGCCGAGGGTGCATTATGGTGGCGATGCATGGTGGCTCCACCAACGCCTCGCGCTCGTGTTCAATGCTAGGACGATTATTCTCGTGGTCTGGGTGCATCTACCGCTCAATTTTGTGCGCTCTCTCAGAATTATGTTGAAGAAGGACGCCCGATCATTCATTCGCGGATCTTTTCGGGCCTCCAAAAACCAAAGGAAGATAACTATTTGATAACCATAAATTATAATAAATATGAGCGCGGACACCGAGCGTGGGAAAGAAGCAATCAAAACCAAACACGTGGTAAGGCTCTGTTGTGGAAGGTCACAAGGACTTGTTCCCTTCGCCTGTCTCCGCTCAATCTCACCGTCTCCTCCCATCGACGCCGGTCGACTTACGGATAGCCGTCTCGTATTTTCTTTGTTCTCCCGATTATTTCAATCCGTCTATCTGTACTTCTTTCCATTATCGATCACAACCACCTCTTCTCGGCCGATTCAAACAAACCCCCCACCTTCCGCCACCCTCCACCTCGTCCTCACGGCTTCCTCAAGTCATTCTTTATAATGGCTACACACGGTCCAATCAACGGTGTAAAGATAAATCGTGCGTGTTCCGGATCCTTTGCGCACAGATGCCCATTCCCGTTTCTCTTTCCGTCCGCTCGCACATTGGGTGCTCATACCTTTTTTGGCCACTCCGTCTCCTGACTCCCCGAAATCCGTTGTCGATCCCCCTCCGCCCTCCGCCCTACTCCGTACTTGCACTATCGCTATCCCCTGCGAATGTTGTGATCGTCACAACAGCCATCGACGATCCGCGGAAGGTGGTCAAAGTCGTTGCCTCTGATGGCAAGACTGGCGACACTCGTGATATTTCTTACACGAATTGCAAAGTCATCGGCAATGGCTCTTTTGGCGTCGTATTTCAAGCCAAGCTCGTATCTGAGCCTGAGAGCGGAGAGGACATTGCCATCAAGAAGGTTTTGCAGGACAAACGATTCAAGGTGAGCAACACTTTAACCTTGCCATCACTTGTTTTTAGCTCGTGTGGATCCAAAAAAAAAAAAAGGTTTCAACTGATTAACCGTTCTCGTCCGTGTAGAATCGTGAGTTGCAGATCATGAGGCTCGTTTCCCATCCAAATGTGGTCGACTTGAAGGCCTTCTTTTATTCCAATGGTGATAAGGTGTGTCTCCATGTCACTGTTATGGTCATACCAATCTTAACTTACTGGGGTACTGCGATCGAATATTAAAGAAAGATGAAGTGTACCTCAACCTAGTTCTCGAATATGTACCAGAGACTGTGTATCGTGCAAGCCGTCATTATGCCAAGCTCAAGCAACCAATGCCGATGCTTCAAATCAAATTGTATATGTATCAGCTCCTCCGCTCTCTTGCTTACATCCACTCGGTCGGAATCTGCCACCGCGACATCAAGCCCCAGAACCTACTTCTAAATCCGGCAACGGGGGTGCTCAAACTCTGCGACTTTGGTTCAGCGAAAATCCTGGTAGCGGGCGAGCCGAACGTCAGCTACATCTGTTCGCGTTACTATCGTGCACCAGAATTAATTTTTGGGGCAACAAATTACACGACAAATATCGGTGCGTCCCTTTTTCGCTTTCTCTCTCGGACTGCCATTGATTGGCTTGGTTGTAGACATCTGGTCGACTGGTTGCGTGATGGCTGAGCTGATGCTTGGTCAACCACTTTTCCCAGGCGAAAGCGGGATTGACCAGTTGGTGGAGATTATCAAGGTTTTGGGTACCCCGTCACGTGAGCAGATTAAAACGATGAACCCGAACTACATGGAACACAAGTTCCCACAAATTAAACCCCATCCATTTTCGAAGGTCCGGCTCCGTTGTTATTTTTGGTATGTCGGGATGTTGACATCTTCACAGGTGTTCCGGCCACGTACAGCGCCAGAGGCAATTGATCTCGTCTCCAAGCTGCTGGAATATACTCCGGAAGTTCGGTTGAGTGCTGTTGAAGCGATGGTGCACCCATTCTTTGATGAACTGCGGGCCGAGGGTGCCAAGATGCCGAACGGCAAGGAGTTTCCGCCGCTATTTGACTTTACGCGGGAAGGTTCGTGGGCCAAGTAGCGAATGGTCGTCTCATTTGGTTGAAACTGAATGATCTGCAGAGCTTTCGGTGCGGCCAGACTTGATCCACAAGCTTGTTCCGCCACACTGCGAGGAAGGGCTGCGGTCACGGTCGATCGATATCAACAACTTTGTACCCATACCGCTGGAGCAGCTGAGGATTACGCTTGATTGAATGATCATGTGTGGATGTTGGTATTATGTATGGTACGGGTTGGGGGTGAGGGGGATTGTGATTGATATCCGAGTCAAAGTCATTTAATAGTCAGACCGATCATGTGACCATATCGCCTTAAAACTTTGAGAAAACGAATTGACCTTGTTCGCCTCACCAATGTCCACCCCCGACCAAGACTCGGACTCCTGCGACACTCTCCCACCAGCGCGGTTACCTTCTTTACCCCCTCCTATTTCCTTTCCTCCGCGTTGGCCTTCTGGTTCTCCCTCTCCTCCTTCCGTCCTCTCTCAGCCCAATTCCCGTAAGTTATGCGTCCGACACCAGAGGATCGCCGATGAGGGTACCAATTTGAAGCTTCAGCAGGTGCGTTCCATTTCTTTATTGTCCCTTTCTCGTCCTCTCCGACGTCCCATGCAAGGTCACCACCCATTGTTTCATCACTTGTCGTGACCTGGCCCCCCTCTAGTGCTCACAGCATCACCACCGTCTCTTAGGCTCTCGACAACCTCCCACTCGAAGAACGAGAATCCATCAATGCAATATGGGCTAGCTTCTCGTCCTCACCACATCCCCGTAGAGAACTTATTCTGCGGGGCATCCTAACCATGTGCTGCTTCTCTCAGCTCTCTCTGCTGACCGACACGCTCAGCCATCTTATTCGGATCGACCCTTTTACCGTTTTTCCGCGGGAAGTTACTTTAAAAGTTCTCGCCTATCTTGACGCCATATCTTTATGTCGTGCTGCGCAAGTATCGCGTCATTGGAAGGCCTTGGCAGATGACGACTTACTATGGCGTGAGATTTGCGAACAACACATTGGGACTGAGTGTAAAAAGTGCGGTTGGGGACTTCCCATTCTTGAACGAAGGCGCTTGGCCGTCCCCGTTTCCCCTTCCCCTTCTCCAGCCGCTGGCGCTAGCAGTTTTTCCCCGAAAGGTAAACGGAAGCAAGACGATCCGACCACTTCCTCTGCCTCGAAACGTCACCATTCAGAACCCTCACCTTACGTAAATCCCACAACCCCCGGTCACCTGCTCCCCCTGCTGGTACCTACTCCGTCCACCCATGCAGAGACACGTATGGCCTCTCCACCCCCGACTTGCCCTTCCCCTCTCACACTCCCCCTCCCTGTTGAAGCGGCGCTCACACGTCCATGGAAAGATGTCTACTGTGAGCGCTTGAAGATAGAGCGTAATTGGCGGCGCGGTCGATGCTCGGTTCGGACATTAAAAGGTCACACCAATGGCATCATGTGCCTCCAATATAGTGAAACCCTTCCTCACATTCCCTTTCCTGTCCTTGTCACGGGTTCTTATGACCGCACTGCCCGCGTGTGGAATCTCGAAACTGGGATGGAAATACGTTGCCTTCGGGGTCACGCTCGCGTCTTGCGTGCCCTTCAGTTTGATGAGGTTAAGCTCATTACGGGTAGCATGGATCACACGCTACGGGTCTGGAATTGGCGCACAGGGGAATGTATCCGCACACTCGAGAGTCATACGGAAGGCGTTGTCTGCCTCAACTTTGACTCCACCGTACTCGCCAGTGGGAGTGTCGACACCACCGTCAAAGTGTGGAACTTTCGTACTGGTGAATGTTTCACTCTACGCGGTCATCGAGACTGGGTCAACGCCGTCCTCCTCTGGGACGTCTCCTCGGGCACTACGCCGCCGCCGCCACCCCCCGACGTCTCATCACAACAACATATCACACCAGGAAAAATGTTGTTTTCCGCGTCAGACGACTGTACCGTGCGGCTTTGGGACCTCTCGCTGCGCACATGCGTCCGCCAGTTTTCCGGACACATGGGTCAGGTTCAATGCCTCAAGTCGTTCTCGCTCAACTTGGGCCACGGTGCGGGGGACGTCACGCCGGATCGCCCCAGCGACGACTCGACCCGCCTGGCCGAGGCGACCGCCAGCTCTCTGACTGTCACCGGAGCGCAGACGCCACCCCGCGAGGTGAAGCAACCGCAGCTGTTTCTCGTTTCGGGCAGCCTGGACAACACGGTCAAACTATGGGACGTCGACACCGGGCAAAGTCACGCGCACCCTCTTTGGGACATATCGAAGGCGTGTGGGCGGTCGCTTGTAACAAGATGCGACTCGTCAGCGGTAGTCACGACCGAACCATCAAAGTGAGCTTTAGCCGCATCTCGTCGTTATTCTTCCTCATTAGACATTGTCATGCGATTTTAGATATGGAGTCGCGATGATGGGCGGTGCGTGTCGACGCTCGTCGGTCACACTGGTGCTGTGACCTGCCTCGCTCTCGGCGAGGACAAAATTATATCAGGAAGCGATGACGGAGATGTAAGGATTTGGTCGTTCTGTGTCTAATTAGAGTGACGTGTACCTCTCCACTATATTACCTTGCAACATAACCTACTAGGAAGGAAAGATTAACCATGTAGATCAATCAGAATACTGCCTTTACCCACTCTTACCTTATTGTAAGTTGGACAGCATCCTATTGAAACTCTGCTTGACCCCAAGCCCGGCCAACCACGCTCAATTGCCAGTGTGGTATGTGTCAATGCACGATGGACTACTGGGTCATACGACTCTAAGATACTGTTGTGGTCATAATATGATTGGTTGATCCCCATATTTGGGGTGAGTGCTTGGGTGGGTATCTAAGACTGCAGTGGAGCCGCAGAGTAAGAGCAATTAATGTCGCCCAGTGGGTACTGATGAGCGTGGTGATGGGGATAAGTTTTAGCAGCACAATGACAAGCCTGTGACTCGGAGTTACTACACTGATGGACTCTGCCCAAACAAACTAGGTCTGTCTCGGGGTGATGGAAGTGCAAAGCATCGCAACCAGTCGCGCGGGTCTCCGCGCGGCGCGAAACCTAGTACAAACATTCCTGGTACAGGAAAATGCTGTGTATTTTTGGGTGAAATAAAATAAAAAGACCAGGCGAGAAATGTAACAAAAACAAAACAAAACAAAAACGATAAGCCTTATTTTTTTCGATCAGATCTCAGATAACTGGTTATCCTTGACCCAGCTCGCTCGGGACACGATATGATGTGCAGGTAGTACTAGTACACAGAGAGTTGCATGATGGAAAGTAAGCAGGGAAGAGAAGGACTTGGAGGAACATCTGCTATGGTTAAACTAAGTGCCAGGACATTTCTGAAGATGCTCTGTAAATTTATACATGCGTCCCAAGGAGAATTTGGAGTTACAGTGGCGACAGGCCATCCAGGCCGTGTGCTTGTCCTTGTAGTGGCGGTTGAGCCCCGAAAGCCGGGCGTAACTGGCATCACATTCCCTGCACCGGTGGCGGATCGGGTGTTCAAGTTGGTCTCCCCCCGCACCTTGAACTGGCCCAGCGGAATTAGAAAATGTTGGGGTGTCTTGGTAAGATTGACCAAGTTGTTGAGAAAACGACTGTCCGTTCCCTTCGGTTTGACAGGCTGTGCAGGCGGGGGGAATGTCACCACGGTTTACGGGGGTGGATGAGAGGGTGCCAGTGCCAGGTTGACCAGAGACAGGGTATGTCCCGAAAGTTTGATTGAAGGGTGACGGATACACCGCCACTCCAGGTAAGGCAGTGACCGCGGGGAGGCCGTTCAGTATCGGTCCTTGGATGGGGTCGCCGTGTCCGGGGAGTTGATAGTCATAGCGTACCTCCGGCCGTGAAATTGAGTTTCGGGAAGTCATCTGGAAGCCATCCGAAGTCGGTGCGTATTCCAAATAACGAGGGTCATTTGTGATATCATTCCTGGTCATAGGATAACCCACCGAGAGATGGGAAGGCTGTGACGGGTGTGATGGAAAGAATGGACTAAGTTCGTTGCCCTGGTTCAGGGACGCTGGTGATAACGAAGCGTTCAAGGAAGGTGAATACTGGTGTGTTACATCCATAAGGGGGATAGCGGCGTACACATTGAGTCACAGTCTCACCTGGTCGGTCCCAAGGTGCAACGGCACAAGACTGAGAATGACCGTCGTTGGAATGGCGCAGCCAGAGAAGGGAATAGTAGCCGTAGCTAAAGTGGTAACCCCTTCAGGATGGCCCTGATAGTCGTTGGCGTGTGCAGGCTCCGGACCCTTGGAGTTACCAGCCTGTGCAGGGACTACTAGTGATGCGCGCAGGTTATTCGTGGTCAGGAAGGACTATAACGTGCTCGTTACTATCAGACTATCAAAGCCTACGTATCGACAGAGTATGAACGCACAATTAACTCCGAGGAAAACCAATTCTTCAATTCTTCAACAGATTGTTGAGGGGGCGAAGGGCCTTCACCCTGGCCAGGGCCAGCTACCGTCGCCGAGATCGAGGCCATGTTACTTTTGTTATGTATGATGGCGGTGGTGAGGATTTGGTGGAGAGGTCCGTAGGGGATTATAAGGACCTAGCTGCTATAAATCTTGCCGGTTCTACCACACGCACGAAAAGAGGTGCGTCATAGATCTTCATTTCACAGGCACACCAAGTGCCTTCAATGCAAAACGACTGTGGTTACGTGAGTGGCGCAAAAGTGGCACAGCACATGGGAGTCGTTGACACCTCCGTTACGAGCGTTCAAGTTGTTATACCAGAAACTCGGTGCCGTGTTCACAAAGACATGCCCATAGGTCGGAGAGAGAAAATCTCAATTGCGTGCAAACTCGAGACTGGCCCGGTTATCCTGTTCCTTGATGAACCCATTAGCGGTACGTTTAATAGAAGCGATACCAAAGTTCCTTCGTAACGCGCCCGCAGGCTTAGACGCGTACAACGCCGTAACCGAAACAAATATGGACTATCGCATGGCTGGCGTCATGCGCATTCCGGCGGCAATTTTTGGAGGAAAAAAAGGAAAACTGATTCCGGTGGCATCAGGGCCGGCGGGTTCACAGGGCGTGAACTCCCTGCTTCCATTATTGTAATAGCAATGGCGCAGAGGAAGTCACTGGACCATACAGTAGATTCCAGGACCTCGGAAAGCCAAGCAAGTTTGTTGATTTTCAAACACAACCCCACCCATTCTCTGAGTGAGCAAGACCATCCGCCCAGTTCAAATGGCGCGATCAATCGGTTTCACGCAGGAGTATGGTCAAGAGTACGATAGTGCTTACGTGGAAGAACTTGACAAACCGCAACGATGTGATGTGCTCGGATTTGATTTTGGCAGTGCGAGAAAACGTGCGTTTCAAATTATCGATGGGTTGAGCACCGGCGTGACGGCTGTATCTGCTTTACGCTTTACTGTAACTCGGGTGAGATTGAAACGTAGCCGCCCATCGAATTGGTCCGGTATCAGATCCCCGCACCGCCGCCGCCTTCTTTGGAGTTGGGTTTCTTGACCAAATACCCATCAAGCAGCCTATGTGGGAGCTGTCAAAACACGCCGTGGCGAATAACAACGGAATATCCGCATTGGAGGTCAAGCCGGTCCAACACCACTCCGAAGACTTGGCTCCCTCACCTTTCGTCTCACTCGCGTGCAGCGACAACCGCTTTTAAGTTGTGGGCCTCACGATCCATGTAGTGACATGGCTGTTCTTTTGATCAGCTGGCGCTTCCGTGATTGCGTCTCCTTCACAGAACGGAGGGGATGTACGCCGCCGGCTGGGAGCGAATACACTGCGCTGCCAGCGCGCGCGATGAGCATAGGCAACACTTATCGGAGGTACTCACGTTAATTGGTTTGCTGTGCCGCGCCCCACCGTACCGTGCCGTCCCATCCCAGGCTGTACTACGAGATTACTGGTAGAGAAATTTTATTGACGCCGCTTTGGCGCTGCGCCTGCAGGCCAGATACTGCCGAAGATCCCGACCTGTCCAAAGGGAGTAAGTGATACAAAGAGAGAAATGGGGTTATCAGGGAGGGCGGAAAGGGAATGTTGACATAGACGTATGGGAGCCATCAGGCCTCAGGGTCAGCCATCAATGGATCAAGAACAGCACGGCATCGATAAGGAGAAGGGCAACTGAGGGACACAATCATATTAGCAGCTGACCGGGCCGAGCGTTTCCTAGTCTTATTGATTCGGGCCGATTCAGGCCGTACAGTAACAGTACCGTACATGGCAACCAAGAACCAATCCCAAATTTGTCCTGCTCTTCAACTCCTCAATACACGAACGGCGAACGCACTGGCGATGACCGTCTGTATGGGCCTTTAATTATCGCTTTCTTCTCGCTGCCTACATCACACCTACAGCACATGCCTGTTGTCGCCTTGGTTGTCGCATGAAGAACATCATGGCATCATGATCATGCTTGTGATCATGTTTGGTTAAAATAATCCAAGAGAGGGCGTAGGAACCGTCACGAAAATTGTGCGGGCTTGAGATGGATACGCAATACCGCCACTTCCAGTACTGTTATGTATGGTATTATGATAGCATCCTAGGTGTCTCAGGTTTCAAGTAAGTTACAAAATAGGGACGCGCCAAACTTAGTGCCAAGGCACATGCTTGAGAGAGAGGGTGCTGCTGATGCGATCGATGGCACTTTCGCAGTCTAATCGTGCCCCGCAATTGCTTATTCGTTGACTGTCCCAAGGACCCCTCGCGGGTTGAGCCTGTTTCGGTTATCTCCCCCCCATTCTGGCACCGCCCTGCTGATCATTAATGTGCTCATTCCTAACTTAGGCGCGACCGCCACCCTTACTCTGTCCCCACTCCGCTAGCCTTATCATCCACTTCTCTCGCACGCTCATCCACGTCACACTCTGTTCATAATTTCGTGATCTCTCCACTGTATTACCAGCCCTCTCTGGGCTTGTCGCGTCTTACCCTCTCTTGCGAGGAAGGCAGGGCATTCCCCACCCTCTCCCTGGCCCTGGTGCCTCTGTCTAGGCCCTTGCAAGCAGATTAGGGCCCTCTTACTGTCTTCCTACTATACCCGCGGCCCATTTTTCTCTCCCACGGCCTTCTTCTCCCTCTGCCTGCCTGTCTGCCTCCCTTGCATGCCCCTTTCCTTTCCTCGACACTACCCTTATCCGCTCACATGTGATGCATCCTATCCGCCTCCGAACTGCGATCCTCTTCCCGTCCCTCCTCACCCTCTCACCATCGTCTTCCCCCTCCCCACGTTCCCTCGTCCTAGTCCACTCAGACATTGTGCCCTGGAGTGCTACTCCCCTCTCTCTCAGCCTAGTTTGATGTTCAAGCACGGTCGGTACTGGGCGTGAGGCAGTGTCTATGGAAGCACGACATTTACAAGATCCACGATTTACGAGTGATTCAACAGCTGTATAGTTCATGAGCTAATATGAATCACTTTCAAAGTTGTTCATATTTTCATATTTTCGGACGACACTGTTCCGATCCAGACAGAAGACGAAGCGCCCGGGCCATAGTTGAGATTACAGTACAGTACTCGTGCAAAAAATTGTGAGCGCCAATTGGGCTGTCAGAGCACTCTCAGTAAAAAAGGAAAAGTCAGCGCTAGTCAGCCGTCGTCAAATTTTAGTCAATCGGGGTCACAAATCTTGCAAATAGTCAATATTTAGTCAATTGTAGTCATTGTCGACTACCCGTGACTATTTCCTGAAACTGAGTCCAGGTCACTTTGCCGAAGTCAATCTAAGTCGTCCGACGGTCATTTCAAGTCATTTCAGACAATCCATAGTCAATTTTTGCCATTTCGTAGTCATCCCAAGTCCGATCCAAGTCATCCGACAAGCCACTTCAAGTCATTTCAAGTCATTTTTTGCGCAAGTTTTTGCCGTACAGACTTGCGTACAGAAAAAAATAAAATCTATTCATTGCAAAAATATGATATCTACAGGTAATTTACAAACTACTAATTACAGGCCTCCACCGTCGTCGGAGCGCGGCGGGGTGCTGTGCGAATAGAGCATGCCGCCGCCACTACCGCAATCGGGCTCTGTGGCCGCGTTGGCGGAGTACTTCCCCCCTTCCCTGTCATCACCCCGTCGTGGCCACATCGTCGTTGTGGCACGTGCAGCTCGGTCGGCTTGCGTTGGACTCCCAGCGGTGGTGGCTGTAGTTGCGGGTGGTCGGGGATCGACGTCGGGCGGAGGCAGTTCCGAGTCGGCACTGGCGTCGCGGATGGTGGGTCCGTGCGGTGCTGAGGCGGCTGTTGCAGTTGATGTGAGCGCGGTGTCGGTTTAAAAGGACTGAATACTCTTTTTTTTTTTTTTGGTTTGTGGGGGCGGCATTGACGACATCTTGTGAACGTGTGCCGGTGGGCGCATGCCGAGTCTGGTATGAGGGGGGTCAGTAGAGCACGCAAGGGGCAGGTTCAAGACACTGCCCATACTTACACTTACGACCAGCAGCGACGTGGCAGTATTGGGCTGGTAGTGTCAATGAAGGACGGAGGGGTGCGGTGCGCAGCTGCGTGGCAACGGTATGAGTACGTTGTATGATGCCCCCTTGTGGAACTTACATTTCTGAAGAAGCAGAGCGGTTGAGTTGGAAGCGCGACCTTGGCGCGACAAAAAAAAATTGGGGGGAAGTGGGCGTGCGCAAAGATGGATAGGACAAAGTTTGTTTCAACTTAGAGTCACGTTGATTTGTCGAGTGTCTAAGCGTGGGAAGTATTTTTTCGTTCCGTCCCGCGTCCGTCCAAGAGACTCCAACTCCAACTTGCAAGCATTCGTCTAAGTCCAACTCCGTTGACTTCCTCATTCTCTTGCCACCGCCGCACTTTCGCTCCAGTCTACATTTAAGACAGCAAGACAGCACACTGTCAATCTCACTGTCCACCTTTTTCCCCACAGTAGACGATCTGGATGCTCAGCGCTCAACGCGCTCAACGCTCAGGTGCTGCCACGTCGCTGCTGGTCGTAAGTGTAAGTATGGGCAGTGTCTTGAACCTGCCCCTTGCGTGCTCTACTGACCCCCCTCATACCAGACTCGGCATGCGCCCACCGGCACACGTTCACAAGATGTCGTCAATGCCGCCCCCACAAACCAAAAAAAAAAAAAAGAGTATTCAGTCCTTTTAAACCGACACCGCGCTCACATCAACTGCAACAGCCGCCTCAGCACCGCACGGACCCACCATCCGCGACGCCAGTGCCGACTCGGAACTGCCTCCGCCCGACGTCGATCCCCGACCACCCGCAACTACAGCCACCACCGCTGGGAGTCCAACGCAAGCCGACCGAGCTGCACGTGCCACAACGACGATGCGGCCACGACGGGGTGATGACAGGGAAGGGGGGAAGTACTCCGCCAACGCGGCCACAGAGCCCGATTGCGGTAGTGGCGGCGGCATGCTCTATTCGCACAGCGCCCCGCCGCGCTCCGACGACGGTGGAGGCCTGTAATTAGTAGTTTGTAAATTACCTGTAGATATCATATTTTTGCAATGAATAGATTTTATTTTTTTCTGTACGCAAGTCTGTACGGCAAAAACTTGCGCAAAAAATGACTTGAAATGACTTGAAGTGGCTTGTCGGATGACTTGGATCGGACTTGGGATGACTACGAAATGGCAAAAATTGACTATGGATTGTCTGAAATGACTTGAAATGACCGTCGGACGACTTAGATTGACTTCGGCAAAGTGACCTGGACTCAGTTTCAGGAAATAGTCACGGGTAGTCGACAATGACTACAATTGACTAAATATTGACTATTTGCAAGATTTGTGACCCCGATTGACTAAAATTTGACGACGGCTGACTAGCGCTGACTTTTCCTTTTTTACTGAGGAGCACTCAAGAGATCACGGAAACTTCCACAATCCCAAGAGCCACCTTTGGCCCAGTCTTTGCCCCTCAAAGCCCCAGACCCTAGAGAAGGGTCACGGACTCAGGGTCAATGTCACGGTCGACCAAGTCACCCGCGCTCAACACAGTGAATTCGTCTATCTGGTAACTTACTAGCATGTCCCACCCAGCACCTAAGTATTTGAATAGCGCCTCACAGTCACACACGCTTGTTATCTATCTTGCGACCGCTCTTTGGTTTTGTTACATATTGCGGCATACAGGTGTGACTGCTGATTTCATTTCATTTTTTAAAAATTAGTTAGTAAGTACTAGAAATACGTTAGACGCAGCAGTGTGAAAGGCTGAGCCAGCTCTGGTGCTGCAGAGTAAGTGTAGGGGGTATACAGAGAGATATGTGTGATATCGTATGAAAGTAAGCAGATCTTTGGGAGGGGGGGCTTGATTATGAATAACGGGCCATAGCGACGACGAGAAAAAGGAGAACAATTGTACCGCGCGTCTAGCGTTAAACCGCTGTTGGGCCTAAATGCATCGGCTCTGGTGTAACTAAACTTCAGGGTGATGTGTCTCCAGATGCTTTGTGAGCAAGTATCTGCGTCCCGAGGGGAACTCAAGACCACAAAAATCACAGGCAATCCAGGGCAAGTGTGTGTCCTTGTAGTGGCGATTGAGCCCCGAAAGCCAGGCGTACTTCGCGTCACATATGATGCACTGGTAGCGGCTCGGGTGTTGGTATACCACACCTCGAATCGGCCCAGCGGTAGAAGATGAAGTTGGGGTGTCCTGGTGAGTTTGACCAAGAAGCTGTCGCGAAGTAGGTAGCCCGTTCCCTTCGATTTGGTAGGATATGTGGACAGGGGTGACGACAGCACTGTTTCCGGGAAGTTGATTGAATGGAGGCGGGTACACTCCCATCCTGGGTGAAGTGGTGACTGCTGCGGGGATGCCGTCCGATATCGATTCTCGAGTGATACCGCTGTCACCGGAGGGTTGATAGTCACAGTGTACCTCCGGCAGCCGGGGAACCGAGTTTGGGGGGGCGATTGGGAAGCCACCTGGAGGCGGTGCGCGCCCCAAATAACGAGGACCTACAGTAATGTCATCCGCGGCCATAGGATGAGCTATCCGGTGTTGGGACGGCTCTGACAGGTGTGACAGAGGGAATGGACGCTCGCCGCCCTGGTCCAGGGAGGGTGTGTACTATATAAGTGTCGAATCAATAAGGAAGATAGCGGAGTACATAAGGTGTCTCACCTGACCAGCCCCAAGGCGCAATGGCACAAGACTGAGGCTGACCATGGCTGGAACGGCGAGGCCGTAAAAGGGGATGATGGCTGTAGCAAAAGTGTTAATCCCTTCGGAGTGGACTTGATGATCGCTGACGTGCGCAGGCCCCAATCCGTTGGAGTTACTAGCTTGTGTAGGAACCGGAGTGTACACGTTGAGGGTGCTCAGGAAGAACTATAACGTGCTCGTTATCATCAACTCACGAGTCTGCACATCAACAAGGTGTGGGCGCACATGTAGCTCGGAGGAAAACCAATCCGTCAACTCCTCTACAGATCGATGGGGAAGTGAAGGTGGGCCATCACCCTGGCCGACGCAAGAAGAGCCGGCTGCCGTCGCAGAGATGGAGGTCATATTCCTTTTGTTATGTATGGCAATGGTGGTGAAGACTTGGCGAAGGTAAGTCAGTGGTGCTATAAGCATTTAAGCTGTTTTAGCCGCTCCCATATACATAAGGGAGTGATAATCTAACCGTTTACGGATAGGCACCACCGAAGACACGCAACTCTTCGCGAACTCCTCGTGAATATTAGCTCTGACAATAACGTGAGTGGCGCAAAGTAGTAGAGTGCTCCTCGGCATGTTGGACCTTGAAATCGCGTTCTCTTCCGAGAACGCAAGGAAGGCACGCTGCCAGGTGAGCGTATGCTCTTCGCTGTTCACGTGTAGTGAGTGTCGTCGAAGTCGAAAGCTATGAGGAAGCCGTATGCGATGGCTTTCACTCGGCCTAGATCTGCTTACGGTATACACAGCGCCCTTGCCCGTACGGTGTAGTAACCTTGCCTCTACTTGAAGAAGTCGACTAGAAAATCGTTTGTTATGCCACGAGGGAATATCAGATAACCGTTGCAAACCGCATCGGCGCAACCGTTTATTATCAGAGGCACCCATTCCTGTGAGTTTGCCGGTTTGCCATGTCATACCATGCTTCGCCATGCCATGCCGTGCCCCGTGCCAGTGCCTGGGGCGCTCGACCATGAGGAAGCTACAATGAAATTCTTTTCTTAAAAAAAGAAAGGTGTAGTAGGGAATTACTCACGGAGCTTTGGCGCTACGCGGACACTGCGCCTGCGAACCCAGGACAGCCACATATCTCGGGGTCTTGATTTGTCCATGGGTTCTGACTGTGATGAGAATAAGTTACCTCGACTGGGTCGACACTATTTCGAAAAATAACAGTTATCATTGCGCCGATGCATCCATCGGAATAGCTAGAAAGCATGTCGATCGGCCGCGGACACCGCGCGACGACGGACTCGAAATATACTGATTTCTCAGATGCTACTAGATGCTCAGCGCTCAGGTCCGTATGTTCCGAACTTGCCCACATGGACAAACTTCACTAAACTCCGCCTGCGTCTTTGATGATGTACGATAGCTGAGAGTGTGAGCGAGACGCGATTCATGGGCGTCTGGGTGCGCTCGTCGTGTGCACCCTTCTGTGTTCTCCGAAAGTAGCAGGCATCGGAAGCGCGGCTGTGGCGCTATTAAAAAAACGTGCACGGGCACAGGCACGAGGGGCACATGAGAAAACGAGTGCAACCCCGACAATAATTAAAGGGTAGCTAAAGTGTGAAGACAGGCCTATCTCCGAGCAGAAGCGGATACAGGCACGAGCAAACCTTACTGTAGCCATCTGGTCTGGTCTTGCATTTTCGCAGATGAGATCACCTGCGATGGAGGCTCGCATCCAGCCAACGGCCGCGGTAGTAAACCGTGTGCGCGGGGAAATTGGCGCGGGGTCTGTTAAAAATAAAACATTCAGGCCACTGGCATTCGGGAAGATCCAAGACAGGGGGACCCCTTTTGTCCACATTAGGCGTACAGGCTGAGTCTGAAAAGGGTGTTCTGGTAACCACGCCGAAGTATTTTCTCGCGAGAAATTATTGGTACAGTCATTCATGGCTCAATGGACCACTCAAATTCTTTTTGACTTCGGGAATTTGTTGTAGTAAACGACAAGACATTTTGAATAGACAATATTATAGTCATATGAGTAAACTAACCAGTGGGTACTTAAAAACTGTTATCGGATGTGATTGAACGATGCAATGGAGGAATCAGTGCAAAATGTCCATATCAGCTGAAACTGGGTCAATGGACCAGTCACGATCAACCGTGACTTTCCCAATTAAGGGATGCCCAATCATGATCTCCCACCCGTCCCACCGTTCCAATTTGTTCCTGACTGCCCAATTTGGTAGTTCCCGATTTGGCAGGCATGGTGTGACTCTCCAGAGCGCTGTGTTTGGTATGCTTCTGCGAATACCCTGCAATCCTGCAATGCTATCATCAAAATAACCATCTGAAGTTTACTATATAGCATGTAGTTTGTATATGGCCACAAAAAGTTGGAAATCATCAGAGTGTTTCCATCAGTATTTGCTTGCCAAATTTCGGGTTTTTCCCCAAAATCATGAGAAATGAATCTCCTGCAATATCTACTCATTGCACCTCTATAAAAATTTGAAGAGACATGCACAGGAACTATACATTGGATGTTACAAAAAGTCCGAAGCGATTTGACCAAAAATGTGGTCATCAGAGTCATTTGGTCCATTGACCCCGATGTTCCATTGAGCCATGAATGACTGTAGTAATTATAGTGCTTTTCGTATGCGGAAACACCTCAAAAAAATTCATGTATTTTGTTGTGTTTGTTCTGTCCTGTGGCCTAGTGGGTATGCGTGCAGGCATATAACGATTTCAGCACCCCGCTCTATGATGGCCCCTACAACCCCCAGTGCCCAATGATGTGCACTGTGCCCAACTGGCTGTGTATCTTGCATGTAGTTTGTTACTTTCCCATGCTGCCTGCATGGCTCAGGGCTGCCGGTTCCCGCACTGTGTGATTGCACTTTTGGGTGACTCTCGACTTGCCTGCAATGCATTTCTGAGGCTAAGAACCAAGCTAAGAACCTTCATTCAGCTCTCCAACCTCATGTGGACACTCTAGACTTCCAAGCCAGTACCTTTATATGCTATTATTTCGTGTATTTAGTGCTTCCAACAATAGAAAACCCTCTTTGTGTTCTGGGTACCCTTTGTTTATACCCCCGAGCATGTTGCACTCACGCGCGGCCTTAGCAACTCCAGCGCGACGCATTCCCGACCCGGGCAGCCACATACGAAGTTTCACGTGGCGCAGAAGTGTGCGCGACCATTTCCAATAACTTGCAGCTGCCCGACCCTTAGGCTCCGTGTAGCCTCTCTTGACCTCGCCGCACCCCCGCGTGACCTTAACCCTTCAACACAGACACGTCCGCGATCACCGTGGACCTATATACGACATCCCGTGCCCCGCGGAGGCCTGTGCGATGTCTTGCGATGCTTCACACCCCCAAACCCTGCAGACGTGTTCCCTGGCGATCAGGGATGGTTTAGGGTATCAGCGATTTGGTAGCAATTGCCCCTAGTCGGCTCTCATGGAAGGTTTCCCACAAGCAATTCAGATTGGGAGCTTTGAGCTTCACGCATTTAAAAAAACCTTGGAAGGAGCAACTCAACGCAGAAATCACTCAGTGAGAATCGAACCCCAAGACAATCATGTAAGTCCATCAAAAAAGTTAGACGAAGACCTTTGCACAAAGATTAATCATTTAACAACCTAATATTTTGTCCAGCCCCGCCCTTCATACTGGCCTTGAAGCTTCAATACCAACGTGTCCACAAATCGCCGCGGACCCATATTCGACAGCTCGTGCCCTGCGAAGGCCTGCACGATACCGACAATCGGGTTTCTTCTCATTTTTGGGTCTTTACTCTTGTCTTTACTCTTGTCTTTACTCATTTTTTTTCTGTCACCTACACTCCTATTCGCTACCTCAATAATAATTATATTGGCCTCTACGGTGATGGGCTTCCTTCGCACAGAATATCCGCCCCGCACCTGTACACGCAGCCTTTGTCGCTCTCAAATCAGTCTTGCTCGGCCTTGTTCAGTCACGTGTGCCCATTCGGTCAGTTCGGTCAACTCGGTCAACTCGATCATCCTTGGTATGACCCGATCTCGGGTCCAGGGACGCGCGTGCTGTGCATTGCGTATTTGCAGTCTTGCACTCACACTTGCAATGCACTGCCATTTCTTTGCCTTCAACCTGAGCACAGGTTTGTACGCGAGCATGATTAATTTAACGGGTGTACAAAGCAAGAGGGTACATAAAGATGCGCGATAATAGTTAGTTGAGCACTTACCACCATCATCTCTTGAAACATGCCTAAGAACTACGCCAACTATGACCACAGCAAGTACCTCGCTGATCAACAGCACCAAGAGGACTGCCGCAAGGTCTTTGGGGGGTCCTCTCCCCTCCCCTCCTCGTCCCCTTCTCCCTCCGAACGCCAGGTCATTGCGGAAGCAAACGAGCTGGCTACCGTCCGAGATATCTTCAGCGAGATCTTGGACGATCACTCTCACGAAGGGAAGGTGCTACTCATGGCTGCCCTTCTCCACGACCTCAACACCCCAGTAGTCCGCCTCGGCGGGCTCTCTCCCCTCCACTGGCTGGGCCTCAACCCCCTGGTCATCTTGGGTGCCCCGACTGGTCATCTCGGCCCCCCTCTCCCTCCCATCCCCCTCTCTGAAGACCCCAACCTCCATCAAAGCATCTCTGACGCTGTCTGTGGCGTCGTAGGTGATCAATTCCGCTTTGGCCTAGAGCCTCTGGAGACGCTCTCTGAGGAGGTGCGCTCGGGGTTCGAAGCCACTGACACCCGATTCTCCGCAATCGAGAAGAAGCTCAACTTCTTAGCCCAACTCTCCCTCTCATCATCTATCCCGGCGCGCAACCCCAGCGCGCCACCATCTTCCACCCCTGTCGCCGCGCCGGCTCAGGACGTGGAGATGGCTCACCCTCCTGCCCCTGCCCCCGCGGCTGCCCCCGTGGCTGCCCCCGTGGCCCCTCCTCCTGCCCCTGCGCCTGCTGCTGTTGCCCCTGTGCCAGCAGTGCCTGCCCCTGCCCCTGTTTCGAAGCCCCGTGCCAAGAAACCCCGTGCCCAGCCTCCCACACCTGCCCCGGCTAAGGCCACGCCCCCCCCGGTTATCCCGGCTAAGGTCAAGCCTGCCCCAGCGCCTACTCCTGCCCCCGCTACCCGCCCCACGCCCCCTCCTGCCAGCAAACCTTCTTTCGCCTCCATGGCGAAGACTCCAGCGCGACCATCCCTGGTCGTGTCTCTCCGCCCGCCAGTAGCAGGTGCCACTGTCCCCCAGGCTGTCCGACGCAGCCCCCAGGAGATCGTGGGTCACCTCAACGCCGTGCTCTCGTCTGAGGGCCACCAGGTCACTCTGTCCGCCGCTCGGTGGACAGTGAAGAACAACCTCGTGGTCACCACTGGACCCGACACCACGGCGCACCACCTCACCTCCGCCTCCCACCTCATTTCTGACAGCCTCGCGACCTACCTCTCCGCCGATCAATCTCCCCTCCCTGTCCAGGCCAGGGAAAACTGCAAATGGGCCCGCATCACCATCAACGGCATCCCCACCGGAGTTTCACTCACCCGGGGCCCTTACACCCCCTCCGATCTCACCGCGGCTCTCCTCGCTGACAACCCCGTTTGTCGCGGACTCCGCATGACCCTGCCCCCATCCTGGGTGAGGGCGCCTGCATCATACACCCCGGGCTCTACCTCCTCCATTGTGCTGACCTTTGAGGATCCCTCCGGGGACTCACTGCGCTCGCTGATGGCTGAGCGGACCCTCTTCGCCTTCGGGCACGCGGGGGAGCTGAAGCGCTGGAAGGCCAAACCCCGTAAAACGGGCAAGGGCGTACCGGCGGCTTCCTCCTGATTCCTTGTTCCGTCCGCACCTCCTCACCCCCTCCCCCCTGTCCGCACTTTTCCCACCCCCTGCCCACATCTCCCCACTCCTGCACGCATCTCCCCACCTCATGACCGCAACCTCCCACCCCCTGTCCGCACCCCGTACTGTTACGTACGCACCCACCCTCGTTTGACGTGCCCGCACCGGGCCTGGACCCATTCCGGGGTCTAGGTCCACTACCCTGCCTTCGGGCTTCCTGTGATCCGGCTTCCTTTGGTAAGGTGCCAAGTCTGTCCTTACGACACTCCACTTATCGGCGACTCCCACCGTCTTAATTTCGGGGAGTTGAGCCTCACTTGTACCACGCCTCCTTACTTCTACTTTTCATACCTTCCTTCTCCCTCTCGTCTCCCCGTCTCCTCTTACGTATCAGTTTCACCATGGCTCACCCGGGAAATAGTCAGGCCTTAAATGGTTCCATCCCCGTAGACTACTTTGTAGGAAGGTGTCTCTTTGGTCGGTGGCATTTGTAGGGACGGTTTCGGAGTTTACATACAGAGTAGCAGGTTGGGGTAGAGACCGTTCTTGTACCTTGTACTGCCGCGGAATACAAATGGTTCAAAAAAAAAAAAAAAAAAAAAAATTGTTAGTTGAGATAGAGATACTGTAAGTCCATAAATATAAAGGGGGAAAAGAAGCATCAGGCCAGGCGAGACAAGGGCGGGGAATCATAACCATCCAGGATGGGTGGTATCCAGCGAAGCGTTCCGCGCAGGGGGTGAGCGCATCGACGAGCCCCTCGTGCCCGTACGCGGAGTGGGCGACCCAAAGCCGAGCGCGCGGAGCTCGAGCTCACGCGTCTCGCGCATGCGGCGCTCCTTCTCCGCGAGCTCCTTCACGCGCGCCTCGAACTTCTCGCTCGATATGCTGTTCGGCGCGTTTTCGAGCTCCGCCTTCACCCACGCGAGCGCTGCCGCACCTGCCCCCGTGCCTGCGGCCGTGCTGTCACCACTGCTATTACTACTGCGTCGCCGGTGGTGTTGGTGAGGGTGGTGCTTCTCGAGCAGGTCGACTGCCGCCGGCGCGCGGTAGCGCTGCACCTCTCCGATGCGCTTGAGGAGGAGAGCGCAGCGGCCGAAGTTGATTAGGGGTCGCTGGTCGACGATGACGGTGGAGGGATTGCCGTCGTAGAAGGCTTTTAGGTTGTGTAGGTGCACCGCTGATAACAATGTGCGCATATGATGATGTTGAGACGGGGTAAGTGTGAGGGAAAGGAATGGTATGGCGCACCTAGCCACGGGATGACAAAAGGGGATTTGATGTTGTTCAGGGCTTCACGATACGTTCGGTGGTCGCCTCGTGGGTCGAGGAGATCTTCTAACTGGCGCAGGATTTGCTTCTCGCTCTTGGAAAGACAGCTCTCACGCGTGAGGACGAGCTGCGTCGACGATGCTCGAGTCGCCGATTGTAACGCGGCGACGATCGTGGACATGGACGAGAAGTTCTGCAACTTCCTGCATTCCTAAGGAGAAAAGGGGGTCAAACTCGGTCAGATGAGAGGGAACAGTCGAGTTACCTCTGCAACCAGGACAAAATGCCTAAAGTAGCTCGCGCGCTTCTGCACGTCCTCGGGGCTAGTACGACGAGAAAAGTTCATCCAAGATCTTCTCAATAAAAAGAAGCAACTGGCTGACCCTAGAATTTTCTTCTTTATCCAGTTAACTAGGCGATTATTGACTTTGGTTGCAAGCTCGACGTGCTTCGAGATGGCCCCGCGAAGGTGAGCTACGTAATCAGCTTGGGATATCTCAGCGTAGTGTTCTCCTTCAATCACTGTAAGTGAGAGAGCGATATCGGCAGCCTTGATCTGATTAGGGAGACGTTGGCGGTCCTGGTCTATGTCCACTACTGGGTTGTAAAGGGGAAACAGAAGGCGCAGCAACAACATCCATCTGGAGACCAGTCAATTTTATCAATCGACAATTCATACAAACCAGACGGACGAGACAAACATTCTTGCCGACGAGATCAGTAATCTCGCGAGCTACCTCTCTCATGGTGTCCGAGCCGCTGACGGTGCTCGCGAATGTCCCGATCGAAGGTAGTAATTCGCGGTCCATGTGTTTACCTTCTGTCGAGAGCCACACTACGCAAAAACAGCAGGATCCTTTTTGGGGAGCGCATCAGCAAACGCAAATATCCCACGGAGCGCGCAAGATGTACTCACGAGTATCGAATGGAAACCCTGTTGTGTGAAAAGCGGAACACGTCTCCCATCTCATCAAAGCGTCTCTTCAGAATCTTGAACAGATCCTCGCCTGTCGTGAAGAGTCTGTACGTGGCTACGAATACCCTCTGGAACTCATTGTCCCTCGCACGATCGTGTGTATCTGTGATCAGGCGATCCACCAATCCCTCCAATGTCCCAGCTTCTACAGCACCATCTGGCGCTCGGCGGAGCACGGGTTGTGGGTCTCGGGCGGCGGCATCCAGCAGACCACCAGAGCTAGTTGCGGGGCCTCTATCAGAGCTGAGGCCAGATCCAGTAGATGTAGATCCGCCTCTTGCGGGCCCGCGAACGCTAGCCAGGGTTCGACGGGGAGGTAATGTACACTTGCTCCAAGAGGAGAGATACTTCATTAGAAGAAGGCGAAGTTGACTTTTGTACGAATGGGGGAGGAAGAGACCTTTCTGACCAATCGGGCTGAAGAATCGATGGGGATAGGCTTCTCTGGGATTCAGGCGTGGTGGATAGATGTGATTGTGCAGTTTGTAAGCTTGACGATAGAGGAGATGGGTTTGGTGGAGAAGGTATTGGCTTCAATAGTACATGTGAGGGAGGAGAAGAACTCAAAGGCATATCCTTGAAAATGGGAGATTTGTGGAAAGAAGGAGTAGCAGGACTTGATAACCTTCGGGATTGCTCTGACAAAGGGCCGTCTCCACGAGTCGGGGAAATGGAGAGGTGCAGTGGGGCGATTGGAGGTGTCAAGCCCGTGCTATGAGCTGGCCTTGACGAAGAGAGGAGAGACGGGCGGGTACCGCTCGCATGAAGTCCGCTAATCAAAGACGAAGATCTGCCTATCTGAGAGGCTTCCTGGGAATTAACATAATTAGGTGAGAAAGAGCATACCACATACCTGAACGCGTAGGAAGCATGTTTTGAATGGTCTCGCGTATTTCCGGCATCTTGGGCCGGGATTCAGGTTCGCGTCGCCAGCATCGATTCATAAGGTCCCACATGGCATCGGTGAGTCCCTTGTCATTACCCTCAGGCCGAGTAGGTAGCGTTCCATCCCGGATGACTAGTGGAATAAATGCTTCGTTCGGAATAAGATTGAACGGCACGTTGTCTGTGAATATTTCTACGCAGAGCATCCCGAACGACCATACATCGGTGTTTCTCGTCGTCGGAACATAGTTGCTTTGGGTCATGAGCTCAGGAGCAAGCCATCTGGTGCTCCCATACGTGAGGGCCTCAGTGGGCCCAGTGACTTCAACCTAGCGCGAATTGTCAGTGGATCTGTAGGGAAAAAAAGTGAATTACTTATACCTCTTCAACACGAGCACAGCCGAAATCTGCGAGACATGCGTGACCGTCTCTGGAAAGCAAGATATTCGTCTGTCGTCGTTCATGAGATACTCAAAAGTGGGCTTATGAGCTAGAGCCAGTACCCACCCCTCGTAAATCCCCGTGGATGATTCCGCGTGAATGGAGATATTCGGTAGCTGGTGAACCATAAGCATGCCAACATGTATAAAAAGGCGGCGGACGCGCCAGAGGCTATCTCGCTGAGGAGAAGGACTCGATGAGCTTCCGGGTGGATTTTGAGGTACTGCATGATGTTGCCGAATTCCATATAAGGACTGACCTAAACGAGAAAAAATGAGTTGTTCAACCACAGCGGGACGTCAAAGACATAGACATACTGAGTACACGAAATTACCAATATAAGCTATACCGAGCAATGGCAGCACATTCGGGTGCCGGAGGGTCCTCCATATTTCCACCTGTCTCCGAAAGCGCTGAATCACGGTCGACAGTCAGCACTCTTGAGTGGTCGCGAAGAGCCCGGCCTCACCTCCTGCGCAGCACGGGTCTGGTTCCGTGGATAGGCAAGCGCCACCTATACAGAGATTAATAAACACCGGAGAACGTTATGCCCGCCGAACCTCCTGGCCGGTCCATTCACCGGTGTAGATATCTTGCGAACCCCCGGTCGCAATGGGGTGGTCGCTACGGGTGACGTTGCCGCTGACTGAATGGAAGCTGCGGTGAGCGCAGGACTCGGCATGGGAAGGGCAATCACGGACGGTCGACCATTGGTGGTAGCCCCTCCACCCACCGACTCAACTCGGAGAAATTTTCTTGGAGCTCTCTCTCCTGCGTCTCTCCAAAGTCCGCCTCCCTCAACTCCTATATGCGGCGATATGAGAAATCTGCGGATGTCGTAGCGATATTCATGAACGTGCCTGCTCTATGGCTTGCACAACGGAGTGCGCGTCTTCCGGAGGGGCGCTAGGCCAGCGTTACTTTTAAGAGGTTGTTGTCGTGAAGGAACCTGGTTATCATCTCGATGAGTTCGTCATGATCACGCCTGCGGATCTCCTCAAGTTCTTTGCTCCGGGTGCTTGCGTACAGATGTAAGGATATCTACAAGCAATGTGAATGGGAGAGGAGAGCAGGGCGTAGCACGCTACTAGAGAAAGGCGACGCACGTTAAATCGCACCGAGCATGCCTCCAGCTCGCGATAAGAGTTATCAAGTTCTGCTTTGATCTCTGTTTGCTTCACGAACGACTTCATCTTGCCAAGCTCTGCCCACTTGGCCACCCGTTTATGAATGTGAGTCAACACACTCAAAAGGCACCGCATAAGCCGTGGTTTACAGCTACCAGAATACAACTCACCGTTCCACCTCATCTACTGCTTGCTGAGCACGCGTGCCCTCGAGTCCTGGTGAGTGGTCCTGTAGAGCAGAGACGAGGTCTAGGCATCTTCGACTGAGATCACCGCACTGGGACTGTGCCAACGATTGAGCAAAGAATGTTACCCCAACCACTGATAACTGACCCGATATATCTTGACGTTCTTCGCAGCTCGAATAAGCGAGGCAGCTAGAAATGTGTCAAAAAAAGTACACAAGCGTCGTCCATGACAAACGAACCAATCAGAACACCACTTCCGCCTATTTCATTTAGCCCAGCCGCAGGGACGATATCTTGCGGGCTCATACGATGGGAAGACGGATAAGGAGGGATGAATAAGCGCCGCAAAAAGGCCCAAGATATGTATGCCTAATACTCCCCCAGTTGGGACTCACCCAGTTACAGTATGTGCGCAGCTCGTCGTCAGTACCCGATCACGATCCGATCTGACATAGCGACGTTCCAACAATTCTTGGTAAGTTCTCCGAGTTGCCCGGCCCGTCATCAATATTGCATCAATCCTCAGTCCAACGTCATTACATTGTATGATCTACAAGCTATAATCTTCGCCTCAACTAGAACCAATAAATAAATACCAGGACTAAATAAATAACCTAAACGAATGCGAAGGGGGTACAGGAGCGCAGTGAGAAGCGGTATTACAGTAAGTGGTGGTGTCCCTACTATCGCTACCATCGTTCAAGTCCATTGATAAGTGAGAGATATATGTGAACTTATTTCCGCCGTGGTGGCGACCATGGGATCCCTAGTGACCGCATCCTCGCCCGGTGTTCGAGCATCCTGCGCTCATCTAGAGCAAGTTGGGCGCTGAGGACGTCCGTCGAGGTATGCGAGGCGTCGCCAGTAGTGATTGACTTGAGACTATACTCGATATATGCCAGTACGTCCTGACGTGTCGCGTGTTCGATGCGAGGGGGAGTGAACTGAACGATCGACTCGACCTGCTCTGCTAGCTCGCTGAGCAGTTTGAAGTCAATCAAGGCATGACCGTCTACTTCCATGATAGGATTGGATTGGACGAAAGTTGAGTTGAGGGAGGCCAGATGGGGGTCTATGGAATGGTGTGAGATAGTGGTGATAAAGTAAGGACCGATCGTACTTAGCCAGGGGATGAGCTCCTTCGTCGCCGTGCTACGTATCACATTTCGATACGAGCCGTCCGTCGGTGTAAGCTCTTTAGCTAACCCGTGTAAAACCTGTTTGGCAGCCCTGCTTTCGCACGTAAGGGTCCAGGCTCGTGATAGTTGGTGACAAAAGGGCTGTCACAATCGCCGATGTCGAAGAAAAATTATTCAGTTTACGGCATGCCTGATGACGATAGTCAGTTCTTATCCATACTAAGGACAAAAATTCCAACCTGCGCCGTGGAAACCCAAAACTCATACTTCTTCATTCGCTCGTCTACGTAATCGAACCTGTCGCGAGCAGTGAGTTGACAGCGTCGGACTTGAGTAATAGGCGGCGTCCTCACCCCAACACGGTTGTCTGGAACCCAGGTCTCGATCAAATCATGGACGGTGTTGAATACGTCTATGCGCCGCGTATTGGGCCGCTGACGGACGAAATTCACGTAGTCCCAACGAATGATCCTCTCAAATCGACTGCCCTCGATTATGGTGAGAGCATTTGCCACATCAGATGGTGTGACCCCCGGGGGGTATGGAGCAGATTCAAATCGTAAACGGGGACTACTTTCTGGATTGCGGAGGCGGACCTAAAAAAAAAACCCCTCCGAATTAGCAACCTCACCAAAGCATGCTCACACTGTCTAACCCACATAGTCTGGGTCATCGATCAAGTCCACAATTTCTGCGGCCTTTGCTTCCATTGTCCGGGAACCAGAGACGGAACGAGCGAATTCCCTGATCTTCGACGAACAAGTGAGTTCTGGATCCTCGAACCCTTTCTTGAGCCAGCTCTCGACGAAAACCAAGATGCTGGGAGACGGGTCAATGAAAATAGTCATGGAACTGGTCAATTAACACACTTACTCGTATCGCACACGTATCGTGGCGGGGTCAAGGGGCGCCGACTCAGAGCGCCGTTTAAGAATGTTGAAAAGCTGTTCGCTGCTCGCGAACAGTTGGTAAATCGTCAAAAAGGTGGCTTTAAGGCGTTTGTCCGCGGACGGGTCCGCAGAACCAGCTATAGCTCGGGAGAGGAGACCTTCGAGATTTCCAGCTGACACGGACCCATCTCTCGCAGGTCGAAGTAAGCTCTCGGAATCGCACGCCGCCTCCTCTAGAAAACCTAGGACTTGATTGCTCACAGGGACCCAATGACGGATTGGGGTTAAGATGGGTAGGCTGGTCGCTGACCGAGAAGGAGGAGGTATCGCGCTGGGGGTATCCGTTGGGTTTGTCCGGGATCTAAGCAAAGGCTTGGGTGACTTGTCTGGGACTGTGACTGAGTCACCTGTCTCAGAAATGGATGTTCGGGACCTCTTTGGGAAAGGTAACCACCGAGAAGACTTCCTTGCGGGGCGTGGGGCTGATTCACCAGTACTCGTCGAGCCCCGCGATGATGTTGAATCCACACTCGTGTGGCGTTGTAAGCCAGGTGCTAGGAATGCGGTGAGGGGACGGGTTTGGAGCAGTGGAAGGTCCGCGACGATGGCTTAGGCATTCCAGAAGGCAGTGGTGAAAGGTGTTGATGATAGTGCGGGTGCGGACAAGGGTGTCAGTATATTAGGATTGTGAGGGTCATGATCGTCCTCCCGGAGAGTTGGTAGTCGCGCAGACGCCGACGATGAGGAACTGCTACCTCTCTTAGACCCGGCTGCTTCTTTGTCAGTCAGCCGGCTCGACGCAAGTGGGGATATCATCATACTAGGCTCCGAAGTAAGCTGCAGGCCCCTATTGATGGGCGGGGGTGTCAGTGGAGCCGGGATAGATGAGCTCTCAGACGAGCTACGGCTTCTCTCGTGTGATGAACTACTATCGACCGTCGGAGGAATGGGAGTCAGTCGCAGAGATGTCGGTGATGACGTATTCTTGGACCTCCCGTTTACTTCAGTGTCAACCAGACGACTCAGCAGAGGTGGGGGCGTCGTTGTGCTAGGCTCCGGAGTAAGCTGCAGGCCTCTAGTGGTGGGCGGGGGTGTCAATGGGGCTGGTATAGATGATGTCTCAGACGAGCTACCGCTTCTCTCGCGTGGTGAACTACCATCGATCGGAGGAAGAACGAGAGTTGGCTGGTTTTGAGCCGGAGAAAGAGTTTGATGGCGGGCTATGACATTAGGACGAAGCTCAGCACTCACCGAAGTGTCATCAGGATCCACTCACCACCAATACGAGGAAGTAGGTTGCGCATAGCTAGCTGGATTTTGTCCATGTCAGGTCGCACCTCTGGATTGACTTCCCAACAGGATTGCATGAGTTCCCACATCTTTGGACTGAGACCAACTGCTGCAGGCCCCGGATCCTCGGGTGGTTTGCCTTGGCTCAACAGAACAGGGACATAAAGATCCGAGTATGGGCTGTACGGGTCTGCATCTGTGAAAACCTCGAGGCAGAGGAGACCAAAGGACCACACGTCTGCTTTGAAAGTCGGTGAAGTGACACTCGCAGACGTTATCCTTTCGGGGGCAAGCCAACGAGCGCGTGATATATCGGAGGTTGGCTAAAAGGGTTTATGGTCAGCTTCAATGACAGGACCAGTACACCAAAAGTACGACATACGTTTACGAATTCAGACAGATTAAAGCCGCAAATAAACGCCTTTCCGTCACCACTGATCAAAACATTTTTCTGGCGAAGGGGCGCGTGAGAGAACAGAACGACTCATATGACAACGGCTTACTCCGCATAAATCACCGTGAACAATCCCATTCTCGTGGAGGAACTCCATGCCTAGCGTTGTCAAGACAAGCCACCGACACAGAACCAGACACATACGTACCCGAAGCAACTTCGCTGAGTAGTCGCATACGGTCGGCGTCCGGATTACCTCGAACGTAGTCTCGGATATTACCATTTTCCATCCATGGGCTGACCTGAAACCACAAACGGTTCAGAAGATCGTCTCCACGATGTCACTTGACGCACCGAATAGATAATATCCTCTATTTTGACATGACCAAAGCAGCCGAGAACGTTCCGATGGTGAAGACCATGCCATGATTCGACCTTTTCCTTGAAGCGCTGCGCAAAAATGTCTTAGTAAAGTAATGTCACAGAGTAATTGAACTTGCTATTTGAGAAATTGAGGACTGGTCCCTAGGGCGACCGAGAGCAGCCTGATATAATTTAGTGTTGGTCCAATACCAGAGAGAGAACATTACGCACTGGAGCACCATCGTTGGTCCATTCGCCCATATAGAAGTCCAAGAAACGTCCCTCAATGACCGTATGACCATTGTCTACAGAAACCTTGCCAGACACTATGGTTTCCGCGGTGGATCAGTATGGATGAATAAACGACAAGGGCTTTAAGAGCTTACGATCTGCTGACCTGAGACGTGGGGGAATTACGACATGATTAGCGCCCCCGCGTGCCTCGGCTATTACAGCTTGTTGTGATGAATCCTGGCATACGTTAGAGTCACACATATAAAAAATGTTGTGTAGGACTCACCTGAATCACTTGCGGGGGGAGTAAAGTAAGTGGTTCAGAGACCACGGTACGTCCAGACTGCCGTACTTCCTCGAGGAAGTCAGCAAGCAAGTCGCACAGTTGCCTGTGATCACGTTGTCGGGCCTCTTCTCGCACTCGGTTCTCACTGTTGTCCACCAGAGATAGTGCAATCTAGGTTTATAAACCATGACGCTTTCATGAAGGAAAAAAAAAAAGAATCGGGCGCACCTCAAACCGGTTCGAGCAAGCGGAGAGCTCACGATAACACTCGTCGATACCGAGTTGAATTTCATTCTGCTTGACAAAAGCTGTTTTATCGCCATACCCGGCCCACACCACCACTCGATTCAGAATACGTTCTATAGCTCTGGGATAATTATATGGACGTGGTATGTAAGAAGGGGAGGGGAGGGAACGCTCTCACCTCACAATTTCATCGGCTTCTCCACTGGCAGAAGTACCGACCAGTCGCGGTGAGTGCTCCCCGACCGTGGAGAGCAGGCCATCGCATTGATGGGCAAGATTACCTAGCCTTTTCTAATACCGCAGGTTTAAACGTCTCGAAGTGAAGCATGTTACGGGCTGGGTGATCACCTTATGGATCCTCACTGCCTTAACAGCATCGTATAGCCTGATGACTGAATAAGATGGTATCAGTCCGTGGATGTATCGTAGGGGATGAGATGGCGCACTAAGAGATGATCCTTCGGGAATTGCGGAGGCGGGGTCGATATTTCCGGGCATGCAAAGGGAGGGAAATAGAAGGGGACGAGGTCAACTAGAGGGGAGATGGCGTGGCGGTGTCGAGGTGTCGAACGAAGGCTGGCACTGTACCCAACCAATTACGACAAGCGCTAGAAAAATCCATCAACAGACGTCCCTGCTTAATCTACTTTTACAGCTTCTTCGCGTAATTAAGTTAACGCAAGAGAGGAAGTCCGGACAAGGCACTGTTGCCGACATCAACATCATATTCTTCGAAGCAACGGCCTTGTCCTTTCGACTCACTGTCATGTTGCGTTTGCCTCGAGGGGGTCTAAGACCTCGCCGTTCTCTTATTCATACTCAAAGAGCCACGCCCTCCTCTGCTTATCTTGACCCTACCCGGAGCTCGGACGCGTCAACTTCTTCCACCCCTGACGATCTCTCGTCCTCTCAGCGAAGGGATCCTTGAGGCTGCGCTGAGAGTTGACCAGGCTGGCGAAGTTGCCGCTAATTATATCTATGCGGGTCAATTCGCTGTGCTCCGACGTGATCCTGCAGCGGGGGCACTGATACAGGCAAGCTCATACGGACAATCTTTCACCCTTGCCACTACATAACTGTCTAGGATATGTGGAGCCAAGAAAAAAAACACCTCACTGTCATGAACAAGCTACAGGCACAGCATCAAGTACGGCCAACAGCATTGTGGGAGGTAGCAAAGGTAGCTGGTTTTGGGCTAGGTGCCGTCACAGCACTCATGGGGAAGGAGGCGGCGATGGCATGCACTGAGGCAGTTGAGACGGTTATCGGTGAACACTACGACGAGTAAGCTCTTTAATAGCCATACATCAACCGAAAACCGATTCCTTCTACGATTCAGTCAGCTGCGAGACCTGCAGGGGTCGACCCATCCTAGTCTCGTGCTTCTCAGAGACGTGATTCGTGAGTTCCGGGACGATGAGCTGGAGCACCTCGACACTGCTGTCGAACATAATTCGCAAAGAGCACCGGCACACGCGCTTCTCAGTTCAGTAGTGGGATTGGGATGCAAGGTTGCTATTGAGCTTTGTAAACGAATATGAATATGTAGAAGTTTAGATCTATTCTTCTGCGGAGTTGACAGTCTGAGAGGGACGAGAATGCAACGATTCTCCCTTTAGTTTCCCATTCCACTTCCACTTCAGCTGTAGAGAATCATCGGTTATTAAGCTCGACGTAAGCGGAGGACAGACGCACGTCTTGTTGAGCAGAGAAGTACAGCAACGCGCTCGGAACAAGGACCAGGCCAGTCAACGAAATCCACGACGCTCTGGAGGTAAATCTAAAGTGCTTGTACACGTCCTCGCGCTAGAAGTGAACTGTGTCAGGGCAGTTTTGCCGTTCTGGTACTGTCGACTCACCATGCGGTTCCATCGGTCCACGGCAGGATCAGGCTGCAAGAATATGAGATGAGCAACGAACAAATGGCCGTAACTCACATTGACATAACCTGTAATTTTGAATGAATTTACTATAACACGGCGACAACGACGACGACATACCGTGTCCGGCCATTGTTGGAGGAGGACAAGTGGGGTTGTTGATCCTTATTTGTTCGGGTCCTTCACTTCATTTCTCAAACGTCGACTCTTGTGCCATCCTCATTCTCTCTTCCTCAATGGCTTACAACCGCGAATGGGATATGGGAAAGGATTCCTGGCATGACGGTAGCTCATGGGGTGCTGGTCCCGGCAAAGGCAGAGACGACGACTATGGAGAGGGGAAGAAGAGGAAGTTCAATAATGCCGTATGCAGTCATGGCTTTGACCCGCCTTTGCCAACTTATCATCTCTTCGTTTAGGCCTGGGACGATGGCGGTTATGACTCGCATCACAGTTATCAGGATTATGGGGTCGGTGGAGGCGGTTTTCATGGCCACAAGAAGCGCCTCGTCGCCAGTGACCCCAGCCCACATGTCATTTTTCTTGGGCTTGACGTAGGTTTCACCGAATCGGACGTTCGTGGCCCTATTCATCCTCGTCTTCTTTGAGCGCTGACCTACCCGACCACAGCTCCATACTTATCTATCTGGTCAAGGTTGCACAATAGAAACGGTCACAATAATCCGAGAGAGATCAACAGGCACTTGCCCGTCACTTGCATCTTTTTCTGGACATATCCGTTAACGATTCCCTTTTTTTCCCTTTCACCTTTGTCGCACTCTCTCGTCATCACAGGGCAGTCCAAGGGCTTCGGTTTTGCCCAATTCGCTTCTGTCGAGGCGGCGCGAGCATTCGTGGACCCGCAGTTTCCATTCATCCAAGTTCCTCCGCCAGCTTCGCATGGTGCGTCCGCTACTGCTGCCTTCTATAAGGCCCTCAAAACTGGCGGGCAACACACCGGGCGCCGTGTCAAAATCGACTATTCTCAAAGCGCGAATCCGAATGCTGGTGGCCGATCTGGTCGTATGGCCAATGCGAATGACGGTACACGTGACATCGGCAACTCCCCAGCCGCCGTACTCCTCTTCCGTGGGCTGGATCCCTTGTCAGGACCTCAAGCAATCGAACTCGCGATGAAAACGTCCTCGGGCCCACATAAAGAAGGGGCCAAGGGTATGAAAAGCATTATCCTCATCAAAGACAAAACTACACTGGCTAGCTGGGGCTTTGCCTTTGTCGAGTTTGTTGACGTCCAGGTAATAGTCCTATTTAACGATGCTTCTTGACGCACTAATCCTTCTCCCCGCAGGCTGCATCTGCTGTGTTAGCTGCGACCATGTCGCCCCAAATTCATCCCAATGGCTTTCGCATCTCTGACCGCCCGGTTGCTACGTCGTTTGCCCATCCGTACTCTTTCCAACCCATCTCTGACCCAATTCTGAGAGACGAAGCCTGCCTACCTTCATCCATGACCCTGGGGGGCGTGGAAGATCAATGGGTTAAATATTGGGACGAAGGTGCCACTATCGCGAAGTTGGAGTACGAGGTCGAAGTTCCGACGCAACAGCCCGCTCCTACGAAGGAGAAGGAGAAGAAGAAGAAAAAAGGTCTCGTCCAATTCTGTTTATCTCGTGATATGATACATACTTCTGATATTTGGTCTTCAGTTGCGGAAGCTGTATCTGCCGTACCTGCAGAGGCATCTGCGTTGCCTGTGTCTGACAAGCCCGTCACACTAAGCTTCAAGGGTGGTAGTAAACCGGCGAATTCAGCGAGTCAGTGACTTCGACGTTTGCTCGGTTCTCTATCCAAACACTTTGCAGGTAACCCAGCTTCCGGTGTTGCAGCTGCCTCTACACTCGGATTCTCTATGACGGAGGAAGGGGATCCCGATGTTGATGAGGGAGACAGGGCCGCCTCCAATGAAGATCCCAAGGGTTTGTCTCATCCGAGATATGAAGAGCGTTCTTCTGGACATGTATATTGATGGTTCGTGCGCAGTTGCTGCGGCCAAGAAAGTGGCTCCCTTGATTGCCAGCAAAAAGGTGAGTTTGAGCTGAGCGCTCCGTGGTGTGTTCTTAACTAAGCTGCGCTCTAGACGGCGAATAATATCTCAAAGTGGAACCAAGTACAGGAAGTGCTGAGTACAGGACATTCGACACCAAGCAATCTCGATGTAGGTGGTGCCTTTGCAATTTTACAAGTGATGATCCGAACTCTAGAATCAGGCCGCCGTACCCGCGAAGGTTGCAACATCAGAAACGAAGCTAGCGCCCGCTCCGGTTGCTCCCCCCGAAGAAACTGAATTCGAGTTCTCTGATGTAGTCAAGATTGCTTGCCTCTTGTGCGCGCGACAGTTCAAAACACTCGACCAACTCAAGAAGCACAACAAAGAGTCCGACCTACACAAGGTTTCTATCTATCTTTGAGCTCGTGTGCATCACCATACTAAAAAACATAACAGCGAAACTCAAAAGACTCAAATCTGCGAGAGACAGCGCGTGGAAAGGTGAAAGCCGCTCAGGCAGCCGCCGAATCGACCGGCGCCCGAGATTCCACCCCCAAGTATCGCGACCGAGCCTCGGAACGACGGATCATGCACAATCAACCGGACGTTCCATTGCCCGAGGGCGTAGAGGATAAACGCAAGCAAAGGCGCACCGCAGAAGGTCCCACACGGCCGCCAACGCCGCCACCACCTCCAGTGAACCCAGGACAGGACGAAAGTAACGTAGGGAACAAACTGTTGAGAATGATGGGTTGGAAGGAAGGGACCGGTCTGGGCGTTGATGGCGATGGCAGAGTCGACCCTGTGTGAGTGCCAAGGGCCGAAGGCCGATGATGATCTCTCCGCCTGCTTGATCCTGATGCCCAAATTTTTGCAGGCAGACGGCGATATATGCTACTGGCGTCGGCCTGGGCGCCACCAAGGGCAAGGAGGTTGGGAAGTATCAGGAAGGCTACGCTGGTTATGTCAACATGGTGAAGGACTCGGTGAGTCGTGTTTGCGTCTCTTCCTGGTACTAGACGGCTGACGTTTACACCGCAGGCACGAGAGCGATACGAGAGTTGAGATCTGAGACGTTATGTCGTCGAGGTGGCGCTGTTGCTTTGTCACTTGCATACTGTTAATATAGCTTACTAGTTCACCATCTACTGGGAGATGGAATTGTGGTATGGCAGCTGCCTGCAGGGCCAGGCTTTGTCCCACTGACACCGTCAAGCGTCAATGTGTATCATTCTGCACCCTGAGGCTTGATGAGCCCCGTGCCTCAGAAGTTTTGTTCTGCGGGACGCTCAGGTGGTCGTCTGACGTCTTGAACACTACTGATTCGAATTCAGTGTCAATCATCCGAGCCGCTTCTTTGCAAGCGTGTTCTCGCAGTGAATTAAAAATGGTATCATTAATGAATGTCCTCGACTAATAGCTAGCTAATTTGCCAGTGTTTGTCATACCAAACGCACATCAAGTCCAGACACGTCGTTCACACCCTAACTAACGAAGGATATAATCAGAGAGCCTCCTCGAGATCACAGGCACATGTACGAAGCGAAGAGCACGCAGACCGCGGCTGGGACCGCGAAGACCGCATGTCCACCCCGAATTGCAATGGCGGCGTTGGAGGACGAGCTCGAGCCAGAGGGGCTCGCGCCACTGGACGTGGACGCGGTTCCCGAAGAGGCGGGCTTGAGCGTCGAGCTGATCACTGGCGAGGTCGGCGACAGAGTGGCGGTCGCTGTGCCCTGCTCAACGTCAAAGTACATACCCTAAAAAAAAGACAAGCGTAAACACAAAATGAATGGCACGTTAGGGCCGCAACGCACCGCAACGGGGGCACCAAGATGGCTGGTCTAAAAATATCTCATAAACACACGCACTGGAGAGCTAAATAAATAAATAAACTGGACACACCGAAATGTAATCTGTGAGGTGGAAGACGGAGACACCGACGTTGGGCTGGGTCAGGTTCGCCGGAGGCGAGAACGTCGAGGGTTGCGGGAGCAGCAAGATCACATAGCTATAACGTAACGAGTAAGCAGAGAAGCCTTGCGGAAGAAGGGGGCGCACGCACCGATGTGGTCCGCTGCCCTCTGGTGGGGCCGGTCCAGCGTAGTCTGTGACCGCCACGCCGTCCGCGGTGCTCACGTTCAGAGAGGAATTAGTGCCTGTGCAGCAAGCAGATGGTCGTTAGAGGAGCACGGCACGGTGTCAGTGCGGGGGAAAAAAAAATGCACGTACCAGTCAGGGTGACGCCGTTAACGAGCCAGTGGCGCGTCTGTCCGACAGACTGGTCCGTGCCGACAACATCGGCGTCGGCCATTAGGAGCGTATAGTTGCCCTGGAGCGACACGGTGGTGTTTACAGGAACGATGGTGATTTCTGGGGTCGGAGCAGCCTCTGCAAAATATCGTCCGTCATGAACCACGGTTAAGAAGAAAAAAAAGGTGAAAAACGCGCACGGTCTTTTGTAAGGTTCTGACCAGGAGAAATGGCACCAACGCCAGAAAAGGTGACGGTCATGAGGGCAGTGGGGTCGAAAGACGTGAGAAGGGACGGAACGAGGCCAGCACCGGTAAAGTGGGCCTCAATGGCAGCGATGCCAATAGCATTGTCGTTGCTGGACTGGGCGTTAACGAGGGAGCCCAGGAAGAAAAGAGCGAAGCTGGTGGAAAGAGTAAACATGACGGGACAGAACCAAGGGGATGTTGTTGCCAAGCGCGCAACGCCAGGTTGGTATTTCAAGTTTTGTTGTGACAGGGTTGTTACAAAGAAAAAATATAGATAAGATAGTCGGTACAAGAGTAAGGTATACGGGCGTGCAAAAAAGGCGTCTACAGGATACATTCAGTAGAAATTAGTCCTCTCTTCCAGTGTCCGAGCCATCGTCCGAAAACGTTCCCAGGCCAGCAATCCCTGGGCTGCCCACAGGACTACCCAGACGGCTGCCTGCGGCCTCGAGTTCTGCAGCCAGCGCCGCAGCCATGGTGCCTGCCCGTAATCGACGCCGCCTGGGTGCCGACACTGTCGTGGGCGAGACAGGCCCCAAAGACTCCGACACGAATCCATTCGTCTTGAGCTGTTCCAGCATGCCGCGCGCAATGTCCGCTGCGGTACTCCCTCCCAACACCGAAACAGGGGGTGATGATGCTTCTTTGTCCGAAGGTAGCAACGCCGGTTCTCTCGTGCTGACGGCACTGGGACGCGCTCGGCGGGCGCGCCGTCCGATATTGTCGCCGTTTCGGAGCTTCTCCAGCAGGTTGTCGAGAGCGGCGGTCTCCTCGGCTTCTTGTGCGAGAGTGTCCTCCGTCACTCTCTTCCGATTTGACCTCGCGTCCTCGGCGGCTCGCTTCCTCCTCTCCATCGCGAGTCTCTCCTCGGCGACCGTTCTGTTCTCGATCTGGCATTTCTGTTTCCCACCGTCAGAAATCCTGACATAGTACGACTCGTGAAATCAACGTACTCGGTAGGACGTTATGAAGGTCTTGAAAACCCCATAGAACTCCGAAGACGACATGTTCTTGTCGTCCTCCCCAAAGTATCTGACCACATCCGTGAACAACGTGTCTGCTGCATTTACGTCGTCGGTAAGGTCTTCCATCTGCCGAGTCGCCTTTCCCAAGAAGCCCCACATCTGCTTGGAGTACCGGTCGTTCTGCTCGACTTCAGAGAAATGCTCGTTGAGTTCTTGGCGAATCGACCTGAGCCCTTCCCTGAGCTCTGTGAGGCCTTTCCGGACGTCCTGGAGATTGACTGAAAGAAGTCAACCAAGCGGCTCTATTGTGTGCAACGAAGGAACATACCTCGGTATGCCTCTGCGGGCGCACTAAGCTCGTCGAGGAACACCTCCATACTGAGGAAATGCTTTGCTACTGTGCGCTCGAGGAAATGCAAAAGCGTGGTGTTGTTTACTGACTTGGTATCAACAAGCTGGGAAAGCCAGTAGTCAGACACCAGGGTTCTGAGAGAACGGTTGGGGCGCAACTTACTTTGTTGATACTGCTAACCCTGAATCCGAAGGCTCCGCCTTTGATACCGGTTCCATTCATATAGTTCCCGATAAGTAGAATAAGCTATGGGCACGCCAAACGATCGGTTGGTGTGCAGAATACATGGAAAGCGAGGTGCTCACGTTTAATAACTCCTTGAAGCAGCTAGCACTCATGAGACTCTTTCCAGCTTCCGACAATTTTCGGGCACCCTACAATTGCGGGTTCAGGAAGAGTTCAAGTAACGGGCGAAAACAGACGCACATCGTCAAGCAGCGCCCACTGTTCGTCGAACGAAATCCGGTAGAGCATACCATTAATACGTGGAACCAGTCGTTCTATCTGTATTAGCTTGACCATGAGGCGGTCCGCAGGATGTAAGCCCGCCAACTCCTCCGGCTCTGCGTTCCGGTAGATGTTCAACTTGCCGACCTGTGAGATGAGCAATATCAGTGAATTAATTCACGAAGCACGCGGCACAGAATCTGTATTCACTTGTTCTGGGGTAGGAACTACGCGCTTGAGCTCGCTGAGGAAGACTTGGGTGCAAACTACGGGGTCAAATTCTTTGATTCCCTGGGCGATTTCCTCAGGGGCGAGCTTCTTGACGCGTTGGACGAGGATTTCTTAGGAGGTGTCAGGAGGGATGAAATACTCGGCGTAGAAAGGGGACTGACCGACTCGTTTCTTGGTTTGGGGGTCGAGAACGCTCTTCAATTCTGCACGTTTCTGCCGTGCTAGCGGTAACAAAAGGCAATTAACGGGAATACGCTGGCAACTTTCAGAGACAGTAGCACACCTAAAAGGTTAATCACGAGTTGTTTAGCCTTGAAGTCTTCCTCCATTTCCATCCAGATGCCATCGTTGGATAACTTCGCAATCATATCCTTTTCTTTGGAAGGCTCTTCCTCCTTCCACAAAGTGCTGGAGACTTGCTGGTGAGGTAATTTATCCCATTGCAATTGTTTCATTTTCGTGTTCGGCGTAATCGGCATATCTTTGCGTGCGGCTGACATGTTGGCTCCCAAAAGGAACGAGGAGCGTGCGGAGCCAGGGTTGGAGCCCAAATATAATTCCTGACCCATGCCAGGCGGGGGTGGAGGTGGCGGTGCACCTGGAGCTGCAGTAGGTATTAAACCCAACCTCGGAGGTGGTGGCGGTGGAGGTGGCGGTGGAGGTGGCATGAGCCCAAACATCCCTGGCGGTGGAGGTGGTGGTGGTGGTGGTGGCGGGGGAGGGGGAGGGGGAGGGGGAGGCGCAGCGGTACTATCATCGGGCGATGGGGTCAAGCCTTGGGTACCGTCTGGCGACGTCTGACCACGCTTAGAAGCGAGGTGTTTGCTCAGCTGTTCTGCGAGGGAACCGGCGCCAGACGGGCGAGTTCCGTCCATAGAGGAAGGGGCGGACTCCTCTGTAAGGGTGGTTCCGCTGAGGGTCGAACGGTCGCGGTCGCTTTCCTGGTCCGGATCATCAGAGGATCGCCTGGAGTCGGTAAGTAAGGCGGGTTTCTTCACCTTTCGCGAGAGAGAGCCTTCATCGGCTAGTCGGCCATCTTTAAGTCGCGGGAACTTATTGAGGCTTCTTGGACTTGCGGCATTGCCGTCCTTCGGAGCGTACTACATACATATAAGATCGCCCACGGCCCAAAGTTTTATCAGTACTTACCATCCTCACACCGGCGGCCAGTTGCTGTTGAATCTGCTCCTTCACATCCGCCTCATCGGCGTCCATGAACTGTGATGTTCGCCCATTTGGCGCTTCATGTTCCGACTGGTGACCCTTCGAGCGGGTTTGTCGCTTGAGCCTCGATTTGCCAGGCGTAGCGTCTGGATCATCAGATTCACTCTCGTCATCGCCTCGGCCGCCCTTGCTCTTCTTCCTCTTCGTAGGATCCTTCTCGCGACCTTCGAGAATATGAATCGTCTTGGTCCTTTGCATGTGTTTCTCCAACGTCGCCATGAGCGATTTGCGGTCCATAGCGCCACCGTTATCCAGGATTTTGCTGACACCGTCGGTGCCGAGTTCTTTGAGCATCCTGAATAGCTCCATGATCTGGGCTTCGAGTTGTGTGATTTGTTCCTCGTAGTTCGACTTCTGCGTCTCCAGCTGCGTCTGCAATCGGGCAGTCGTCTCGCGTGAAATCTGGAGCTTCTCCTCCAGACTTGCGATCTTACCCTTGAGCACACCCACAAGACCGTCGCCGCCGTTCATCACCTCGCTTTCGAGAGCCTCCTTCTCCAGTTCAAGACGACGAAGATCTGTGCGCATCTTAGCCGCCTCTGCCTCCACGACCCGATGCTGATCGGCATCGTTGAACTGAGAAATGACGCTCTCTACCGACTTCCCGAGGCGATGTTCGGCGCCAGAGAGCTTATGATCCATGACGACATCCGTGACCAAGGAATCTAATAGCTGATAGTACTGCACCATTCCGGGACCATCCTCCCGTATGATCAAGAGGTGCTGGAGAATGGAGAGGAGATGGTCATGCGCCCTCGAATTATCTGTCCGGGATTTGAGTGCGGCATAGACGTCGCCTATGTCAGTCATGTCTTTGAGAACCTCCTGGTCTAGACGTTCGCGTAGTTCCTTCTCGTCATTGTCAATCGTTTCTTGGAGTGCATTCAACTGCGTGTTCAGCTGCTCAAAGTTGAAGCCGCGACAGAGCTCTACTATTCGACGCAACCCAGCAGTAGCCATTTGACTGTGATGGTGAATACGAAGGTCCAGGTCGTCCGTGTTTTCGAGGATGCCATTGATAAGGAGGAGGTTGCTTAACTGGGATTCGACTCAGTGAAAACAGCGAGGACTTATTCAACCGGATACACACGCACCGCATACTCGTTGATATTGCTTTCAGTAGCGGCGTTTCTTCGAACCTCCTCACTTGCGCCCACTAGACTCCCCATTTTTCCCCGTCCAGAGATGGACTTTTCGAAATTCGCGAACCAGTACCCATAGGGAGAGTTTCCTGCATTGTTGGTAATGCTCACGGTTTCCAGAGCCCCAGTGACGAGATTCAGTGCCTCGGTGTTCCGGTATGCCAAGAAAGTCAAGAGTTCAACCACAAGCTTTCTAACAGCCAAGCGGGGTGAATTCAGCGAGGACGCAATTTGTGTAACAAGAAGGTTGTGACCGAGGGCTTCGTTCGTGGCGTGCTGGGGTACGTAGGTTAAAACATTGCTTTGTGGCATTTTTGTTGGCATACCGGAGAATTAAGAATTTGCTTTATGCAACGGATAACCTCGTATTCCAGCTGGTGGTCGGCTTCCGTCCTAGGAGACCGTTATAAAAGCGTAACGGGACAACGGACCAGCTGGGCTGACCTTTGCATTCCCTTTCCACTGATGCGCGAGAGCGTTAGAGCAAGTACCCTGGTACCCTGCATCGCAACGAACTGTCGAAACCACCTGTAGCGGACGAAGGCAAACGCTTCATTAGAGGTGCCCAGGGAAGATAAATTGAGAACGCACCAGACCTCATGGCCCCTCAACGAGACCAGAAGACCAGAAGCACCCTTTGGCGTTATTGAGTTCTCTAGAAACTTGCTGAGATACCACTCCGGAGACCCTTCCTCGAAACCGCCTGGCCGACTCTGTTCTGGGACCTTCTTGGCCTTCTTTTCGTCTCTCCAGCGTATTCGCTCGTCACTTTCTACCATGTTCCATTTTTGGTCGATAGAGAGAGGCGGCAACTTTCCTAGATCACGGGTCCTTACGATGTTCTCGAATAATGCCTCGATCTCCGCATCGTTGTCTGGCCGGGGGAAGTTGAAATCGTCCATAGTTCCATGCCTGTGGAAATGTGGGAAATGGTGGTGGCTGTGAGAAGAGTGCGATTCGGACTGAAATGTGTAGCGCGAAGAGCGATTGTCAGAACGGGTAGACGAGGAGGACATGGGACGTAAGGTCACGGAGACGGCGGAGGCGGCGGAGGAAGTGGGTGGGGATAATGGCGTGGGGGGGAGGGGAGGGAGGGCCTGAATGGAGTCGTGAGTTGAAGGACTTCGCCTGCCCGAAGAGCTTCTGCTCTGCCGAAGTTTACGGGGCGTCGAAGGGGTGGGCGGGATAGAAACGAAATCGGGGGATTCGCTATGACGAACGGAAGATTCGTCGGTTAAGAGAGATGAACTCGGTGAACCGGAACGCGGGAGGGGGGCGCTGGCTGCAGCGTATGCACGCTCTCGTTCTGCCCTGGTGCGTTGCAATGTACGAAGGTTGAGGTCAGTACCATTGGTAGTAAGCGTGGGGTTCGTGGTTGGTGCAGAGATACTGGCGGCCGCCGTTGGACGGGCAACTGCAATTGGGGGGCCTGGGAGGACTCTGTCGTATGGAACGGAGCGTAGGTCCTGACCGGAGATAGAGGATTGTCGTTGACGGGACTTTTTCCTACCAAAGAGGGTGTCCATGAGGGTGTCTGTCGTCGTTACTGTGTCGTGGCGGCCGTTAAGTAGGGCCGAGGAGAGAGGGAGCCAGCGGACGGAAGGAGGGAAACGCGCTTATAGCTCTACGTGATATCCAGCACATAGGCTCCTCTTCGCCCCTGCCTTGGCTCAACGCTGCCCTTCATTGCTCTCTCTTGTGGACCAACATCCTCTTTCGCGCACCAGAATGAACAACCGTCATGCTCCATCGCGTTGGAATCGCCCCTTTGACCCGTCAAAGTCACCATATCTTCGCGGCACATCGCAAACGGCGCCTTCCTCACATTCGCCACCTAAGATTACTTTCCATCAGTCTCAGGGCCACGTTCTCTCGCCCAGATGACCTACTTTCCCCTTTAAAGTCAGATCCGCCTGATGTTTTGGAAAAGCTACAATTATCCTCCCCTCTTGGCCGACCTAATTCATTTCTCTCCACCCTTCAAGATTGCGCCGAACCTGCGCAGATCGGAGCTGATTCGTTATCACACCGACTGGAAACTGTTTTACTCCATCGGCAATTTGACCTCTTTGGTTCTCAGGGACATCACTGTTTCCTCGCGTCCGTCCATAGACAACGTCCTTTCTATCTTTCAGTCGATGAACAAGTTGGAGACGCTTGAGCTTATCCATCCACTTCCCGAGCTCCCCCCTGCTGTCAGGGCACTCCCTCCACCGCAAGACATTGTGCCAGTTAGGCTTGAATTGTTGTCGCACCTCTCACTTAGGGGTTTCGTCCTGCGCTAGCACGTTGGCCGTTACGCGAAATTGTATTGGCGGCAGTCTCTCCCCTCTCAAGCTTTATACCATCTATATTTAGCGAGTCCAATGAGCAAGAAATGCACTATGTCGGAAATATACGACAGCGAGGCGATGACGAAATCGCGATTCTTTTTTCCCCCGCGTCCCCTCATCCGTATTTTTTCGGTAGGCGCTTGGCTTGGTGTGGCTCTCATCGGAGGGATATCATGGATACTTCTCCGGGATTCGGAAGCCTCCTATTAGCTCTACCCCTCAGCCGGGTCACACGATTCTATGCCACCAAAGACGAAACGCTGAGTGGCTTAGGGTGGTACACCGTCTATCTCACGTCAAGACAGTCGAATTAACAGGAGGATATACGTATGGGTTCGTCAACGCGTTCTATGAGGCACGCCTACCCTCCAACGGACCTGACACTACCGTCGTTCGTGCCTGACCTTGCCTCACTGACAATTATATTCGCACACTTCTCTTTTCCTTTAGGGGATAATCATCTTCTTTCGACTTTTACGCGTTTCCCGACCCTGCGACAGCAGCCATAATTACCTGTCCCGAAAATCAGTCTTGTGTGCTGTCGTATCACACCCCAGCAACTGGCGGTTGTGAATTATTTAACGCCGAACATTGTTGAACCAAGTGGCAGGTCCGACACCTGGAGTGTTGGAGAGTTGGACGTTGGACGACGAATCAAGCGCCGATGATGCATGATGACTAAGTGTACGTGAAGCTTGCAAGACTCTGGGCTCGTACAAATTTCCTATCACTGTAAAAACTTCATTGTAGATTTACTGTATTGTTGGGCCATACAAATAGGTAATTACAGCCTCAGCTGGGTAGGGAATTATGTGCGAACGCACAGCGGACCATCGGGATTTTCTCGGCCAGAACCCTCGGCCCTACTTCAGCTTCTATCGAGCACACATACTTAGACAGATGAAGCCTTGTCGCTAAGAGGACGACGAGCTAGATAAGTGTGTCGCCATGACACGGCACTGTGTTAAACCAAAGCTCACGAGCGGATACCTATATATCCGCTACCTTGGCGCCGCAACACCCTCATCTAACTTACTAACAGAGTCGTCCAAAAGAGTTCCAAAAGCCAGATCTTATCTTATCTGAACCACATGAGATTCGAATTGAGAGACACTTCCGAGACCAACCTCCCAACTTACTGGACCGGCGACCGCCTGTCTATGACTACAGAGAGGACTCTGTCGTATGAGACAGAGCGTAGGCCGTGACCAGAGATTGTCGTGGATGGGAAGAGAGGGTGTCGTTCTTGTAACGTGGCGGCCGTTAAGCATGACCAGCCAGCTGCGGACGCGGAGTAAACTGTAAACCTTATAGATGAGCCAAGGGGGTGGCGGGACCGGAATCCCGAACAGGACGTGGGAGGGGGGGGGGGGTGTGCGGTGGAGGCCGGAAAATTTTTGGACCTTCCTAATTAGGAAGTAGTCCCCCTAGCGGTGCTACAACCACGCTCTCCCTGGCTGATGTTTTCGTGATTTTCACACTTTCTAGATCCCCTGTGTTTAGCCTGTGGTCACTCATGCTCTGCCATGCTTTCCTGTGCTTTTCTACACTCGCTTTGCCACTTTCCCACATGTTTCGTCACTTTCCCGCGCTCTGTGCATGCTCGGCTTCCTCACTCTTCCCAAGACATTTCCCTATATGTTTTAGTATTCCCATTGTACCCTGTCCATCTAATGTACCCTCTTTCTTTAGCTTATATCCCATGTAATCTTACACCAAAAGTTTAGAATAGAGACTTCTCCCCTCACATTTCAGAGCTCAGAGCAGCTCACCCCTCGTGTTCCTCAGCGCGCTGCACTTACGCGCGGCCTTAGCAACTCAAACCAGACGCGTTCCCGACACAGGCGGTTACCTATACGAAGTTTCGTTCCGCGCGGAAGCCTGTGCGACCTTTTCCGACCACCAAACTCGGTGGGGCTCTGGAAGCCCATAGCTCCATTCCCGACCTCTCTGCACTTGCGCGCGGCCTTAGCAACTCAAACCAGACGCGTTCCCGACACAGGCGGTTACCTATACGAAGTTTCGTGCCGCGCGGAAGCCTGTGCGACCGTTTCCGACCACCAAACTTGGTGGGGCTCTGGAAGCCCATAGCTTCATTCCCGACCTCTCTGCACTTGCGCGCGGCCTTATAAATTCAACACAGACGCATCCACAATCTCCACAGACTAATATATGACATATCACACCATGCGGAGGCCTGCCATAGACTATTTCCTGGTGACCAGGCTCTCAATAGAATGTGGGAGTGTGGTGTGACGCAAGTGGGTGTGCATGCCTCTGCGGGGCACGATATGTCATGAGGGGGTTTATAGTTGTCATAGACACATCGCCATTAAACTACTAAGGCCGCAGATCAGTGCTGTTGGTTTCGGAATGCAAATGGTGGGGTATGAGGAGCCTAACTGGGTCAAGTGGCTAAAGGTGGTCAAAGATGGTCGTGCACACTTCTGCACAGCACGAAACTTTGCAAGGGTGGCCGCTTTTATTGGGGACGTGTTTGGCTCAAATCTCTAAGGCCGCACACAAATGCAGCAGTAGAGGAGACTTGGAGAGGAATGGGAGGGTGATGACAAACTTATACACGTGATTTAAACATACCATATATGGAAAGAGGGAGGGGGGAGGGGTAGCCAAAAACGGCTGAAAAAAAAAAACTGACGTCATGTCAAAATTTCCGGTCCCGCCACCCCCTTGAGATGAGCTACCATCATCACAGCACACTTATACCCATTTCCCGACTGCCAGACTCTCTACTCACCGACATTTTCATCCTCGTACGTGATATTGAGCCCCCAGACTCTTCCTCACCCCCCTGCCTCCATGTCAGCCACGTATGCAGGGCTTGGCGCAACGCCGCTGTTCATTGCTCTCTCTTATGGACTAACATCCTTTTTCGTCCACCCGAATGGACAGCCGTCATGCTCCATCGTGCCCGAACCGCCCCATTGACCGTCCAAGTCACCATATCTTCTCGGGACATCGCAAACGGTGCCTTCCTTGATTCCCTACGACTTGCCTTCTCTCACATTCGCCACATACGATATCTCTCCATCAGTCTTTCAACTGCGTTCTCTCACCTAGACGATCTGCTCTCCCCTTTAAAGTCAGATCCGCCTGATATTTTGGAAGAGCTACAATTATCATGCCTCCACGGCCAACCAATTCACTTCTCTCCACCCTTCAAGATTGCGCCGAACCTGCGCAGATCGGAGCTGATTCGTTGTCACACCGATTGGAAACTGTTTTACTCCATCGGCAATTTGACCTCTTTGGTTCTCGGGGATATTCCTGTTCCCTCGCGTCCGTCCATAGATGACATACTTTCTGTCCTTCAGTCGATGAACAGGCTGGAGAAACTCGTGCTTATCCATGCGCTTCCAGAGCTCCCCCCAAGTGTCAGGACACTCCCCCCGCCCCAAGACATCGTACCAGTTAGGCTTGAATACTTGTTGCACTTCTCACTTTGGGGTTTCGTCCTTGATTGTGCGGATATTATGCGCTATTTTGTTATGCCACGTTGCAGGCAGGTCTATCTCGAAACAGAAGCTCGCTGGCCATTACGCGAAATCGCACTGGCAGTCTCACCTTTCTCAGGCATCATATCCTCTATTTTTAACGAGTCCAGTGAGCAAGACATGCACGTCGGATCCATAGAGCAGCTATACGACAACGAAATCATGATTAAACTTTTCCCTGCATCCCCTTCTTCCGTAGGCGCTGGGTACACCATCCATGCGAGCCTGACTTGGCGCCCCTCTCATCGGAGGGATATTATGGATACTCCTCCGGGATTCGGAAGCCTCCTATCGGCTCTACCCCTCAGCCAGATCACACAGTTCTATGCCACCTTGGATTCCAAAAAGGATGAACACATAGACAACGCTGAGTGGCTTAGGGTGGTACGCCGTCTGTCCCACGTCAAGACAGTCAGATTATCGGGAGGATATACATATGGTTTCGTCAACGCGTTTCATGAAGCACATGTCTCCCTTTTGTCACCCTCCAATGGGCTCTACACTGCCGTCTTACCCGACCTTGTCTCACTGACAATTGAACACGCCCACTTCTCTTTTCCTCTCGGAGATAACCAACTTTTTTCGACTCTAACGCATTCCCTGACCTTGCGACAGCAACTAGAATTACCCGTCACGAAAATCGATCTTGTGTGCTGTCATATCACACCCCGGCAACTGGCCACTTTGAATTGTTTAACGCCGAACTTTGTCGAACCTATTGGCGACCCCGAAACCTGGGGTGTTGGAGAGTTGGACGACGAATCGAGCGATGAAGACGACGACGACGACGACTAATTGTACTCTCCAGTAAAACTTGCATGTATTTCGGGTAGCAGTAAAAGACTGCCATCATAGATTCGTTATGTAGCAGCTCGAACACCAGTACGAATATTTGTGAACACGGACTGACGTCGGGACATTCCCAGAGTGTCCCTCCCTGCCAATGATCTACCTCTTCGGCCCTACTTCAGCTTCTATAGTATCGATGCACCACGCACAGAACCCGCCCTGTCGCCACCAGGACGACTTCTCGAGCTAAATATGTACTGTATCTGACGAGCGCAAAGCCATCAGTGGAGACATATATCTCCCATTGGAACAACCCTCATCTACCGACAAAGATATCCAAGGGTTTTGAGTTAGTGGAGAGCACGAATGCCAGATCTGATCTTATCTGAACCACGTGGGACTCGACTTAAGAGACAACTTCACCCAACTTACCGCTTCCCGCCATTCCCAATTCCCCGCCAGGAGAGAAACCCTTTCGTTCTTTAAACCTACTTCGCTCCTTACCAGTAATGGACTCTTCAATCGTTTCACCGTGTGAGTTCAAGTTTTACGCTGGCTGGCGGACCCCAAGAGTGTGTCCGCGACCCTGCCATGACTGACTTTCGGAACGTGCCACATCTCACACAGCGATCGTGCTCGCCGGCGTTCTCTCCGGGGCTCTCATAGTCCTCTTCAGCGCCGCGCTAATCCACCTACTCCTCCTGCGGCGCAAAGCCAAACAGCAAGCCCGCGCCTCCTCCCGGCGCCTGATCGCGCTGGACGGCCACGGCCACGGCGCGACGACGACCTCACAATCGGACTCGGACCTGGGCTCGCTGGAGGCCGCAGAGGAGGAGGAGGAGGAGGAGAAGGGCAGCTCGCGGTTGTCGCTCAACCTGACGCCCAATCAGCCTATCTTTGTCGACGTCGACGTATATGGGGGTGGTGGGACCGGTGCTAGGGGAGGCGGAGGAGGCGGCGGCGGCGGGGCGCAGGCGGGTTTGCAGCTGATCTTGACGCCGCCGACGCCGCGACGCGTGAATCGCGAGATCCCGTGATGCGGGTTCTCGTGCACGTGCACAAGTGCCCTTTTGTTTCATGACATGACCACCCACGACGTTGACGTTCCTGCGACCGGCAAACGTGCCAATATATCTGTATGATTTGTCACATCTGACACTGCCACTGTGAGGGTTTGCACAACCTCATTGGATGTGCTAGGTTCGATGCATGGGCGGTGACTGGTGACCACCCTACATGCAGCACGCGCAAATTTTGCACGCACAAAAAATATTTAGGGGTCAGTGTCAAGCATCCTACCGTGTAAAGAAAGTGTCAATGCCAACCTCCGCGTGAAGGCACCACCACTCGTAAGTCCATCTCCGTGACCACCCCTAGATCTTGGCAGGCGATATAGTACGCCGCGCCGGCCGCGAGGCTTGATTCTACCCTCCCGCAAGGCAAGCCCGATAGTCGATCTGACCTACAGCAACCGCAAGGCATTCCATTCGACTCAAGGCTGCTTCCTGAGTCTTTGGTCTTCCTAGTCTGTGATCTGGGTCCCCCGTGGCATAGGGCCGGCCGCCGCCGTGCCCCCTTTGCCTCGCGCTCTGGGTCCGTCTCGATGCGATTCCGGCCGTCGCTGGGAGGGGGAGGACTTGCTATGGACGCTCCCGAGTTGCGGGCTTGCTCGTTCCCGTTCTAGCGTACGATATACCTTGCATACGGTACCAAACAAGATGCGCCTCTGGAGCGTTACTAGTGAATCCAGGTATGGGGCTTATGAGGGTTAAAGGGGGAAATCATTTGCTCACTAGGGGAAGAGATGCGATCATATGATCCCTACATTGCACCATCATCACTAGGTTCGTTCATTCGGCCGTGCGTTCAGACTATGATAGGACAATCACATGCCTGTTTCTCCGTTGAATTTCTTCCATGGCGACGGCCGTAGCTTCTTCTTTATACCTCTCCTGGTCTCCGGCGCTTCCTCGCACAGCGCAAGGGTGAATGGAGTTACGTCCTTTGGGAGGCCATGTGTTGGCACTTTCCCGCAGGAAGAATGCCGTACTGTATGCGTTGATAAGGCGTAGCGAGTGCAAACCTTTACTAAGATGTGCCCGATCTATATTGGTACGATGTGGGGTGCCATGCTGTCACCCAGTCGGGAGCAATTTAAATGTGATGACGAGATGAATGCTCCTGGTGATGCTCTGCGCGCGGAAACTTGGAGGATCCCGCACTCCCATCAATCATCTGCCTGCTGCGGATCGTCTTGCAGTAAATTTTAACCGCCCTCCTTGGAAACAGTTTATTGATACCTTTTGCCCAAGGGAGAGCCTGATCATCAATCAATTGCGATGAAACGACATCCAAATACACTGGTACTTGTAATACGCGGGTGAATGAAAATTGTTCTTAAATTTTGAGGTTGTTATTTTACAGTAAAAATGGATGATTCACCTACCATCAAGGATAGGTTGAGTCGCCACGAAAGCGAAAATGGTGGAAAAAATTATGGCATTGTCAGCACAGCCGACCCGTCTCTCGAAGCTTAGCTTCCCCCACTACAACACTAGTCTTGCGACCACGCCGCACGTTCGCCCAACCCTTGCTCCTGTACTTACTCCGCACGGCACGGGGCACGCACGTTTCTGTCCACGAGCTCGTCACTTGACTTCCCGGCACGGCGAAGTCTGCCGCGCTTCCGCTCGCCACGACGCCTCCATTAGTCTCCTCGCTGCCGTGCACGGCAGCGCACAGGGACCGCTCTCCGCTCCAAACTGGCCCGCGCACCGCGCTCGAATTTCCTGTGTGTGACCCCCGACAACACTCCTCTCCTCGGACGGGCAATGGGACCCTGATGCCCTCGTCCACACCGCACAGCGATCCCCACCGTACGCGACATGGCGACTTCCAACGCGCCACTCAAGATAACCCTGACGGCGAGCACGCAGCTCTTTGCAACACCCCGCGGGGCACCACAATTCAGAGTTGCCCCAAGTGCGCATGAAAGCGCGGCCATGTGCAGAGAGGTATCTCCGGGGGAAGAGTCGTCGAACACCCAGTACTGCACCGAAACGAAAGAGACGAGATTTAAACTTGTCGAAGGGGGTGTGGAAAAGCGATCGTGATGACACGAGCCAGTTCAAGGAGACAGGTCGTTGCGGACTGACTGTATAACGAAGGATGGAAACGTGTGCCTTATTTGCGGAAGTGCGTCGGCGGCAGCTTCAGGCCGACCTGGGATGTGGGAAGACATCGGAGATCATGGTGCCTCACAGTGAGGGATGAGTTACTCAGCGCGGCAGTGCCCTGTGCGGGATAGGGTCGCAGTTGGGGGTGGGCGGATGTACACGGCAGAGGTTCCAAGATCCAGCTGGGAAGCCTCCTGGGCCACTGCCGTCCGATGCACCGAGTCCAGTGCCACTTGGAAACCAAGGGACACCTTCACACACTACACGGCACTGCAGTGACGCAACCATGTTCATTCCTGTTGCATGCTTCCCTGTACGCACCCGTCTTCCTCCAAATCAAGAATGGCCTTTGATCCATTGTTCGTTCGCCACGAAGCCATGCAGATTAAGCGACGTTCAAGAACGCTTTCAGGCCCCTATCCTCGCGCCTTTGCAACAGCCTCATGTGACAGAGCGCAGCATAAGGAACGAGGCGGCCCACGGCGAGCAAATCCAGCAGAAGGGTCACCGGGTCGAGCTGAGCTCGAGTAGGGTCGAAACCCTGGCTACCTCGCATTCGGCGCGGTGGTCTAGTTCCGAAGAACACTGGTATATCTCCGCTTGCGCAACCGAAGTTGCTGGCGTAGGTGGAGCGCAAAGGCTTGATGCAAGAAAAACAGACAGGGCGGCACCAGGGAATTGGGATCGCGTCAAAGCGATCTGCAGGTAACCTGGGCTGCGAAGAGGACATCCGCCTGGACCTTGTACGTAGCTTTGCTCGTATCGCACTGGGCGTCCAAGGCATCTCTGGTACCCGATGTCTAGCCAACTCTGCTTTGAACGCGCGGTCCCACGTCGATTCCGGCACCGCCTTCCTCGTGACTTGTCGCTGCACCTACCCCCGTGGAATACGCGCTAGTCCGGTAATTCGTAGGTGGGGGTAGATGCGAGTCGATCAAGTACCAGGGTCCCGAGGCAGTACATGACGGAGATCTGTGCGTGTGTCGAAAGGGGAGAGGCCGTGTATGACAGGGAAGCACTTTCCGGAGACGCGAAAGGACGACGGTCGGGTAAGTCATGGCAAGCGAAGGAAGGTCAATCAGGCGGCCTCAGGCACGAGTTGTCTATATCCAGACACCAATAAAATGCCAGCGCGACTCCAGCGACGCGTAGGACTGCCGCTCACGTCCGGAAGCAGTTGAACGGACCAGGTTTGACCAAGTGGGAATGCAGAGGGAGCCGATGATTACTTAGGGTTAGATGTCATTCCAGGAAGTGGAATGGATCAGGTTGGCTGCGGATGGCGAACGAAGTGATGGAAGGCGATTAAAGACCGGAGGAGCGGGATGGCCAAGAGCGATGAAGACCATCGGGAAGGCATGGGAAGTGAATGACAGGCTTGGCCGCAGTGCATGAGTGGCGTGGACAGGGATACGCGACCGAAACACGCGAACGGGCTAAACGGGACGAGTATTTGGTCGTATTTTGAGCGCCGACTCCCACGGAATAATTTTTGATAGATTACCCGGCTTGGCGTGGCTTGCATACTTAGTCTCCTTGTCGTCCCTCGTTTGTCTCACTTCGGTTCCTTGTCCCCCGTCTCCCAATTTTCTCTCTTTGTCCTCCAATGCGCTCCTTTACTGCCATCCTCCTCGCCCTTTCCTTACCTCTTTATGCTCTCGCAGCTCATCATGGCAACGCTCGTCGTCACACCGGCCTAGCTCATCGCGCTCGTGGTGACATCCTCGACAAGCGTGATTTTTCGGGACGACTCACTTTCTATGACATTGACGTCGGGCTGTACGCATGCCCCTCCGTTCCCAGCTTCCCCTCTTAATTATTTTTACCGTCTACAGTACCGCTTGTGGCGGTAGATACCCAGCTAGTGCCTTTGTGAGTCATTGATATAATCTTTTTCACCCCCAGTGTTTTTTTACGGTTGTATCTAGGTTGTTGCGTTGAGTGGCTCCGTTAGTACTCCAGTGCCTCATCGGGCCATTCATGATCTCTGATTTTATACTCGATTCAAGATGTTCGGAAGTGGTTATCCTGGTCCACACTGTGGTGAAAAGATCGTCCTCACGGTTAATGGCAAGACGGCTACTGCTACAATCGTTGATATGGTTCGTCTTGTCTGTCTAATCTTACCCTTCCTGTATTTCATCATCCCCTCTACAGTGCCCGGGCTGTCCCTATGGTGGTCTCGATCTCACCAGGGGCCTCTTCCAATTCTACGCCGATTTGGGTGTTGGTGTCCTGCAAGGCTCCTGGCACTACGCGGGTGATGGTGGCGATGATCAACCTACCAAGCAGCCCGATCCAACGACGTCGACTACCCACTACAAGCCTAAGCCCACTCCTACTCCCACCCCAACCCCTACCCCCGAACCTGCCCCTTCCCCCAAGCACACGTCTACTTCCCACCACGAACCTTCTCCATCTCCGTCTCCATCCACGACCTCGACCAGTTCAAAGGAGTCCGACCTCCACGAGCACGAGCACGAGTACCACTACCTCCACCACTACGTCGAAGTCACATTCGTCCGCTACGCCCAGCTCGTCTCCGAGCCCGACTCTCAATCCCGACGGTCTTGCCCAACCAGGCGGTGTTATCCCCGATGGGCCTCAGAATCTCGAATCATTAAACGAGGCCATCACCAACCTTGGTACCCTCGTCGAGGCTTGCCAAGATTGATGAGTGGTCGGTCTTGTTTTCAAATATGTGATGGATGGAAGTTAGACGAGGACAATCCGTATACCCAACGTTATCATCTCCTTACAGCTTTATCTTATTGTCGCATGCCTGTCATGACCTCTTAGCCACACTAGGGGCTGGTTCTCTTAACATGGGTTGGAGGTCGATTTAGTAGAGAAGTAGTGTCATTCCTTGGTTGATCCGAATGACAAATTTAAACATAATTACTGCCAGCCACCACCTGGTGTTGCAAGCTGCGGTCGGTTTTTTTTGTTTTTTGAAGCATCAATTTTTTCCCGTTAGTGAGAGCCACAATAAGGGTGACGTGGTAACCAGGGGAGCGTGGGAAGTGACCCCAATAAAATTTCAAATACAGGTGCAGGTACGCTACGAGTACAGATGCGGAATTCTTTAATAAAGGGCGTAAACGACGAGCAAAAAATATCGATAAATGAACGAGAAAGGCGTCCCATGACACAAGGGCCAAATATTTCACGAACGCGTGTTCACCAACAGGACCTTGAGGCCGGCCTTCTTGACCTCGCCAACGGGCATGCGCTTCCCCTTGCGCACCTCCTTCACGAGGCTCGTCCGGTTAGGGTGCATCGCGCGCTGCAGCGCGGCCTGGCCCTGCTCCCGCACGGCGAGGTAGTCACGCACGTTGATGAACGCGTGGCTCTTGAGGAGCAGCTTTGCCTGCCGCATCGTCGCCGGCAGTTGCGGGATCGAGAACTTGCCCGCTGCGACGCTCGGCAGACACCCGAGCTCGAGGATGAGTGCCTGCAGCATGAGCAGCGCCGAGCCGTTGTTGCCCGACTGCGGTGGGTGTGCGAGGTACCTGGGATAGGCACGTGGAGGGAGGCGATCGATGGGTGATGAGATGAGATGGGGGGGGGATGCGTGTCAGTGTGATATAGGAGGAGCGTGTGGTATATACGCACGACGTCATGTACTTGTGTGCCTCTTGGTACCCGGTGGCCGCAGGAGATGGCGAGGACAATGCATCGCTCGCCTCAGACACCGAATCGTCCACGACCGCACGTGCGCCGAGCCCCGTCTTCGCAGCACTCTTCCCCGCGGAGCTAAGACGAGATGGCCGCGATGATGGCGTGACGTGAGCCGCGGCAGCGCCGGGCAGGCCGGTCGAAGAGGCCGAAGATGCAGAGCCGGGAGAAGAGCCCCGTGGCCTCCTTGCACGCCTCTTGCCCTTTTTCCTCGGCGCCGCGGATGAGGGCCGTCGGTGCCTGTTGCCGACGCGGCTGTTGCTGCTGCTTGTTGCGAGGTGGCGGTCGTGGAGCGCTGCTGCTGCTGCTGCTGCTGCTGTGATGAAACGCTCTTCGTTGTCTTTGCGGCTCCCCCGGGCCCCTTTATGGACGTGCGCTTGGGAGAGACGGCCGACGGTGGCGGTGGTGGGTCGGCGTTGCCACGTGCGTGCGGGGCAGGTGTCAGTGAGAGCGCGGCCATCTCGTCCGCGATCGTATCGGCAGTCGTTAGGGGTACCGCTGTTGCGCGCGGTACGAGCACGAAGTCGGTGGTTTCGGAGAGGGGTGAGTGGAGAGGGGGCGAGGTGGAGAGGAGGGCTGAGGAGGAGAGGGACCAGACGATCTCATCTTCGTCTGAGGGAGAATCGCTGGCCCATCTGGAGCTGGAGGTGAGGGAGAGCACGTCGAGCGAGGATGAGAGTGAGGTCGTCATGAGTAGCGGGGATGGGAGAAAAAGGAAAAGAGTATTTATTTGATACGGAGAGAGATACAAACGTGGCCGTAAAGGGGTTTAAGCGATCCTCCAATAAACCAGGCTGTTTCCATACCCCGCGATCGCAACCTGCTCGACTTCGACGCTTCGTCCCAAGACTCGCCCTTGCAAATCCCGCACCACCTTCGCACGTTGCTTCTGTAGCATGATTCGATCCCCATCTTCGGTTCCTAGCGTAGCTGGCACTGCGATGCTCGCGCGCTTCCCGTTGCCAACCTGATAGTCGTAATTTGTTCCCCAGGCGAGCAGGTCCATCCCTCCCCCGCCCGGTCCTGCATGCGCACAGGTATCGAGTGCGAGCAGGACGTGTCCGTCCGGCGATACTGAGACCGCATGTGGGACAATGGGCTGCAGGTTATTCGTCTTCTCTGAGACTGCACTGATGGTTCAAATGTCAGCACGATGACAGGGGCAAAACAAAAGTAACGTACATTCCAGGAGCCCGCTGACAGCTTTGGTGCGCACGGGGATGCTCTGAGCGTTGCTGAACAACGCGTTGCCCAATCCACCGTACTGACCATTCCCGCACGACAGGACCTCGAATGTTCCTGATCGCTGTCCCGTCGACGCGTTCGACGGTGAAGAACGCCAAGTCTCCGCCGGCAGTTCAGGATCGATGCATCGAGTACGGGTGCCACTCGGAGTGCCCCTCCACAATACCACTTCCGTGGGAACGGTGATAGTATCAAGCGTGACGTTCCCGCCCAGACCAATTTGCCTGTGTGTCCCCGGAGATATGACGCTACTTGGAGACAGGGGGATGATAGATGACGCACCCGTAATCATTTGCACCCCATCCGAGCACTCTTCCGGCATCCGTTCTCACGAAACTGCTTCGCGCGCCAGCTGCGATTTGGACTGCGCGAATGCCTCTCAACGCGGGAACCTCGAAGAATCGGTCGGAGAAATCGAGGGTGGTGTCATCTACGTCGACGACGTTCCCAGATACAGAAGTTGGAGCAAGCAGTAGTAGCAGTAGACGTGGATGGTCCGCGCGCGTAACGAGAACTCTTGGCATACGGATCGGCGATGGCTCTTGGGGTGAGCTCGACGTCAAGTCGTGTAGCGGCGGCAGCGGGGCTGACGGGTCGGGAATGTCGAACTTGCGGAATCCAAGCTGGCCATGCGTGTTTGCATTCTTGGTAATCGGATGTACGAAAGTGCGGCCGGACGAGGTCAGCGCGAGTAGATGGTCTCTGCCAGCGGCGATAGACGTGATTCTGTGCCAGAAAAAACGTCGGCCCCCAAGTGTGGTGGACGCGTAAGGAAATATACTCACCTCTCGCCCCACGCGAGCTTCTGGGCGGGCACGACCTCGGCAGTGCCGCGCTCCCGCTTCTTCGCCCCACAACCAGCCAGTGCCCCACCACGGTGCACTCGACGGCGTCGGGGGGGCACCCGAAGTCCTGGCCCCCCGCGCCGGGATCACGTATACCTTCCCCTCCAGCCGAAAGTGCAAAGACGCGTGATTCCGTGACCTGCACCTTGGTGATATTCTGCGTCATGAACACGAAGAAAGAGGTCGGTGGGGCGGGGCGGTAAATAAAATACGAAAGTGAACGCACTTTGCCCCGCAGCGTCAGCACGGGAGTTCCATCGGCGGACGCAGGATGGCCAAAGAACCCGTCGCCCCACTGGTACACGTCCCCGCGCCCGTCAACGCAGACGGCGTGCGTGGCGTGTACGGCCAAGTCGCGCAGTGCCACTGTCCTGGAGGAAAGACGCGGCTGCTGGCGTGCGGATCTGCGTAGCATCCGACGCACCAGGAGAAATGAGGCGTGACCTTCGTCACCGTCAGTTAGTAGCCGAGGTAGGGGAGAGTGGGAAAGCAAAGCAAACCTGTTTGACCCCCACACTAGCAGCCTTAGCCCTTACCTCAGTCCTCGCTGTGTTGTTGGGACATTTCCGTGGGCTGCTGTTTGGTCCAAGCGTGGCGCTGCGGTGCTAGGAGCTGCATCGTTGTGTATGGACCCTCCCACGAACTGCTGGTTCGCAACTGCTGCTGCTGCTGCGGCGACCGAAGTGGCCACGACCACGCCTCTAATGAGCACCGTTGAGGATTTTCGAGGACGCGAATAGGTGTGAAACCCATCTGCGGCTGTTGTTTATCTGTCTTCTGAACATGTTTACAACGCGGAGACTGCTCAACGTATGCCGCGCATTACGGACCGCTTCGACCCTGGCCTACTAGTAGCCGCCGTCCTCTTATTATCACGCAGCGAATAATATTTCAATGATAGTAAAGCAAAGCAGAAAATCTCTCTTTTCCATGCGAGGGAGGACAGCGTATCCAAAGATCAACACCGAGTCAGGGGGCTACCGATTCCTTCCACGCGACCTGTGCGACGGAACATCAACCACCCGACCTGGCACGCACGACAAGTAGGGAACCCACCTCCGAGATAGCGGTCTCCTCACCGCTCTGAGCGTCCTTTATATATCGTACGCCGCCCTCCCGCACGCGCGGTACATTGACGGAGCACGCGAGGCTCTCCAACCGCTTGACGTCCATCCCATACTTCTCCGCGAGCTGTCGGAGGGCAGCGTCGTTGCCACTCATCTTACCAAATACGCTCTGGCGCTCCCCGAGCAGCGCGACTAGGGACGACACGAGGAGGTGGTTGCGCGGAATCCGCATGCTGGCCGCCTCGTCCTCCGATCGCGCACGAGACTGGAAGAGCTCCTTGACGCGAGCTTGCTTACCACCAACGTCAACGTTTTGTGAGATTTTTCCCGTGATGTGAAGCTCACCGTTTGCACAGTCTGCATGTGGTGGTCAACGCGCACCGGACCCAGTCTGTTCAGATTGGCCAGTAATTGAGGGTCCCTAGCATCGCTCTGGATGACTGTAGTTATGGGTGTGTGAACGTGAGGACGGCCCCTCGGAAGCGTGCGTAAGTTTCCTACTTTCGTCTTTGGATTCGCTCGCCCACGGTTGGCGTGCCGTTGGTCGTGGCGGGGTCTTAGGATCATGAGCTGGCATCCTCGCGCCTCCCCACGATGGTGGCTTTCCGGGTTTTACGGCGGGGAATGTGCGCGTTGCTTTAGATGAAGCCGAACCCATGGTGGTACAAATTCAAAAGCGAAGCTCACGACCGGTCCGAGCCAGAGTAGTAGAATTCAATCTATGAGAGGTAATACGAACAAACGAGAGGTTAAAGAGTTTCACTGTCATCTTTGATGTATGTGTACATGTTCAAGACACTTAGAACAGGAACTGAGAAAAGAAAAGAAAAATTCTGAAAACAGCCTAGTCCAAAACTCCTCGACATTTTTAAGGAAGGTGGGGAAATGTAAGCAAATTGATGATTCGGGTATATAAAGGAGAGCAGACATTGCAGTGCCAAGTCAAACGAACCCACCGAGCAGCTGGGAAGTGGTCGTTGTAAATAATCAAAAGGAATTTTTGCCACAAGAGAGCATTCGAGACAAGGAGATATGGAAGAGAGCGACGTGATAGATAACAAAGTCATGCAACAGACGCGCCATAAGAGGCGCCCGTTGTCGTCGTTGTCGATGCTGATTCAAGCGTGGAAAGCCCCCATGTTTGGGGGGTTTTGTTGATACATTTGGTACACGTATTGCTGATAAACTTGAGATTGGGGGGCAATGCCGCCATATGAGGGTTGTCCCATACCAAGAATGGCGCCCGAACCGAGAACAGGAGATTGGGCACCATACGGAATTGTGGACATAGGCATCGGGGGGGAAACTGCAGCAGCAGCAGGGATAGTCGCAGGCCCACCGTTGCGGCGCTGCTGAGCGATGCGAGGGCTATTAGTTTCGACCGATCTGAGTGCGAACGGGTTGAAGGGGTCCGTAGCGGGTGAGAAAGCAGACATCGCATTGGACGACCGACTGCGTTGAGGAGCACTTTGTCCATTAAAACCAGGATCTATGGAAAGTTGAGGCGGTTGAGGCGGGCCGGAGTGCGGGTTTTGGCCACCCATCTGCAAAGAAGCCATCATGGACGCCAAGTTCTGGTCGTGGGCGGAGTAGCCTGATGGCAAGCCGGGAACACCGTAAGAATTAGAGGGACCACCAAACTTGCCCTTCGTACCAGGGGGCGTCGATCCATTAGGGTAGTTCGATTGGAAGTTAGGGATGGGAAGGCCAACTTCCTCTATAAGACGACGATACGCTTGTGTTGCGATTACTTTAAGCTCGATGAGAACGCGCTTCGTAGCCTCGATATATGTCGGCCGCTTCGATGGGTCAACAAAGGGACTGGTCAGCACTTTATGGACGACAGCGACACCATTGACTTGATCGCCAAGGACGTCCGTCAAAACGTGATCGTTTGGAGACGAGAATAGGGCCTCGACGACCTGACTGGACGCCTCCGGTTCTACCTTTTGGTTGATTATACGCAAGACGGTGAGAGAAGCAAGCTTGTGTGTGCAGAGGTGAGATAGGTGTGGCGTAAAGCGAGGAGCCAAAAGACGATATCGAGAGGAGAAACCAGAAGTATCAAGTAACCAGGTCAACAGGAGAGCGCCGTTTGGGTTCGTAGCGAGCGGGATGGAGTTCAAGATAACAGCAGTTGCGATGCGGCGTTGCTGGCTAATGGTGATGTTGGGGCTTTCAAGGCAAGCACGCATACTACGAGCGCCAAAACGACCTTGGGCAATCTCCCAAAGACGGTCAACCATAGCGTCAAAAATGAAGTCGTTCGCAGGCTGCCCGAATCTGAGGCAGCATCTACAATGTACGCCGTCAATGATGGGTGGCAGCGCACGCAATAAATAGGCTCTCACTGGATAACATAGTTGCCGAATTGGTCAAGGAGCAACGGTGGCGCGTAAGCTCGCAAGTGCTGAGCAATCAAGTTGATTTCCTCTGGGGTCTGCACGCATTCGATGATCTTTTGGGCTGCCCAGGTGCCATTCTTATGAATGCCAATCATCGCCAAGTGAGGACTAATACGTTCGAGCATGGCCATACGGGCAGGGAAGGCACACTTTTCAAAAAGCTTCTGGACGACCTGTGACATGTCAATGACGAGGCTCGTGAGGATAGGATTACAAAATAGACCTACAGTGTTACCCAGCCAGTCAGACGCAAGGTCGACAATCTCTCCGTCGAGGAAATCAGCGGCTACCTGCTCGATTTCTTCGTCCGCGATCGTGTTCGAGTCCATCCTCTTACGTAGCTCGCGCAATTTAGATGCATCCCAGCGCCTGTTGTGCGGGCGCTCTGACACCAAGGGAATGGTGGTGTAGTACATCGTCGGAGGGCGGAAGTCTGATGCCATTGATCAGTAATCAGAACGGGCTACTAAGGAATTAAATATGAATACCGGCCAGGGCCAGAATGTCGGCGTCAGCGTCAGGGTGCTCCACCTGAGAGCTCTTTCATGATCATTTGTTGCTCCGTCACCGTAGGGCTCCATCCAGCGGGTTTGGGTGTACCGTCGTTCACGAATGCTGTGTTGTGGGTTCCGGTGCCGATCATACTCAGGAGCAGATTGGAACGATAATTCTCAACCGTCCCACCGAGGACTTGTTGGTCCACAGGGATCGTAGAGGCACCCTTTACGCTCCGCAATGCATGGATGGTCGCACCGACGCTCAGATCACCCACACCCTGGACGTTGAAGCTTGGGGCTTCTTCTTGCCCAGGAACGTTGTCTTGTCCATTTTTCACAGGCACCTTCGCGAATCCAATACGAATTGCCCCAACGTCACTACCAAGTACGTCACGTCCGTTCAGGGCCTTGCGCGCCCTCACGGCATCATCTAAACGCTCAAAGTTAATGAACCCGCAATTCTTGTGTGTGAGAACGCGAGCAGATTCGATAGGTCCATAAGGACTAAAGACGCTCAGAATTGCTGCAGGGTGTTGTCGTCGACGGAATAGAACCGATCCAAAGGGCTCGAGTGGGGGTTGACTGCAGTTGAGCCTCCATGCCACTCATGGAAGGACTAGTAGCGTTTTTCCCAGTGGTAGAAGCGGAAGACCCGCCAGAAGAAGGTCCGCCAGTGCCTTTACCTGGGGCAGCGGGGGCGCTGTCTGCCTTACCAAAAGCCAATGCGCACCGTCTGGCCATTGGGCATACCAATGTTACCACCAAGACGATTGAGCACGTCTTCTTTCGCACGAACTGCGTCGGCTTGATCGACAAAGTTGACGAAGCCACATTCCTATAATGCTTATGAGAAAAGGTGATAAGGACAAGTTTGCTACTTTACCTTCTCCGGCAACAACCTCAGGCTCTCAATTGCGCCATAGGGGGCGAAGACATGAATTAGTTGCTCACTAGTGACTGAGCTGTCGAGATTTCCGATCCAAAGAGATCGCGTCGGAGTCTGGATCTGCGCCGGATTCTCACTTTTGGGGGAGACAGCTCGCCCGGATTGATTCGGCGTCAGGAGATAAGAGGGTAGCACGAGATCCAGAAACCTCCGTGACGGGGAAGCGTACAGTAGGTGACGCGCCTGCGCGAAGTGTTGACGATTTATCGCTCTTGAGAATACCGGCTTGACTCAGCTGGGCGCTGTTTGTGCCATTGAAGGAGGAAAGATCGTAGACTGGTTGTTCCACGGAGACCGTCGCACGACGCGTTAACCGCGCAGGGTCGTCAAGAGTGCCAACGGAAATAGCACGGGGCCGGCTGGTGACTAAATTTGCGCTGAGGTAATCTGTCTGCGCTGTTGCGCGAGAGGGGTAGTAGTTGTCGGGGGTCAAAGAATCGTTGTATGAGTCTAAACCCCGGTGATTATACTGTTCGTATTCTTCCTCGTCCTCCTGACTTGGAGTAGGAAGAATGGGACCTCCAGCGGACGACATCCGACGGTAAGGGTGAGAAACGGTGGTGGCGCGCATACGGGGAGGGTTAGACAGATTTCCGGCAATGACGGCCTGTGCTTGATTACGAAGCTCTGATATGGTCGCTGCGGGAGGTGGTCGGTAATGTGTCTCGTCTAAACCAAGGTAATCCAGTGTGTGAACATCAAAATCATCCGTCCCCTGGATCGAGGGAGTTAACAGAGCGCATTTCTTCCAAGACGGGGAACGAGGTATTGTTCCCAGACGAAGCTAACCACGAAGAAGAAAATATGCTAGAGCCGAAAGGGTTCGAAAGGCCTGTGGAAGGAAGTGTCGTTAACGAGCCCGAGCGAAGTCGACTACTCCGCTCTGTCAACACAGACGAAGCAACAGTGGAGGCAACCGAGGTAGAGTGGCGCAAGGTGGGCCTCATTGAAGCAGGGGGGGTGGCGCTTGACTGGGGGAAGTGCTGCAGCTGTTCGCTGAATGATTCCGTAGACGGGAAAGTGCTGGGGCTAGGCGTGTTGGAGGCAGCGTACTGCTGGGCGGCCAGCGACACATTGGAAGGTAAGGTTCCGGCCCTCGCCCTTCTGTAGCCAGACGAATAGGTGTTGGATGGCAGGCTAGAGCTGTCCGTAGGGGTGATCGTCGTAGAAGGAGAAACGTCATTAGGGGGAGAACCGCCTGACGCGAGAGCGCGGAGGGCAGGGGGCCGGTATCGGCCAATCATACCATCACCTTGTAATTCGCGCGCTCTAAGAGGGATTGAGGGAAGGGGGGGAATGGCAAAAATGACGTAACGGACCTTTTGGCAAAAGCTGCGGAAGGGGCAGGTGGAGGGGTCTTCCCAGAAGGATTGCGGGAGAAAGCTTGCTCGGCGGAAAGAGACATTATACTCTTGAGGATGGATACTGATTAGCTATTACCGAAGATTGTGTGACCGAGACGGGGACCCAGAGGGTAATTGTACGTATAGAAGAAGGTAAGAGGTGACTTTTGGGACCAGCTTTGGTTACTATGTGCTGGACGAGGGTCGTGAAGATCAGCCTGAACTGAAGGTGATTTTGGTAAAACTTCCCAAGGAAAAGAAAAGAAGAAAAGAAAAGAGAAGGAGATGGTGGGAAGATAAAAGGGACCTTGGGAAGTATAGAATAGAGAAGGCAAGACAAGAGATGGTGAGGATGGGGCTTGGTAGTGGACCAAGACCAAAGCAAGTCCAGACGAACGAAATGGACCTCGAAAACTAACTCTATGCTAATGCCGAACTATATTTCAAACTCCGAATACCTAGGTCTATGCGCATATACACACTGATACGACATTAGTTTGTCACTGTGCTCCTATTCCATGTGCACGATGCGCATACATGTGACTGCTTGGGGTGTTCTCCTCGATGTGTTTTCCAGTATAGACAGCCAAAGATAACGTCTGGCGTTCGGTTTTTCCCAGCTCTCAAATTCTTGACGTCTTGCTAGAAAGAGAAAGTTCCCTGGTCCTCCTCCCTGGCTGTCTCCGGCCCCGGACCGCGGATCGGAAATTTAACAGCACCTAACGGCACAAAGTAGCCTCTCTCCATCTCCACCTTGTCCGTTATCCAGAGACGCAACAGCCTCCTCCACCAGAAAGACTATGTTAATACCCTGGAAGAGTGCTTGCAGAACAGTTCACCCTCGTTCCAGGGGCCACGTCCGGCCTTATCGTACACCCCAGAACAACCCTCGTGCACGTATCAGTTCGTTGGTCACCTGCAACGATGTTCCTGGGTTCTCTTGAGACCTGAGTTAATAATTAAATCCAATCGTTCCTCCTACTTCCCACGGGTTTCCAACCCCCTATACACCTTAATGGATTTACCATGGGACCAGAACTACGCACATTGAAAATTGCGTAAGTACAAGGTAAAAGGTAGGCGCCGAAATGCGGATCTAACGCCTTTTTGACTCGATGAATACAGCGGTTGTAGACAGGTGGCGGGTGATAAAGCAACGAGGGGGCAGAAACCACAACAATACACTGGGGGGTGTGCTACCGGTATCTTAGCGAATGCCCGCGGTCGCTTTTTGTAAAGCCCGTTTGATCCCTAGCTGTGCTTTGCGAAGCTCATCCGATGACGAGTCCTCTATCTCCAATTTTTCAAGTGCACGCGCGAGCTCAGCCTCAACTTGTCCCTTTGCGCCGCGCTTGAGCTTCATACCAATCTCGGGTGAGGTGATTGTGGCCTCGACCTGATGAATATAGGCCTCGAGGTCCGACTTCGCTTCGTGACGCGCAGAGAAGTCCTTGTCCGCCTGCTTGAATTGCTCGGCATCCTTGATCATCTGATCAATTTCCGCTGACGAGAGGCGACCGACAGAGTTAGTGATGCCTGTCGATGATGAGTCGGTAGATGAGCAGTACAACGGGAAGAACACATACTGATGGACGCCTTGCGGCCCGAAGCGCGGTCTTGCGCCGAGACTTTGAGAAGACCATTCGCGTCGACCTCAAAGGTAGTGACGAGCTCAGCTTGGCCGCGCGGCATGGGAGGGATGCCAGTAAGCTCGAACTCGCCAAGCAAACGATTGTCACGGCACTGAGTCCGCTCTCCTTCGTAACTGTCCTAGGCTGTCAGATGCGCAGGGGATGGTCAATCAGCGAAAAACATACACAGGGAATGTAACAGTCGTCTGATTGTCCTCGACCGTAGTGAAGACACGAGACTTGTTAGTCGGGATGGGTGTGTTCCGTGGAACGACCACTCCAAATACATCGCCCTGCATCGCGACACCCAGGGAGAGTGGGGCAACATCAAGCAACAGTAAGTCCTGCGTCTTCTCGGATGTCTGGCCAGTAAGAACCGCGGCCTGGACGGCAGCGCCATAGGCAACGGCCTCATCAGGGTTGATGGATTTGTTGAGCTGACGGTTTCCGAAGTATTCAGAGACAAGGGACTGAATTTTAGGAATCCGCGTCGAGCCTCCGACAAGAACAATATCATCGACTTTCTCACGAGGGATCTTCGCGTCCTTCAGTACTTTCTCGACGGGCTCGAGAGTGGACTTGAAGAGTATTGCGTTGATCTCCTCGAAACGTGCACGGGTGATATTTGCGGAGAAATCTTCTCCCTGGTCCGAGGAGTTGAGATACTCCATACTAGAGGCGATGGGTCATTTGACTCACCTGGAAAAGGGAGTCAACCTCGACGGTCGTCTGAGTGACACTGGAGAGCGTGCGCTTGGCACGCTCGCAAGCACTTCTCAATCTCCGTAAGGCGCGGGCGTCCTCGGATATTTCGAGCTTTGTTTTACGTTTGAATTCATTCTTGAAGTGCTCGAGGAGCGCGTTATCGAAGTCCTCTCCTCCAAGATGGGTGTCTCCAGCGGTGGCCTTTACAGCGAACACGCCTCCGCTGATGTTCAGAAGGGAGACATCGAAAGTTCCTCCGCCGAGATCGAAAATAAGAACATTACGTTCAGCTTTTGATTGTTGGTCGAGGCCATAGGCGATGGCAGCGGCGGTAGGCTCGTTGATGATACGTAATACGTCCAGCCCTGCAATCGCACCGGCATCTTTGGTAGCGAGACGTTGGGAATCGTTGAAATATGCAGGAACAGTTACGACAGCCTTCTTAACTGTCTTTCCGAGCTTAGCTTCAGAAATGTCCTTCATCTTAGTGAGAACCATGGCCGAAATTTCCTGAGGGCTAAACGTCTTGTCATCGCCAAGATATTGAACCTTGATGAGAGGCGATCCATCCCTTTCTACGACCTCGAATGGCCAATGAACCATATCCTACGACAGCAAGGTCATCAGGTGGGTGATGTGACCTCTCTGGGAAACGGCGATAACATACCTTCTTTACATCGGGGTCGCTTTGGAGCGAACGAGTGAGATAAGGACGCCAATAAAGATATTAAGCGACATACTCGAAGCGGCGACCGATGAGGCGCTTCGCATCGAAAACGGTATTCCGAGGGTTCATCGCAGCCTGATTTTTGGCAGCGTCTCCGATCAGACGCTCTTCGGTAGAAAACGCGACATAGGAAGGTGTAGTGCGATTTCCCTCTGCAGTACGTTCAGAAAAAAATATCCCGTGAGCACAATCCGGGGGAAGAACGCACGATCGTTGGCGATAATCTCGACACGGTCATTTTGCCATACGCCCACGCAGCTGTATAGGAAGTGACGTGTGGGGTGCGGTGGCAATGATAGAAACATACGAGTAAGTTGTGCCGAGGTCAATACCGATGGCGCCATCGAAAAGGTCGGAATCAGCCATTTTTGTTGTTTTTTGGGGGGGGACGATGGAGGAAGGAACAGAACGAAGGAGTGATATTCGAGTTGTGCATGAAAAAAATTTGGCGGCGTGCTGACTCAGCCACCGGCACAGCCACTCCCCTTCTCGTGGCGCGCTTTGTCTGGAACCCCCAATATTCTCCCCAATGGCCGCCCTCTGTCCAGTGCGGAGACGTCTCTTTTTGCGCTGTTACGACAGCCATGTCGTTCGTTTACATCTGCTACGGAAGCGTCAGAAAAGATATTACAGTCACAAGACGACTGGACAGCATTTCAACTGGACAGAGCTGAGCGGACAACTCTCGGTTAGTCCTCTTTCCATGCGTGACTGACAAGGCGTTAAACCTCTCCTCCTTCACCAGTCGACGTTTTTTCAAAATTTGGCTCAGCTCAGACCCGAGATAACACTTGGCAGCCTCACCATCCATTACACCGTCCAACGGCCCCACGCGACCTGACGCTCTCAGCTCTTCTCGCCGCTGGAGCGCACCTTGGCCATCACAGCTCCCTGCTCAATCCAAACTTCATCCCATATGCGTACGGAACGCGTGCTGGCATTACCGTCATAGACCTCGAGCGTACCCTTCCTCACCTTCGCCGCGCCGCCTCCCTCGTTCGTGCCGTTGTTTCTAGGGATGGGACCGTTGTATTTGTCGGTACTCGCACCGACCTCCGTCCCACAGTCTTGAAGGCTGCCCAGCGTATAGGTCCCCAGGGCTACCACGTCGGCGAGAAGTGGCTCCCGGGTACGCTTACAAACAAGGTCCACTTCTTTGGACCTGAAGTGGCTCAGTCTGAACGCGTCGTCCCTGACCTCGTCGTTTTTCTCAACCCAATACCCAACCTCCACGCAATCCGCGAATGTGCGATCGAGCATGTTCCCACTATCGGGATTGTAGGACTCTAATGTCGATCCACGCATCGTCATGTATCCAATCCCCGCCAACGACGAAAGCACACGGACCGCCGAGCTAATTGCAGGCGTACTCAGCATCGCAGGGCGGGAAGGTGCCGAGCTTGCAGTAGAGCGGGCACAAAAACGAGCGCGTTCCGCGCGATCAATGGCAAAACATCGTACGCTTGAAGTAGATTAGTTACATTAATTCAGATCGTTAATTGAGCCGTATGCTCTCAGGCTGATGGTCTAGTTGCTTGTTGCATATCGTACCAGTAACCTAACGGAGAAATACTCAGCGATCATTAATATGGAGACTATGGGGAGCTTACGTTCGGCCTCCTCGAGAGCTTTTGAGTTACCTGCCAGTTTGTTGATGGTTTCATGGTATTCATCTTCCTCAACACTGTCATGCACGATCCCTCCACCAGCTTGGAAATATGCAACCCCATCTTTGAAAACGGTTGTTCGTATCGCGATGCATGTATCCATCGCGTCCGTCGCGAAATCGAATCGACCGACTGCACCACCATATACCCCACGACGCTCTTGTTCCAATTCATAAACCAGCTCGATTGCCTTTATCTTAGGAGCTCCAGAGACTGTGCCTGCGGGGAATATTCGAACGGAATGCATCGAATCTGAGGGCGATTAGAGTCCGAATCGTAAAAGTACTGGCACGCTAACCTCGTGAGACCCTCGCGCAATATTCCAGACACCTGCGAGGTGAGGTGGGACACATGGCTGAACCTTTCTAAGCTCATCAAATGATCCACTTTGACCGTCTTGGGCTGGCAGACACGATTGACGTCGTTGCGCTGCGAGGTCAACCAGCATGATGTGCTCGGCTCGATCTTTCTCCGAATTAAGCAGCTCCTCGCCCAATCGTTGATCTTCTGTTGACAAGCAATCTCAAGGTACACCCTCGGTGAGGTAACGGAGAGATACGCACCTTCGTCGGTTTCACCGCGTTTAGTGGTTCCAGCGATTGCGTGGTTGTAGACCTTGTTCGCCTCTACTTTGCATAATGTTTCTGGGCTAGCACCGACGATTTGCAGCTCGCCGCAATCGAGGTAGAACATATACGGACTCGGATTGAGCTGTCGCAATCTTCGGTAAGCATTGAACGGATGCAGCTGGGTTGGGCGCGACAGTCGCTGGGAGGGAACCGCCTGGATTATGTCACCTGCAACAATGTGTTCTTTGAGTTTCGTAACATATTGCTGGTATCCTTCTTTGCCGACATTTGACGTGGCCGTGTTCCCCAGAGTTATGAGTTGCTGAGGTACTTCCGTGGTCATCGGGTTCACCATCGCCCGTGCGAGGCGGCGGACCTTGGAGACGGCCGTCTGGTAGATGAACGCGAGGTTCGACGGTGTCGAGTTCTCCGGGCAAAAGACATGCGAGACGATCTTGATGTTTTGGAAGAGGTGATCATATATGAGCAGGGTATCCGCGAGCATGAAGACGGCCTCAGGGATTCCTAGGCTGTCTTTCAGTGGTCGCGCCGTCTTTGGCTCAAAATGTTGGATCGCGTCGTACGCGACATAGCCGATCGCGCCGCCCGTGAACGTGGGCACCTGGGGTATCTTCACATATTTGTAGACGGACAGTTCTCGCTCGAGGGCGAGCATGGGATCTCCCTGGATGGTCTCATTGGGACCGATTCTGACCAGTTTGAACGGGTCGGCGCCTATGAAACTGTACCGTGCGATGTTCTCGCCCGCGAGCACAGACTCGAGCAGAAAGCTGTACTTTGAGTTGTGCGCGATGCGGAGATAGGCGATGACAGGAGTGATGAGGTCCGCGGGGAGCTGGATGTACACGGGCACGCAATTGCCGCGCTTTTCGTGGTAGATCAGACGTTCAAGGTCGTCGAGCGAGGGAAAGGCGGGCAGCACTTGGGGATCCATCATGATGATGGTCGTTCCTCGACCGTGAAATTTATGTGCATGCCTTCGCGGTCCCCCGTCCGTGTCGCACCCTCTCGCTCTTCCCTCGGCCGCGGATGCTTACGCCACGATTTTCCTGCTCCCAAAACGACCGCTCCGTCGTCGTCTCCGTCTATTGCCCTGCTGTCCGTGCTTCGGAAATAGAAATTCACGTCAGCGACGCCTTGCTGTCCCTCCATGTCGCCCCCTATTTCCTTCGGCTGAACTTTCCAGCGAGTCTGATTGAGGACGACCAGTCTTCTGCTGCCTACGACCCTGCGTCTGGATACCTCACGCTCACGTTAACGAAGCAGAACCCCGGTGAGAACTTCCCCGACCTCGACTTGCTCGGGAAGCTCCTTGCACCCCCGCCTCAGAACGCGCATCGCGGGCCAGTAATCGAGGTGCTCGGATCACAGGACTCCCCTAACGAGTTTCTCGAGGGTGTGTGCCCTCGTTTCCTGGCTTTCGTTCCATAACTGGCTCAACCCCGATGCAGCCGCCGCGAACGACTGGTCAGTCCGCCAGACGGTACCAGACACGCTCCCAACCCTAGAGACGTCCCTTCATAAACCGTACGGATTTCTCAATGCCTACACCGGGTACTTTCTGCACGTAGCAACCACGGAGAACGAGGTCAACGAGCTTGGTGCGGACGCAGAGACCCTAAGCCCCCTCGATCGGCGGGCCCGCAGGTTGCAGCACGAAGATTCAAAATGGGACCCGGAGCACTATATGTATGCTGCACACTTTTACTCAAGTGATCTTTAAATTACGTCCTTGAGCAGGGCAGACTTTGCGGATAGTGAGCAAATAGAAGAACTCCTCGCATGGACGCACCCGTATCTAGATCCGTCCTCTTCTGTCGGCGATATCGTCTTCACAGAAGGCGAGAACGCCACGATGTTGCGCCTACCCAGGCGAGAATGTACGTACTTATCTACATGTACTCTCTAGAACGACGTCCCCCAGGACATGCTCACGATCTTTTTTTTTTTTTTTCTGATACGAAGACATTGCTTCCCCACAAGAGACCCGCGCGCTCTACCTGACGCTAGTCACGCTCCTCTTCTCCTACGCCTACGACGCACGCACGACGCAGCACGATCCAACTCCAGAAAGCGCATGGACGATCTCGGCGCTGACGCCCGCGTTCTCCGCCTTGGACCCGCCTCCATATCCAACAAGCGGCGTCGACGATGATCCGCCACCGCCGTCGTCATCGGACTACTTGGACGTCGACGTACGCGAGCTGGCGCAATCGCTGATCCCATCATACCGCCGCGCACTCGCCTTCCCCCTCTACCGGTCCTGGGCAGTCGCCGAGGCATGCCGCGCGGACGCCGGACGCCTCCTCGCATGCGGCACGCGCACCGTCTTGCGCTGTCTTCTCGAGCTGCGTGCCATCCTCGACGCGCACGAGGTCTATTACGTCTACTCTCGGATATGGCTCGACGATTTCTGTCGATGGATACAGGCCTGTGCCAGGTACGGAATCTCTTTTTGCGAGTCCCCGATCCGCGCGCTATCTATAATATTTGGAGAGTGCCAGCTGATTTATTTAGCGAGGATTCTTTGAAACGACTTGGGCAGGACGTGGGCCGCCTGAACATGTCGAAGGGTTCACTTGGTTGGGGCCTGGTCGCGCTGGAACGCGCGGTGTTGGAGGGCCAATCAGACAGTGACGACGAAGAGCTAGAGTCCGACAAGCCTGACTTCTGAAAATTTTATATATTCATCCTCATCGATTACTGTCATCAACCCCGACACTAGCGCGTATTATATGACTACGAGAGCCAGCATGCTGGCGATTCTAGTCTAATTTAACCTTGGTTTGCGAAGATAGAAGTGTCGCCTGCAAAAGAGTGGTATGAGGGACACCATCCAGGAAAGATTAAGGGCTAGGAGACGTACAGAAAGAAGCTTCAAGGCTTCGTCCACGAGCAATACCGGCGCGCTCAACCACAGAACGGCCTTCCATTCGATCCAGTCCAATGGCGCAATTGCGAATATCGCCTACCAGCAGATTCAGTGAAATATATTTTCAAAGTGGCACAACTACTCACGGAGAAGAAGGGAACGTAGAGAATGACAAAGTGCAGGGCCATACTCAAGGTAATAGCTCCCACGAGGTACATGTTCTTCCAAAGCGGCAGGCGAAGTAAGCTTTCGTTCTCGGACAATGAGTTCATCGCGTTGAACATTTCGACCGTGACCAGTATCGACAAGCTCATCGTGGACGCATGTCGCGCCTGAATGCCCGTGAACATATCGCACCCAATATCAGGGAAGAGTGCAGAACATTGGTGGAAGTGCGTCTGGATAGCGTGGGGAGTAATAGTGTCAGAAAATGCAGTTCGCGAATGGTCAAGTTAACACACACCAGTTGGTAATAGGAGATTTGCGGTCCATTCTCGTAGAACATAAACCACCAGGCGTATCCCGCAACTGTAGCGACGCCAACATAGGCTCCGACGACCATGTACCGGAAGAAAAGCCACTTGGATATCAATGGCTCTCGACTGCTCCTTGGAGGAACCCGCATAATCGAATGATCCGGGGGGTTGAATCCCAGTGCAGTCGCGGGCAGGCTGTCGGTAACCAGGTTGACCCAGAGCAAGTTGCACCGGAATAAGTGCCTCCGGCATGCCAAGAAGGACGGTCAAGAAGATGCTGACCACCTCGCCAATGTTCGAGGAAACTGCAACAGCGCGATTAGTTAGGTGAGTACGTTGGGTAGGAAGGGACCGGCTTACTGAGATAGCGGATGAACTGCTTAGTATTATTGTAGATCAGTCTACCCTCTTCCTACTGCTTTCTCTATTGTGGCGAAATTAGAATCAGCTAGAACCATGTCTGCGGCGAGCTTTGCAACATCTGTTCCGCTGCCCATCGCCACGCCGATATCAGGCCTTTTTCAAGGCTGGCGCATCGTTCACACCATCGCCAGTCTTGAAACACACATGAGTAACCTAAACGAACTTAAGTAGTAAAAAAAAACACTACCATAGCGACAACGAGCCCTAGACTCTGCAGGAGGTCTACCAATTCGAACCTTGTGCTTTGGTTCCGTTCGGCTAAACAGGGAGGCCTTCTGAACAGGCTACGAGCTTTCTCCGCATGACTGAGATCTTCAAATTCGCGGCCGGTGTAACTCTTCCCTGTCAGATCCTCGTGCGAGTCGAAGATACCAACACTGCGACAGACGCTCTCCGCTGTTCCCTTATTGTCACCGGTGATACACACTACACGAATGCCTGCGGCCTTGCAGCTGGCCACGGCATCGCGTACTTCGGGTCGAGGTGGGTCCAGCATACCGACCAATGAGACGAAGGTAAGGTCGTGCTCGAAGCGAGAATACTGTTCTGCGCTCTCGGAATAGTAATGGCGGATGTCGACAGTCCTCGACATCGACGAATGCCAAGGCCATGGTGCGTAGTCCATCCTTCCCGTAAGAAGCAGTCTGCGCCAGAAGTCGGTTACGGAGGGTAGTCGAGAGCAGGAACCTTGTGGCCTCCTGGAGTCAGAACGGTGGTGCAGCGTTCCAAGACGGATTCGGGGGCGCCTTTCACGAACAGACAGCCAGTATTATCGAGTTGGACAAGAACTGACATCATCTTCCGGTCGCGAGAGAACTCGAAGGTAAGAAGACGGGTGATTTTCTGCTCCAAGTAGTCGCTGACGGCACTTGCTCGGGTTGACGGACCGAGGGGCTGGAGAGATGTCGACAACTCCGGATTGAATGAGCCTATCTTCTCAGCCAGTACTTTCAGAGCTGCCTCCGTGGGTTCTCCCACATTGCTGTAAGCGTCTCTTTCCTGTAGCGCTTTAAGTACACCGGGGCTGAGTAGGAGAAAAAGTCAACCCACCGCGTTGTATGTCACTTTGGCGTCATTGCAGACCACACATATCTCAGCCAAGCGTTGGACGGGCTCTGACCGAAGGTCAACAGACACATCCTTCCCATCAGCAGACGTGACCGACCCATGTGGGGAGAACGTGGTTCCGCCCACTATAAATTCTCGAAGTCCAGTCGACTCATCAACGACGGCAAACTAGTTTGAAAAGATAGGTTGAGTCGCAAATTGTAGAGAAAATTGTCTTGCTACTCACGCGTGAGACGCTCATCTGATTGGTGGTCAATGTCCCCGTCTTATCCGAGCATATCACGTTGGTGCTACCTAGAGTCTCGACACTAGGAAGGTTCCTGACGATGGCGTTTTTCTGAGCCATCTTCTTCGTTCCAAGAGCAAGACACGCAGTGATGACAGCGGCTAGTCCCTCTGGGATAGCGGCAACGGCGAGCGCAACAGCGATTTTGAAGTAGTACACGGCGCCCTTGAGGGCACCGTGATGTGCCGGGTCCCAGAAGTGCCGCACATTGATGAGCCATACGAGGACGCAAATGACCGAGATGACCTTCGCGAGCATGTCTCCAAACTCGTCCAACTTGCGCTTCAGAGGAGTTTTCTCGCCGATTTGCGAGGATATCGATTTGTGGATGTCGCCGATGGCCGTATTTTGCCCCGTGAGAACAACGACGGCGCGTGCGCTCCCATTCACGACTGTTGTACCCTGTTCAAAGTGATTATAGTTATATGCAGAGGTATGACAGGAAATCACAGCGTACGGAGAAAAGCATATTCGTCATATCTTGTTTGACCGCCTTGACATCCGAAACGACGTCTAGGGATTTACTGACGCTGACGCTCTCGCCCGTAAGAATAGCTTGATCGACTCGGAAGCTGCTCGAAGACACGGAAAGAAGCCTGCAGTCCGCCGGAATTTTGTCGCCGACGGATACAGCCACAATGTCCCCTGGGACGATCCTGGACTGCATGTATGCGGCTAACTTTGCCAGAACGGAGTACATTTGCCTCATCCGGTGAGTATTGCATCAAGGCCTTCGTGCGCAAGGCGGGTCAGTGGTAGTCCTCGAGAACGAAGACGCGACGCACATCAATGGCCTTTTCCGCGTTGCTCTCCTGAATAACACCGACCGCTGCGTTTGCGATAAGGATTAGGAGGATCACCGAAGGTTCTACGAAGGCGCCAAAAGGCGAGGAGTCTTCGGCGTCCTCGAGTAAGGCCAGAACGAAGGAGACGACAGCAGAGCCGAGAAGAATGAGAACGAGCTGATCTTTGAATTGTTCGAGGACAAGTTTCCAGAGGGGGGTGCCCGGTTCTTCAGGAAGTTCTGCGCTTCGGAGTCGGCTTGTTAGTAACGTGCGCGGAGCAGTACGTGGCCAAACGAGCCCACCGTTGGTGCCATATCGTTCTGAATGAAGAGCGACTTGCTCCGGGGACAGGCCATCCTTCGGACTAACTTGAAAGTTGTTTAAAACCTCGCCTGTAGTGGCTGTCCATGAAAAATCCATGGAGAACGACTCGGGGGAGGGTGTGCTAAGCAGTCGAATGGAGTGCGACGGTTTTGTTTAAATACATGTGCCACGTTGACAAATTCACACGGTTTTCGATAAGGTCTCCAACCGGATTTCTTTCTTTTCGTTAATCGCACACAGAGACACCCGCGGCCGGAATGATGAGAATGGAGCAGCGTGGACGACCTCACTCGATGGGAAAACAGAACCTTTTTTGTAGGCGGTGCTGAATCACAAGCGCCGCGATACTAGGACGTGGGACTACAGTCGCAATAAATTATTTAAGGAGTGTCGCTGCCCGTCTCCAAGATGTGACGTGGCCCGTGGGCGTATTTGGGAATGAGCTAGATATAACACGTGGACAATACTCTCTGCAATCATAATCCATTCCCAAGCCTCGGAGCGAATTCCAATCTCAATTCCGCGGTACCCTATGCATCATTTCCCTCAACGTGTAGGAGGGGTTCCCGGGCGACGATGGACTCTTCAGACTCAGATGATAGGAACCGGTAACCATCAAGATCTGCGGATGTTTCGTGAGTCGCAATAGAGGAGGCGAGTGAATCCATCCGGCTGGGCGGTGGGTGACGTGGGATCGCGTACGGAGATGAAGGGCCTTGCACTGGATCATGATTGCTTGGGCCATTGGGGGGACTCTCTCGGAGATGTTGAGGGGCAGGGAGCGAGACGGTCGTCAAATGCGGTGTGCTTGAAGAAGCCGGAGAAACATCGAATGTGGGGTTTGCGAGTGTGGGGGGCACGGTGGGGCTAGTTGTATCGGAGGTGACTTCGGCGTTCGGTGGGGATGACGATGAATTTCGACTTTCGGCTCTCGGCTGAGAGTTGGTACTATCCTCAGTACCACTCCGGGCACGTTCCTCCGCTTCCCGCTGTTGTTGAGCTTCGTGCTCAAGTAAAGACAACCTCATGGCTTCCATCATCATCAGCTAGAATGGGCAGGCAGATCTGTCAGCACCATGGCGATGACGTATATTCGTATTACTCACCTCCTCTAAATCTCGACCGCCGAAACTCATATTACCAAGGAAGCTATTGAGGTCTTGTTGCTGCTGCTGTCGTCGCCTTGAGCGCCGACTACCTCCACCATCTCCTTCTGCCCCAGTGGCCTCAACGGAAAGTGGGTGAATTCTTCCGCTCGTGATACCCACTGGAACAAGGCGGTCCCCAACCTGTCGCATGATTATACGTCGGTTAGCGCGGCGAGCAGCCGCGGCCTGGACTGTTGCGAGCTTAGCCTCCCAGTCGGGGTGTATCCGATCTGGATTCTTGGTGTGAACTGGCCGCAAATTTGGAGAACAAAACGCGATGGTCCATACCGACTGTCACGACATCAGGGGTCTGTATGATCAAAGCTCCTGAAACGCTTTTGTTTCCCGGGTCTAGCCCTCGTGCTATCAAATGCCCGCTGCGAGTTTGGGGAGTCCGGCCAGGTCAGAGTGGGCTGGGAAAGGTAGGTAGGAAGGGATAGTGAGAGGGAAATAAATGAAGCATTAGAATACGTCAAACTATAGGCAAGCGGACACACCCATCCTTCACTCCCAATTCCTGTTCGCCAGGAGGGAGGAGTATAAACGATGCCAAAGTGCTCTTGCACGCAAAACGGACAACACGCGGGTTCGGAGACCATGTGTGTTACCGTCGGTTCCGTTCTCTTTATCTGAACGAAACACTCCGAACAAATTGTTTGATCGCAGCAACGAGAACGATTAATGTTGGGAGGATAATACTAGAAAGAGGAGTGTTAGGCAGATTTGAAATCGGTCGGCTTGCGAAAGAACAGACGAGGAAGCATATTGGACACTCGGCAGCATCTTTGTAAATCGCAGCCTCTGCATTACGGGGTAGTTCCTTCGATATACTGGGGCGCTTATGGTGGGTGAATTTGGCGGTTGGGGGGGTCGCGTCGCTCCGCGTCCCCGTGGATTCGTGTTCGGCTGGAAGGGGAGGTTCCTTGCGGGCAGCAAGGATTTGTTCATCTTCCCATGAGGGATCGTACTCTTCAAGAGGTCTATAAAATGGTGCGAGTTTGCGGTCGATGATGAGCTGGGTTACGACGTCTTCTTTCCAATCTCTGGTGCCGGAGTACACTCCTTGGGGAGTGAGATGGCCGAAGTCGACGGTGTCCTCGTGATGGACACGACCCGACGACGACGCGCTGTTTCCCATCACTTCGTAGGAAGAGAAATAGGACGATCGACAGAGAGATAAGCCAGTGCTGCGGGCGGTGTTGTAGGGTGTTCGGTCGAAACAACGTAAGAGACAGTTCCCTACACTCCACCACTTAACGCCTCTCCCTTCGGCCTAGCCCAGTCCTGGCCCCCGGTGGCACTCCGGGACCCCGACATTCACGTCACTGGTGATCGCGTGGATCCAATCCTATTTTTACTGTGCGTTACGGCAGGTCGTTCCGGTACGTATGCTTTCCACCCAAAACACATCCCAACGCTCCCGTCGCCCGTCAATTCACACAAACTTCACTTCTCTATCCGACCTGTATACTGATGCGCGTCTACACGGATATCAAGGACCGACACGTACGGTGAGACTTCCTCGCGCAGCCGCTAGTAGTGGGGGAACAATCGCCAAGAGTGAAGATGGGGAACGATGTGTGGTTGCTGGAAAAGAATGTAACAGTGATTCGTTTCGAACATCCTTCACTCTGATAACATTGGCGCGTAGCTTTGCGCATCTTGCGCGTTTCCGACTCGCCAAATTCACTCAATCCAGATCATAAGTCCTCCGTAGGGAGAGGTGGTCACCGCATCGATGCATCACGCAATTTGTGGAACGGCAGCGGGTTGAAAATGGAGAGCATCAGTACTGACGTCGCTTGGGGTCGCGGAAGTCAGTCCCCTGACGGAGCAAACCGGCGACCCAATCTCACCTGTATGCAGGTTATGACAACAAGATCCTCACGAGCGCGCGCAATGGTGAACTCATCATGTGGGATCTTAATAAAATGGGCCCTTCTAAGTACGGTGGGTCATCTAGGACCTAATATATGCGCATTGTCTAAACAGATTTTATAGAGCGTCGAACGCGCCAGCACCTGCGTTCAATTCACGTTCTCGCATATTCTCCCATCGTGTCAAATTACTGCATGACTGGCTCTGCTGACGGTGATATAAGGGTCTGGGTAAGCCATCAGCCTTCGTCAGTGCTCGTGCATCTTAAAAATAAGTCAGGACCTCCGGGATATGAGGAACTCGGTCGTGAGGCTTCACCACCCTACCGCTGTTCGTACGGCCGCATTTTCGTGCAGTCAGGCCTGTCCGGTACACGCAGTTGTAGGTCTTGACAATGGTAGCTTGTACAGGTTAGCAACTGCGTTTTGCGTTTTGCGGTTTCTCTGACCATTTGGGGCAGATACGATTTCTCAATGGGTTCTAAAGGGCAGCTTGATCGTTTACCCGTTGCCCATACCGGGCCCATTCTCGCGCTTGACTGGTGTACCCCCGACGGAGGCCCCACCAGTTCCGGTGGATGGATTGCCAGTGGTTCTCTTGATAGGACAGTCAAAGTGTGGGACCTCACTGGTCCACATTTCGAACGTACACCAACCTATACGCTCGTGACCCAATTTCCTATACGTCGCGTTCGCTGGCGCCCTGGATATGAGTGCGAGATCGCTGTTGCGTCAAGCGCGGAATTTGGCACGGGCGCAGTGTCGGACATGTGTGACGACTCTGGTGTGGTCGAGGATGTTGACTTGGAAAAGCCCGAGGTAGCTATCCCGAAGAGAAGAGCGGATATGGGGTACGCAATTCAAATCTGGGATGTAAGGAGGGGATATATCGCAAAGTGGTTGGTTGGAGGCTCTGCGATCGAAGGGGGCGTGACTGGTACGTCTACTTTAACTGCGTAGGCTAGAGCCCGGGTTGATCTTCGCAGACCTCGATTTTCGGGATTCGCACGCTCTCTGGGCGCAGCACTCATCTGGAACGTTTGCTCAGCTGGATCTCAGGAATTCATATCGACCTTTGGACGCAGTCCCCCGTCTTGCGGCTTCGTGGTCTGTCTCACACACTCTTACGTTTGTGACAGATAAGCAAACCCAATGGGAAGTTCCATACGATGACATGTGAGCTTTCTTTTTCCTCGCACTCAACTCGCATGATTGATCCTTACCGTCTCCTAGTGACCCAAGGGCAAAGCAACTCGCATTTTCCGTTTAAATTGAAAGCGCTGGGAGACAAACCTTACAACCCTACAGTGCAGAGTATAGGAACACACATGTTCGACCATTCTCATCAAGATTCAGAAGATTTTCCGTTCTTGCAAAGGGCTACGTTGTGGAAGGATCTGATAAAGGGGAAAGTATGCGAGATTAATGCACAGATCGCCTTGCAAGCGGACCACTGCCAGGCATTTCAAATGTGGTGCCTTTTACGTTCTCTCTTTACCCCAAACTCGGCTTTGTCCTCAACATCTCAACCGTCGACGCCGCCACTATCTCCACTGCCTTTGTCTTCGAGCATTTCCCTCCCTATTCCTGATGCTACAAAAGCCTCGGCCTCCGATCCAGTGGTGAAACCCCACTCACCTTACCCTAGCTCAGGAGATTCTCCCCATCCGGTTTCGTCTGCTCCCTCATCGAATTTACCGTCTCCCCAGCGTGTTTCCAGCGCAACGCAAGTAACTGCGAGCCCCCAGTCAGCGCTCAGCGTCTCATCTATAACTTCCCCTTGCCCTCCATCCCTGTTTTCGCGACGACCTTCGAGTGCTGCATTCCTCCCAAACCGCCCGCGTGCCCTGACATTCCGACGACCATCAGTGTCTACACCCTCTCTCGCAACAACCGATAACTCTACTTTGTCTAGCTTGCGCCATGTCGGCGAAGGGACGCTCGATGACTCAGACTCGAGTGGTAGCGACAGTGATATCAGCTCCCTTCCTTCTGCCTCTGCCTTATCTCCCACTGCGCAGACATTCCCACGCACGACACTCTCAGCTGCTCCTAGCCCACTCTCACGCGTCGCCGCGGCAGGTCAGCAGACGTGGACCGAAGACGAGCGCGAATTCGACGAGGATTCTCCCTCACCTGCGTCGACCGAGACCGAATCTGAAGGCGAAACCGCACGGAAGCATATCCGCGCTCGCTCGCAGTCGCTGCGCCGCCGCACCGGGGCTCGCAGTCGCTGCTCGACGCTGGCTGCACCGCCGATACCAGCACCTCCCCTCCAGAGGTCAGGCTCGCGCAGCAGCATGCGGACGGTCACCGCACATGACGACGACCACGAACATTTTCCCCCTGTTGTGACAAGCACGTCGCGCGTCGCATCACGGGTCGCGTCTCGAGTCGCGTCGGCCGCCGTTTCGGACGGTCTCTTTGGTTCGGGTACGGTCCCCAGTGCCGACGCATCGGACATCTACGTGCAGAACGAGGTTCAGAGACGCGTTGAAGAGGTCCGGGAGGTCATTCGGAAGGCGCTCCAGGAGGCGCTGGAGGAGTATGCCGATGCTGGGGACGTGCAAACTTGCGCCATGATGGCTTTAGTGGCACCAAGGGAGCTGGGGTTGGGACAGACGGCAGGATGCAACGGTTCGTGGAGGCCTACATTGGTACGCCATTAACCTCGAGAAGTATCGTCGGGTTCTAACGTTGACATGCGTAGAGTTGCTCACGCGGATGAGGCTGCATACCACCGCAGCGTATTTGCGAAAACACTCGGTTCTGCCTGATATACGCTCGCTCACCAATGTAAGAGTCTCTGCCCCCGACGGCTCTCGAACGAACTGCGCTTAGATTATCCCTTCTTCAGCTGCAAACGACAGTCTATGTGTCTTGTGGCCGATGTGGAAAGCCTATCCTCGCCCAGAGAAACGGTTCGACTTGCGCGAACTGCAGGACGCCTGCGGCTCGATGCTCTATCTGGTGATGCGTATTCTATCACCAGTGCATTACTCGAGCTCACCCCGATCGTCTTCCGCAGCCATCTTCCAGTGAAGTCCATGCTGTTCCATTGTGCCATTTGCTCGCACTGGGGGTCACCAGATCTGCTACAGGCGGTTCTATGCAAAGATGCCAGTTGGTTTTTACTCCCAACACCACCCGCACCCTCACCGGCGTCACCGTTGAAAACCCACCATCGCCTTGCTCGTTCAACCTCGCGGAGCAACGATAGTGAGGGTGACGACGCCAACGTTCTACCCGATTGGTCGTTCGATACGTCTACAGTCACTCCTGCCTCGTCCAGCCAGCTGCTAGGGCATCCGTGCGCTGCGGGGTGTGGCCATTTCTGTTGGGTAACGAATTTAAGGGAGGATGAGGAGAAACTCTGACGATTACCTTTTTCTTCGCCTTTGTCTTAGCTGGAAGCAGCTGACGTTTAATGTATATACTGTACATTGCATGTGCGAAATATACAGGTGGCTCATGAGAGAAGACTTTTGAAACACATGAAGTGGGGGGCGATAACTTAGGAAGGGGCAAGAGGCGGGATATGCGTAAACTGGAAGAATTTTCGAATCTTCATGAGCGGTACTCGTATGGGTGCCTCACTAGCTCGTCGTATAGATCAGTTGGGAGATCGCGGACGAGGGTAACAGCAATCCCAATGACGGGGAGTGCTTCAAGTGGCGGGAAGGTGCGCAGGAGACGCATCGGCCTGGTAAAACGTGGAATAAGGTTACGGGACTGGGCGTAGGGCAGGCGAACGTACGAGGATGAGGTCATCACCTCATCGCGTATAAGAAGCAACTGTGCAATGACGCAGAGGACATTTAGGTGTACTCCAAAGGCTAGAAGGAAGTCCCAGAGCTGGAGGACTTGGTCGAGCGGTGGCGTGCAAGCGCAAAGAGTAAGAACGGCTGGACGACAGAGGTAAGTGGGGGTCAACGAGACAATGGAGTAGGGAATCACATGGGAAGGCATAAAGTTCGGCAGAAAGGTTCTTGGAGCGCAGGTAGTTGAACAGCTCTAGATCTACAATCTTGAGGCAGCGGTCGAGGAGCTGAATAGGGAGGGTAAGAGTGGTCAAAGTGGTCAAAATGATGTTTACGAACTCTCAAACCACGATGTACGCCCTCAAGGGTAGGTTGCACATAGAGGGGGCAAGATTCCTCTATGAATTTGGCGAAGCAGAAGAACGCCTCTAGTTCTGAGGGCATAGTGTAGAGGAACGGGGCAGCCAAAACATTCATGCCCTGCACATACGTGAAGCCTAGCTGCTGGGTTTCTTGTCTGTCTTGAAGGTAGTGAGTACCGAGGGTCGAGGGGAGCGGTGATGGGTCTGATTACCGTAATTTCGCCAGACAAAAGCGTCGAGGAGGCGGACGAGCATGTCCTCCTCGAACGCGCTCCTTGAATCCGCGATCCGTAGCCAGCGTACTGACGAACGTAACAGAAGATATCAGCAGAGATCCACCGTCTAGGTGTACTAATGGAGAGACGCGCACCGGAAGGTGTCGTTGCGGATCTTCTCCCTCACTTCGCACGGGCCCCTGGCCACGTATTCGAGGAATGTTTTCGCAGGCAGGTCGGTGACCCTGAGCAGGATTTTCCAGATCCTGTATCGCAACGTAGGGTCCTACATGATGGATGAACAAACAAACGGTGGCAAAAGGGGGGGCCGACGAGATGCGTACAGTCTTGGAGGGGATACCCTCGATGAGGATGAGTCGCCGAAGCTTCTTCACATTCTCTTCCACGTCCTCCGGGGTACGTGTCTTCGAGGATAGCTTTGGGTTTGAGAGGATCTTGTTGAAGGCATGAGCCGTCGCAGCGAGACCGGCCGCTTCGCCCATCGTCACAGGGTGTGGTTACGCGAAAACGAGAGAAGCGCCCACGTGCTCCTCTCACCCGTTCCCAATGCAAGTACCGTATTCATCGTCTGGAGCTCTCAGCCGCGCGCATTATGCCCTCGTTCGCAAGGTCGAGCTAGCACAAACAACCCAGCAAGCCGACGACTACCTACACGAAGAACTGGCCGTTGTCAGCGCTCGCCTTTCGCGTCCTGGCTTCTCTTCCGTGCGTCTATAACGCCGCGCTCCTCACAAGTACCCCCGCAGTAAATGTCCCAGAATATTTAGGCACAGTGTCGAGAATGTCTCATCCTCCTGTTATATTGCTCCATGAACACCGTGGCCGGTCTTCCTCCAGGCGCGCTAGAATTTGCGCTTCCGCATGCCGTCAACCTAGTGGAAGCCGGTTCCTCTATCGACGAAAGGAAAACAGGTATGTCATATTGGTGTCTTCTCAGGCCCTTTCTGTTGTAGCTTTCCTTAAGGATACCTGTTCTGCTCTGAAATTATGCCACCGCGCCATGACTTGAAACTCATGCTCGTCAACACACTCCGTAAGGTACACAAATCCCTCGTCCAAAGCAAAACGCACTGTCACACACACACACGCTACTTTAGGATCTCGAGGCCGACTCCATTGCGCGCATCTCTCTCGCTCTGAACTACCTTATCCAGTGCCCAAGCGAAGATGTGATACCCGCGGTGCAGGCGCGTCTCCAGAACCTATTATCTCACAAATCGTGAGTCACCCTCTTCTCATCTGAGTCATTGAACGATAACCGACCCCTCAAGGCCACACATACGCCGCCGCGCCTTGTACGCAGTCCGCGCTCTCGCGGAATGCGATTCTTCTATGCTCCATTGGTTATCTCCTGAGGTCTCGCGATGCCTTCGTGACAGAGACGACACCGTCATCGGTTCTGCGATTACCGTATGTGGCAGTCTATATAAGGTTCGTGAAAATCGTGGTCGTGGCGCACTTTGGCACAGCGGCCTTATGTCCCCAGAATGGATTGTTCGGACCAGATGCACTCGCACACGTGTACCGGGCTTTACTCTACTACGGAAAGTCCTTCACCGGGTCTCCCGCGGCGATGCTGGTAACCCGGAAAGCCTTGCGACTATATACCATCGCTCAGTAAGTCCTTGCGGTCTCCGCAGAGCGCCGAACGACATTCTGGAGACAGACCTTCTGCAGAAGTGCTAAAGGCCGTCGTCGGACTTATCAAGCGGTCCGCGACCAAGCCTAAGACTCATAGTGAGTATGCCCTGCTCGTGTACCTGCACTTCCACGTGACGCGAACGACGCCTCCCTTAGCTTTGCTCTACGACTGCTTCTCTGTTTTCCGAAATACCCCCGTGGACGCGTTAACATCCTTCACGACATCCAGCGGCTCTCCTGTCACACACATCCGCCACTTACTCTCGAACAATTGGGACGAGCAACGCCTGTTTCTCTCTTGCTTAGCATGCGTCCCTCCGGCCATATGGGCGGGTACAACACAGGACATTCCCCCAGTCCTCGAAGCATGGGAGGTCGAGCGCGTGATGCAGCTACTCTCTTCCCCCGATCCCACCATTAGGCTTACGGTGAGTCGTCTATCACGTACCTTAGCACGACTCTTAGACGACCGCCAGACCCTCCGGTTATTGACCAATGTTGACTCGTCTATTGTTCAATTATATTTTTCCCAAAGATTACAAGGACTGGATACCTCTGCAGAATCATACGAAAACGAAGTGCTAGCGCTGCTTGAAGTGGTTAAGATTCTTGCTGGTGATGATGCGGAACTGTATGCAAGATCCATCAAGGATGTCCTGTCGCTTGCCGGAGCCGGAGAAGTAAATGGCGCGCAGCAAAGTTCCCAGGTTCTTGAGCGAGCGGTGGAGATCGTGTTGTCCTCCCTTCGTGACGGTAAAACTTGAGACTACCCTTATACCGAGACATCTCATTGACTATGCGGAATCAGGTGACACCACTTTTGGCGCCAATGTCGCGACTACATTGTTGACACCTCTCGCAGAGGTTGAGGAAGATATTTCGTTTAGTCCCACACTGATGGTCGTGCTGACGGCTTTGGCATGCGAATATGCCGGGCGCATCTCTGTGTCTCCGCTTCACTTGCTACGCGGTTTGAGTAGAAGGATGACCTCATATCTAGGTCCGTGTTCATTAAAGTTTTTTTTTTTTCCCGCACACCTTTATTGATAGCACTGCAGTATCTATCCAGGAAGTCAGTATTTTATCGATGATACGCCTAGCAGCCGAATGCCACAAGGTCCCTCCCGAAGTAGTCTCAGAAATCCAGCATCTGAGAAGCATATCTGGTCGCCATATTTCACGCGTCAGTATTCTATCTATGTACCATCTTCTCGTTCGCCTCTTCATAGCGAGTGCCACCAGAGATGTTCTCAATTCGAAGACATGATCAACAAGCAGGACGAGTTGAGGGCTGCTGTTACGAGCAGCCGCTCACGCTCGGTAAGGGTGGTTCATTTCCAAACAAACATCAATTTAATCGATCACGCCATTCCAGCTACCAGACTTTCTCCTCGCGCTCGAGTCCAAGCCATCGCCAGCTCCTCGATCGCCTCGTCACAATCCCTCTTCGCCCTCCGCCTCACGATCGCCACTCAGTGGATCACAGAAGCTTCGCTATGCAGCCTACGAGCCTCCACCACCCGCTCAGTCACGTCGCTCACGCGCGGCCAGCAGCACGCGTTCCACGTATTCTCTGGACGCGCGTGAAGACCTATCGCGGACTGTTACCGCCGGGGACCTGGCAATTGTGGCCGGCAGCCCAGAGATACGTGCACTCTCGCTTGTTCGTACCCTCTTCTGTGAGATGATACAATCTGACGTCGAGAGCAGTCACAGACGACGCGCAGCCCGCCCATGTCCCCCCTTCCCGCACCACGACTAGAGTCTGTTAATTTACTCGTGCGTGTGTTTTACATCGATTTCGCAGCTTCACACACACAAAAAACAAAAAACAGAGTCCCCGTGCCGATCTGATCTCCCTGGACTCACCCTTCATACAAGAGCCTAAACCTGGGGAAAAACCCAACGCACCCGAGGACGGCGGCGAGCAGCACCATGACTTTGCGGACGCATGGGATACGTTATCTGCCTTCTCGGCACGAGGGTGGTGCGACGGGACCTTTGACACGGCCGTGCGCCGGCTGCAAGGCCTCGGTCTCCAGCGTGGTCTCGCGGTTCTTCCTGCGGACCAGCCGCCGTTCGAAGGTAAGACCCGTGATCACGTCTTTGTCCCCGTTCTGATTTGCCGCCCCTAAAAACCATAGGTGAGCTGAAGATCTTGATCCTCGGAGACACGGATGGAGGACGAGGCCGCGCGGCGTTGAGACTGCACGATAGTTCCGACGACGACGAAGATGGGTATTTGTGGCGCATGCGGAGTGAGGACGAAGGTGTGCTGGTGGCGGTGAAGCAGATCCTTACCACGTAGTAGGGTCTGGTGTTCTCCGTGTATGAGACCTTTATTTACGGCGACTCGTTACCAGGGATGTACGTTATAAAGTCCGCTTTACGGTGATACGGAGGATATATGTGAGCACCTCGACCGCAGCAAGTAGCGGCCCAATCCTCGCGACATCATGGGTAGGACATATGGAATCATGCTGATACGTAAAAATAGGCTTCCTATCCCCGGTACGGTGGCGTCGTACTAAAAAAAAAAGGATGGAGAGATCTGGGAAGAGTAGCGACGAAAGGCCGTTGTTTTTTCCCTCACGGATCCGCGAGTTCAAAGCATGAGCGAATGAGTGACAGTGTTACGGTTGTGGGGCGCCCCGCTAGTAAAGGAGGCCTGAACCGAACTTCTGTGCGTGTCAGTCTCGGGGTTCGAAGTTCATCATTTAGCCGTGATATTGGCTTCATGGATAACGAGAGGGTATCCGGAGTGCGAAACTACGACTATGCGGTCCATTTTTCAGTGATTCGGGCACCTCGCAATAGTATTAGCCCTGCGGCATTGCTCCTGATTCCGCGTCATCGCCCAAGTTCCATACCAAATGGCAAGCCTATGGGCAAGCAGCTCGAAGGTGGATACACCCATGACATGACGTTACACGCCCACCGCGCCAAGCAGACGAGCTTGAAAAGAGTACCTGGTCCACTGGCAAGGTCGTCGATTGGAGAATAAGAGAAATTTACAGAGGGCCGGCCTAAGCAGAAGTCGACCGGTGATAGTCGACAGTCGTTGTGTGCCAGGAAAATCTAGACACGAACACGACGACGGGTAGATTCGTTTGCGAGGTAGGTTGTGAAGATAGCAGAGGGTCAAAGCATCGCAAGGGACGTGCATCATGATACGCCGGGGCCGTGTACCAGGCCGTGTACTGCTGGCAATTTAGGCCGAGTCCTGTCGACCGCGTCACAGTAGACCTTGCGGTAAACGGCTCGTACAGGTAAGCATCCTCCCGTCACCCAGGGGGACAAATGTCATCATCACAGTTACAGAGACGGGCCTGCCAGTGAACACAGTGAACACAACACAGAAGAAGACAGAGAAGTGTCTCGGTCGGAAGCACCCGGGTGTCACGTGCCACCCTGGTCCAAAATCCTAATCGATCGATGACAATAGATGTTGTCCCTTGCTCCCAGCTCCCAAATACCGATGCTATGACTAGATATTCGATGGTTCTACAGCGAACGCGATTTGACATTGTGCCAAAACTGGCGGTTCTTGCATAATGTCAAAATGCGGTGGTCATATTTGGTGAACACTGCAATGTGGCAATGTTCACCAAGGATGACCAACTTTGAAGTGCGCTGTAGTACCTCAAAACATGACCGCCAATAGTCATAATTGTGTGAGTCCAAATCGCATAGCATGCAACCCAGATCGCGATTTCTTCCCCTTAGAGTTGCATAGAACGAATTCCTGCAAGATCGCGAGTTTATCTGCTCAATTCCACAAGAGTCATGAAAAACATATCCCATTTCGTTTTTCATGACTCTTGTGGTAGAACACAAACTTCATCCATCGACAGTCAAGTTAAAGAGCAGGAGACGAGACTAGCTGGTGGCACAAGAATGGGTCCCCTTTCTCCGAGTTCCGAAGACGTCGTTTGGACAGTACATAACTCTCCCTTCCTATTATAACTTGATCGAGCTTGAGCTTGATCTTTGGAATTCAATGTGGGTAGAACTAGCTCGAGTACCAGTAGTTCGATCGATTAGTCGATTGACGAGCTTCGTTGATCTCCACCGCCTCTCAATCTCGAAGCCAACGTACAGTACTACACGTACTGGTTGTATATTCCCAACCGGGAGCCTGCGCGTATGTAGTGAACCGTCGCCGTCGCCGTCGCCGATCCGTAAAACTAAGAACTTGACTAAGAAAATGTCCTTGATAACTTACGGACTGGGAGGTCAATGGATTGTCAAACGGCCAAATTTTGCTGTACACTCGCGACCACTGTCAATTACGGCCGTGCCAAGTAAGGCTTGGTCTTCTTCAAATCACCGCTCTCACTTCTCATTTCTGGCGAGTCTCACATGTACTAATCCGCCCTAACCTAAGTCCGGAAGTAGCCGACTCACACGATCACGTGAAATCGCGCACTACCCTCGTTTGATCCTGTAAACTTGAACTCAGCTCTCTCTCTCCCGCGCTCCTTCGGACTCAAATATTCACTGCTGAACGATCCACTGCTGCGCTGAGCCACAGCCAAGACCTTGGCCAAGACACAGCAGATTCATTTTCAAATTCGACGACAATTGTAACTATGCGCCTATGGCAATGTGTGGTCGTTTCCTGGTCTCTGCAGCAGGAGGGCTAGGACTTCTCAATCATAGGCCTCAAGGACAGGACTTTCTCCTATATCCATGGCTGGGCTGGGCTGCGGCGAGCACAATCTGTCACTGGGCTGAGTGAAGACGTAGTGTTGAAGACATGAGTTCCACCTATCTCGAATCGCCCATCAAAACCTATATCCCCTGGCCCTATTCCGGTATGGTTTAAGGGGCTGATATTTCCAGCGTGGTTCCTCTTTTCTATTGATTGGCGACCACCTCAGCCAGAGCTCCTGTCACGACAGCAGGTACTTCAACCGGTGTCTCGAGACACCTCTAATCGGATTTGCGGGGATGGGCTGGGGCTGGGGCCAGCGACAACGCGCCCGGGTCTCTCGCAGGTGATGACGAGGGCTCAGCGGCTGGGGCTGGGAACTATCTCAGCTAATCTCGAGACTGTAGACTGGTGTGGGCCACACACAACAGGTTGAGGTTGCGACACGATTCTCAGGGAGGTACTAGCATTTTCTCCCAGAAGTGATAGCAAGAGCTCGCGGTATTCATCCGCTCTCCTCTGCTGTGCCCGCATGTCAGCCTCAAGGATTCGGAAGCGTAGTGTCTCCGAGTCCATTTCTTGACGCAGCAGCAGAAGTAAGTGAACTCGGAGCGTCGGAAGGGCGCAGTGAATCAGATGATTGATTGAGCTGCCCGTCCGTAAATCAATTAAGCTTTCAACTTACAGTCAAGATGCACAAAAATGTATATAAAAATAAAATAAACCAATATCGAGTTTGATCAGGTCTCGCATGCTGGAAATCAGTAAATATAACAGCTGCATGCACTCGAACATCTAGGTCATCGACCCAAGGTCGTCGACCGTCTCGCTCGAACACTGGCACTGAAGCAAGTGCTAAGAGTGACCCAACGCTGTTATTCTTTACAAAGGAGGAGCCTGCGTCAGACAAGGGAACCGGCGTGCTGTGGACAGTGACAACCACAGGCGATAGCATAGCGTCGCATGCCTTCCCGGCCGTCATTAGATTCAAAAGTCATAATAATGGCTGGTGTTCCTGATGTTATCCCGTGTGGCCCCAGTGGTTCATTCAGACCCTCACCGCGAATAGCCACAAATGTAACTTAATCGGCAGGCAGAAAGGGAGGTGGAAAGAAAACCTCACTTTCTCAGCGGGTCTTGTCTCGAGCCACGCACCAGAACAAAGTGAACTCCATGCTCCTTCAAGTTATTCAACTGAATAACAACCCAATTACAACTGCGTGTGTGATGTACAGAATCATGGAGGTCGTAATGCCATTCAAGTCGAGTCATATCGTCAAACGCTTAGTCGAGCTCTGCAAGCCGGCGGGCGACGATATTGAAAGCGGATATAAGATCTTTAGCGGTAAGTTGAGGCCTGCAATGGATGAGCTCGCCGGATGGCTACAATAGAGGACGAAAAGATACTCACGGAACACCATTTCCAACCAACGCATGGGACTCACCGTCACGCCTACCAGAAACAACGATAAGCAGTTGCAAACAGTTATTATATGTCCCCCTCACCTGGTGTTGTCGAGAACCCCGTTCGCTCCAGCCGCTCCAACCCCACTAGCCACGCCACCAAGAAGACCATTACCAATAACGCTTCCAAGGGAATCGGTCGTCTTGATGGAATTCAGTAAACTGCTGAATGCACTTCCGATTCCACCGCGTTCATCCAAGTCACGGCGGATGAGCTGAAGAACCCGAATGAGGTCCGCGTCCCTTCGGTCGAAAAGTCCCTTTATAGCATCTGCAGCAGCCAGAGATGTACCTGCGCCCAAAACAGTCTTCCCAATGCTACTTAAGTCGGGCACCGAAAGCGGCGAAGGTTCACGCCTAACAACAACGATGAGCGATTGCAAAATTTTCCTAGCCTTGCCCTCACCTGGTGAGGTTGAGTAGTTCGCCCACTCCAATCGCTCCAGCCCCACTGGCCACGCCACCAAGAAGGCCGTCACCGAGGACCTTTCCAATGGAACCGGAAGTCGAGACCTTATCCAGCAAACCGGTGAATGCACTTCCGATACCGCGCGGATCGATAGGAGTGGCATGGATATCAACGGGGCGACCATCGACGATAATTTGCGGCGTAGGCGCCGGAGTCGTGTCATCGTCGTCCGGGACAACACCGCCGACAGATACGGGGAAACCATCAACGACAATGGACGCCGGGTCACGACGCGTGTTGTTACCACCAAGGGCATCCTGCAAAACAACGGGCAAAGCGCCGAAGGCAAGACCGCTTCCAATCGTCTTGAGAATACTTCCGATGCCACTCCCGGCAGAGGCTGCACCGGCTGCACTGGCGCGAGCCTCCCTGAAAAAGTGATGACCCTCGTCAGCAAGGGCTGTCCCAAGAACCGAAAAGCAAGAAGCGTACAGGACAGGAGCAGAAAGAGCGGGGGATGCCGTGGAGGCAGCAAGTGCGAGGAGTGCGAGAGTCTTGTGAGAGTGCATGTTTGATGATAATACGTTGAAATAAGAAACTGAAGCTTGAATGCGGGCGTGAATGCAAGGGGTGTGAGAGAAAATCGTATGGACTGGAGGGCATAATGGTCAGCCATAGTCGATGAGAGAGGAGACAAAAGATTGTGAACTAACCAACCAGTGCCTTAAGAAAATACGAATGTGAGCTGGAGCTGAAGAAACACAAACTAAAAATCACGGCCATTTATAGTGGGTGGACTCCGAAATTCGGGGATACTGACATCACATCAAAACAGCAATCATTAGTCCCATCATCATGCCAAGAAGCTGATGTGTTGCATGCGGTACCACCGCGTTGTGTCGACGAATTCGGCGGTAGACAGTAGACAGTCCTAGGCACTCACTCTAATCGACTTGATTGAGCACGTACACTGTTGAACTGAAGCGTGTTCAGACGCACAATACTTCGACGTCGAGGAGTCGACTGCACCATGTGTGAGATTACTCTGGTGTTCATGTGCTGGAGACATGTGCATCGGGAGTCGCACACACTGGCGGAGTGTAGGGAATACTAGAGGTGATCCATCATGATGAAGGGCTCGTAACACGATCGTTATTGTCTTGGATACTTTGATTTTCGGACTGCTAGTTTACGAATATTGTGATCAAAGGCCGACTTCCCGTGATGGCGTTTGAGTTGACATGTTGACAGGCAGCATCTTGGGCAGCATGGGCGATCATCGATCATCAGAGGACTGGTCGTCGGGTGACGCGACCACTGACAGCGACATCTTGCCAATTCTGGAATCCCAAATCAGCTGCTCTCGCCGTTCCCTCGAATGGTCAAGTGCATCAAATGTAGCGGCAAGCAAGGTGGTCGCCCTTGTTACCCGAGCTCCTAAAGTTGCTACGGTGCATCAGCAGCTGCTGATTCAAAACGAGAAGTGTGGAGACCTAACCATATAATGATCGCCATCATCCGAGTCATTGACTGTACTGTCAAGTCAATGCAGCGTGCTTCACATCTGCCGGATACAGCATGGCGACCTCATTGAGCCATGATACTTCTGTGAGTACTCGTATACTGTAAGGAAATTACAATACGCCCCAACACAGCCAAGGTTGGCATGCGTTTGGGTTTCTCGATTCGCACCTCCACAGGATCCTTGAGTGCTCTGGAATGCGCACCGCCATAGCCAGTGCACGTCTACCGAATTCAGGGTTCACACATGGTTAATAGGGTCTTTCAAAGTTCCCTTATTTCAGTCCCTGATTGGACCCATTAAAATATCCATTAAGTCTGATTTTGGTGTAAATCTTGTGATAATGTGAAAATTAATAAAATAAATATGGACCAATAATGTCCAACTTTGAAACCCCCTAATGACTAAGAAGCATTGTCTCCGACCCCGAGATCCTCTGATGTGTCGCAGTTGCCGCTTCCGAGCGAATCGTATGTCGTAACTTCACTGTTATTACTAGTACTATTATAAGTTAGTAGATTCACAGGTCCCCTTTTCCACTGTATGTACATCTTGTTTACGACATCGACAATGGAGAAGAATTACCCTTGGCTCAGTAAGGCTCAGTGCAGCCCATTCCTCGCGTTCACCAGCGCTTCGCACTTGCGCATATCCCCATAGACTCAAGTGCGACGTTACTGCGGTCAAGTCTTCGAAGTCTTGTGCCACGCGGAGGCGTGCCCGATGATCGCCCTTGCGCCGCCGATCACCATATAGCCTGAGTAGCACCATCCGCGTTTACCCAACGTGCGGCATTCGCGCGCGACCTTAGCGATCCAAGCACGGCATGTTCCCGTACCAGGAGAACCCCCGTACGAGGTTTTGCGCGCGGGTGATTGCGATGCTTCGACCTCCCTGACCCCGGACATACAACCTGACTCGACATTGTACTGCTAACCCTATCCCGCCCAATCACCACGTTCATCAGTACCCAATTAATCGCTCTCACTTTGTGGCCCCGGTCTTCCATATACACTCAAGCACTTACCACATACCACACTGGAAATTTGGCAAGTGGCTGGCCGAGCTTGCGGTCGAGTGGTGTTTCAATGGGAGACGTAATATGTGTAACTGTCCAACAATGGGGTACTGTCTGAAGGTAAGGGGCGGTAACATACGAGCTCATCGGCTGCGGGCTTCTTGTTCTCGCACTTATAGGTTAAACTTGCTCAGGTCAAGCAGTGGCTCTGATCCACAAAGCCAACCCCCAAATCAACGATGGAAGTAATGGGATGGGGCCGAGGGAGCATGCAATGCACTCCACAGGACACCTTCACAAACTTGTAGACATTCTCTGCCCTGATCATGTGAGTCTCTTGCGCCAGCTGCTCCGGTGTGCCCATCGTCCTCCACCAGGTCGACCTCGTCCGGGCGGCCCTGGCTCGGTGCGAATCTGTGGTGAATGCGGGCCCATATCCAAGGAAGTGTGGTGTGGACTCAGAGTGCGCGATGCTCACGCTACAGTAAGTTACTGCGCCAGAAACACATGATATTACACATCAAAATAGGTCATATCTTGTGTTATGGACGCGTGGTCAGGGAAGGGCGACACAGACGTCACACTGGCAGCGAGTCGGGATGCGAGTCAGGATTCGCACATCCAGAGATTGAACATCATGACACGTCGCGGCAGCTAGTTACAACCAATTGTTCCGAATCCAAAAGAAGCTGAGCCGGAAACCCGGCACGGCTACCATCAATAGAGTAATAAAGTGTTAGTTGGCACCCAGCGCCTGCGTGTCCTAATCGAGTTGTCGGCTCTATGCAGGTCAACTGAGTCCTTGTCGCATTTCAGAAGCGTGCGTTTAATTCGACAGTGGTTACTATAGACCTGATGAAATATCACGACTATTAGTTTCCAGACCGTGGTCATACTAGGGGCCATACTGAAGCCGTATCTGACAGTCTGTTCTCCAAACGGGAACGAGGAGACTTGGAGGAAACCCATAAAGGCGGTGCTATAGAGAAACACCGATCGACTGGTGAACTCTTGGGTGAACTAGGTGGGTGGACTGACTGTAATTTTGGCCCGACTTTCTGCGATGCGTTGACAGGCAATCAAGACAATAACGATCGTGTTACGAGCCCTTCGTCGTGGATCACCGGTCACCTCTAGTACTCCCTACACTCCGCTAGTGTGTGCGACTCCCGGTGCACATGTCTCCAGCACATGAACACCAGAGTAATGTCACACGTGGTGCAGTCGACTCCTCGACGTCGAAGTGTCGTGCGTCTGAACACGCTCCAGTTCAACTGTTCAACAATGTACGTGCTCAATCAAGTCGATCAGAGTGAGTGCCTAGGACTGTCTACTGTCCACCGCCGAATTCGTAGGCACGACGCGGTGGTACCGCATGCAACACATCAGCTTGGTCTTGGCATGATGGGACTAATGATTGCTGTTTTGATGTGATGTTACTGTAGTAGCCCCGAATTCCGGAGTCCACCCACTATAAATGGCCGTGGTTTTTTGTTTGTGTTTCTTCAGCCCCTGCTCACATTCGTATTTTCTTAAGGCACTGGTTGGTTAGTTCACAACCTTTTGTCTCCTCTCCTATCGACTATGGCTGACCATTATGCCCTCCAGTCCATACGGTTTTCTCTCACACCCTTTGCATTCACGCCCACATTCAAGTTTCAGTTTCGTATTATCTTCAAACATGCACTCTCACAAGACTCTCGCACTCCTCGCACTTGCTGCCTCCACGGCATCCCCCGCTCTTTCTGCTCCTGTCCTGTACGCTTCTTGCCTTTCGGTTCTTGGGACAGCCCTGACGAGGTCATCACTTTTTCAGGGAGGGCCAGCAGCAGGCTCGCGCCAGTGCAGCCGGTGCAGCCTCTGCCGGGAGTGGCATCGGAAGTATTCTCAAGACGATTGGAAGCGGTCTTGCCTTCGGCGCTTTGCCCGTTGTTTTGCAGGACGTCCTTGGTGGTAACAGCACGCGTCGTGACACGCCGCACATTATCGTTGATGGTCTCCCCGTACCTGTCGGCGGTGTTGTCCCGGAGGACAATGACACGACTCTGGCGATTAAGCCGCACGTTATCGCTGATCGTATCCCCGCACCTGTCACGACTCTGGCGCCTAAGCCCGTTGATGGTCTCCCCGTTGGTATCAATGGTGTCAGTCCGCGCGGTATCGGAAAGGCGTTCACCAGTTTGCTGGATAGCGTCTCGACGTCCGGTTCCATTGGAAAGGTTATTGGTGAAGGCCTTCTTGGTGGAGTGGCCACTGGGGCTGGAGCGATTGGAGCGGGCGAACTTCTCAACCTCACCAGGTGAGGGCAAGGCTTGGAATCTTTTGCGATTTCTTATCATCGTTGTTAGGCGTGAACCTTCGCCGCTTTCGTTGCCCAGCTTAGGTGGCATTGGGAAGACTATTTTGGGCGTAGGCACATCTCTGGCTGCTGCGGATGCTATACAGACCCTTTTCGGCCCAGATACTAACAGCACTTCGTGAGCACCCTCCCTTTATTTATCATAATTACCTGATGAACTCATCTGTCGCAGGCGTCGGGACCTCAAGGAGGCTCTTCAGCTCCTCAGCCGTCAGCTTGATGAGCTCGACTGAGTACATTTTTGATGATATAGACATGATCTCACTTGAATGACGTTCAATTACGATTTCCATTACTGATTCCATATGTCGTGTACACGCTGTTGTAATTGGGTGTCGATTCAATGTAATATGGGCATGGAGTTCAAGCTTTCGTATTTTTCATCCGAGAGCTATTATTATTATTATTACTTCATGTCGTTGCGAGAGTGTATGGAAGCGGTTATATCCTCTGAACCGGGAGCTCAAGCTCAAGTCTCAGGGGGTATTTATATCAACCCGAAAGCGGATCAACGATGTGAATCTATCGCTACTAGTAGCAGCAATCGTAAACTTGAAGGAAGACAATTGAGGTTTGGCATATTCAAGTTCTTATATGACTAGGATGAGTCATCGGCGCAGTGAAAATATCAAGGTGATGCATTAGGGCCCCCTCAAGTCACTCCTCCGAGTCCTCAACTTCTCGCATCGCCCCCAAGATCGCCCCATAGATTTCCTGCTTGTTACCCAATCTGTTAGATGTAGACCCTGATGCTAGACGTTCGGTCATATTTTGTCCCATGCGAAGACCAGGCCAAATACATCATGCCACTGACAGTTGTGTTCAGCATTGGCATTAAACTGGCCAGTGGCCATTGAGTGCTATGCCAAGTGATAGTGACGAGCAAGGTGACAACTTGAAGTAGAACTGGCAACATCATCTTTAGAAAAGGAGTCGTGGCGGCGTGGTTTGTGAGGCATCAACCAGTACAGCACCGTAAGTTCTACTCTCGGAGACTTGCTCGGAGATGTTTTACGGTAGCTCTGTCGGTTTTTGACTCGGAAGTGACGCGAAGTCCGAGACTCGCGACCCCCGATCCACTCATTGTTCAGCCGGGATTGAGAGAGATATTACAGGATATTACACAAAAACTATGCCGGCCCCCATCAGAACTTGCCATTTTTGGGAAAAAAAATGTTGCGGTGTGCCCTGTTCCGCAAACGGCTGTAATAAGGGCTCAAGAAGTCGAACTTCCACCATAGACGGTACTCGTACAGGTGCAGGAATCGTACAATCCGATACGCGCTTCACACGACTGTCGAGCGGATTTTCCACAGTAACCTGTGCATGGGCACGCGAACCTTTCCACGCTAGCCGTCACATTGACAATGTGTCTAAATGCTCATCCGCTTGGATTGGCATTGGCGACCATCGGAGCTCAAATTAGAAACGAACATGTCCGTAGCGCCGACTGAGGTAGTCAACCTCGTTACCCAATCTGCTACAGTGCATCGAAAGGTGTGATGAAATTCGCATATTTTGGCACGCATGTGACCGAACCAAATCCCCGCAGATAATGCGACCATGATTGCCATCATGATTTATAGTACTTCCAAGGCTGAATTGCGACGCGACACGATATAGTACTGTATGGCCGTGCTCGTACACAAAACCTACTGTACGATACACCCGAGACGGCCGGTGTTGATCTGCATATGGTTTTCCCGGCGATCTATTTGTGCCTCTGCAGTAATCTTGAAGCGCGCACCACCACTGACTGCGCACGTCGAATTCAGGGTTCACACATGGAGTTGTTACTGACTAAGAACGCAATATTTCTAGCCCCAAAGTCCTCTGATGTGAGTTGCTTGTCTACAAGTACTGCAACAGGAACAACTGCTGAAGGCATCATTCGAGACACATAGTTTCCATCACCTTACTCACCAACCGATCACCATCAAGTCCGAGTTCTTCGCGAAGCGAGGGATCTTGATAAGCACGACAGCTTGGTGAATATTTGGCGTGATGCGGTGTCTTTCGGTGACGTTGTGCCACCAACCTCTGCCCACTATAAATCACCCTGGCTTGCGGGATGTGTTTCTTCAGCTCCTGCTCATATTCGTATTTTCTTAAAGCACTGGTTGGTTAGTTTTCGTCCTTTCGTCTTCTCTCTGTCGACTGTGACTGACCCTTATGTCCTCCAGCCCATACGTTTTGTTCACACACTCTTGCATTCACGCCCACATTCAAGCTTCAGTTTCTTATTTCAACGTATTATCTTCAAACATGTACTCTCCCAAGACCCTCGCTTTCCTCGCACTCGCTGCCTCCACGGCGACCCCCGCGCTTTCTGCTCCTGTCCTGTACGCTTCTTGGTTTTCGACTCTTGGGGACAACCCTTGCTGACGAGGGTTATCATCTTCTTAGGGAGGGCCAGAAGCAGGCCCGCGCAACCTTTAGGTGAGGGCAAAGCCACGAGATGTCTGCAATTGCTTATCGTTGTTAGTGGTCGTGATCTCGCAAACCATAATTTCCTAGACGACTTCAAGACCCTCGGGGAATTCGTCAAAAATACCACTGGCCTGAGGTGAGGGCAAAGCTAGGAAATGTTTGCGACTTCTTATCGTTGTTGGTAGGCGTGAACCTTCGCCGCTTTCGTTGCCCGACTTAAGTGGCATTGGGAAGACTATTTTGGGCGCAGGCACATCTCTGGCTGCTGCGGATGCTATAAAGGGAATTTTCGACTCGAATAGTACTTCGTGAGTACCCTCCCTTTATCTATCACAATTACCTGATGAACTCATCTGTCGCAGGCGTCGGGATATCAATGAGGCTCTCCAGCTCCTTAGTCGTCAGCTTGATGAACTCGACTAAGTGTATTTTGATAACACGTTCTCGCTTGGATGATGTCACAACATCCATTACTGATTCCACACGTCGTGTACACACAGTTGTAATCGGATGTTGATCCAATGTAAGATGGGCGTGGAGTTCAAGCTTTCGTATTTTTCATCCGAGAGCTATTATTACTTCACGTCGTTGCGAGAGTGTATGGAAGCGGTTATATCCTCTGAACTGGGAGCTCAAGCTCAAGTCCCAGGGGGTGTTGATATCAACTTGAAAGCGGATCAACGGCGTGACTTCATCGCTAGCAGCAACCGTAAAGAAAGACAATTGAGGTTTTGGCATTTTCTTATATGACCGGGATCACATCGGCGCGGTGAAAATATCAAGGTGGTGCATTAGGGTGACGAGCCAAAAACATTCATCACTCCTCAAGTCACTCCGAGTCTTCAACTTCTCGCATCAGCAGGTCCAAGAGCAGGCCCATAAATTTCCTGTTACCCAATCCGTTAGACGTAGACCCTGATATGTAGGTTATATTTCGTTCCGTGGAAGAACAGGCCAAATACACCAGGTCACTGGCAATTGTGTTCAGCATTGGCACCAAAGTGGCCAGACTCGCCGTCAGAGTGCTATGCCAAGTGATAGTGACGGTAGTACGGCTCAGGCTATATTTGTTGATCGTCTCTAGCGGGTCTGGCTGTCAGCGGCAATGTCAGTAGGTCTGACTGAGTTCCATTCGTTCCATTCCTTGTTCCATTCCGTCACACAACAAAAAGGAGCTGTGGCGGCGTGGCCTACTAGTACGGTATATCTTCTCAGGGTTTGTGAGGCGTCAACCCAACTTGCATCAACCAATACAGCACTGTAATATCTACTCTCAGAGACTCGCACGGAGATGTTCTACCGTCGGCTGTTTTTGACTGGGAAGTGACGGGAAGTCCGAGACTCGCGACCCCGATCCACTCATTGTTCTGACAACCGAACGATAGTGGGCCGACTTGGAGTCCCAAGCATCTGTAATGTCACCAATCTATTTTCAAATAGTAATTCAGCTTCTGGGGACTGCCCAAACCAATTCAAGTTGGCGGGCGCCTGCCTTGAATGGTCAAAGGCAGCGGTGAGCCTGGAGACGGTTTCCCTCATTCACCAACACGATTCCGAGGCGTGGGGGGTGGGGCTTGGGGTGGGGAGCACAAAATTTTCGCCATTCAAAAGAATCGCTAGCTCTAGCACCATTTAGAAGCGTTTTAGAACCACAACACGGCCCATGCGTCCGTTTCTGATTGCCAAAGCACTGAGTTTATCCGGCTTTGGATTTACTGCAAGGGGTCTTGGCGGAATATCTACACAATTGAATCTACAGAAGAGGATCAGGAACCGAATTGCGCAATTCGTGACCGGCTATCGATCGTTCGCGTTGTGCGCCGTAATGGAATCTCGCTTTGTTGCTGCACTCCGCACATCTATCAAGAGACTTAAGAATAAGAGGTAGATGCGACGGCATATACAAAATAGACACGCTTCACCTTGCGCTTCACTTTTAAAGTGTACTGTCCGTGGTAAGAATAGTATGTAGCACTAAGCATCAGAGATCGTCTACTTGCTGCTGTACTACCGTAGAGTATTGTTGTTGGTTCTGTCCGTTCAATAATCACCCAACATGATCTGACGTCCAGGGAGGTAGCTCCGGGGTTGCCTACATGCTCTGAAAGCTCGGAGAGCCGATAATCTTCTCTGTACTAGGTCCTACTTTGACACAGTCGTATCCGCGAAGTAGCACGCCAGGATGCAAAACTTTGCAGCAATAGTAGGTGTTTCAGCATATACGAACTGAAAAGCCACTGAGTCGGAATGATTGTACCTGTCCAGCCGTCGGAGAGCTCAATCGTGCCGTAGATCGACCGAATTAAAAGGAGTATGGTCATGGTCGATAGGCCAGCTATCATGAATCCGATGTTCCTGTCCACGACGCCACGCGGGTTGTTGGCGTGAGAGTTTCGTATCGGACGGTCAGAAGCGAACCGTGGCAAGAACTCTCCTGCAATAAAAGTGAAGAATAGGAGCGCCACTGCAGAACGTTGTTGATTTCATTTCTCTTTGGAACAGCACAGACAATGGAGTGCGTAACCGTACCGAGCTGGAGGACAATTCCGCCCAGGGCGATGTGGCCACCCAAATCTGGATGGGTGCCCGATGCAATTCCGCCACCGACTGATTGCACGACGAGGGCAACAGTATCCTAGGAAGCGCCAAAAAAAATGACATTTAATTACAGGAATAGTCGGAACAGATGGGGAGGGTCACGCATGCAAGGAACGTGATTGCATCTGGCGGCGGCAGAAGGCTCTCAGACACAGTATTAAACTCAATTGAAGAGTCACCCACACCACTTTTGGAACATGCGGCAATATTGGCGCCAAACCACCTGATAAGTTTCCCCAAGACCATAAAGTTTGTGGCAATAAGGTTTGTCGGGGCCATGATAAGCGTCGAGACCCTATCCCCCCCGTCGTCAACGTAGGCTCTTCTGTGGGGTATGGGGGGGACGTACTGAATAAGGAATGGCGAGCGTAGCAAGGGGTTCTAGCTGGACCACAGTCGACCGCTCCAACCTAAAATTTCGGTGATACCAGACAACACAGCGGTCGGGAACAACTACCACAAGCGGTACCGGACGGCCTGCGCGATGTGAAGGACTGCAAAATTTCTGTGGGTCATCCTGGTGCGGAACAGATTTTCTCCAAGGGGACTCGTTGGTCGATATGGCGAAGAGTGCGATGAATAAGGTGCCCACTCTGTCGGGACATAGTTGTAAAGGTTCTCTTTGTTGTCCGCGTCCTCCGAACGTGTTGCAAACATGTTGCCAAAGGACCTGGCGGATGGAAAACGCTAAAGACGTCCATTGTTGGAACCGACAAAAGATGACTCACTCATGGGTGCGTGAGAGATCGATGATAGAAAACAAAAGAACAGGGAGACCACCGCACATTTATACGAGGGAGGCTATCTGTTTGGAAAGCATAGGATAAACCTACGGGTAGCACGGGTTTCGATTTCTGACGCCCAGCGTCACTTAGGTTTCCAGTCGATCATAGCTATTATCCCAAATAGGTCGTTAGTATTCCATTGCGCTGCAAGGGTAGCGAAGTGAATCACGGAAGAAAGGTCGTCGAACCTCTACCGGTATCCTGGATCCGGTATTCACGCCGAATCCCGGCCGGTTCCTCTTTAGTGTCCGCACGCACCACGCACGAGACGTCATACACTAACAGTCACTTGTCTCTGCAAACATCGAAAGGAATGCATTTTGAGCTACTTCAATTTTGAACGCGATTTCGACAGAACCGTAAACAGCCCGTCATACCGACTGGTCTCTTGAGGCGGAATAGCACGCCGAGCATGTGATCATACATTCGCGGGGCTGTGCGCGTAAGGGAGCAAGGGTCCGGAAATCACTTTTCATTAACGTTATCATTGCTGGTCGGCTGTGCGTCACTATGATCGTATACATTTCGTTTCCTCCACCTCGTATTACTCAATGCCGCGAGCGCATACTCATCGTACGCATCGTCGGGACTAGGGAAATAATGATAATCAGCATTTGAAACCCGCTCGCCAACGATGGTATGTGTTAAGCTTACACATCATAAGACCTTTGATGTCCTTGACACGTGTCCGATCAATTGATCTGCGGGCAAACATGACACGGATGCTAGACCAAACGAGGGTCAAACAGCCAAAGGCGATTGGAATGAGCCAATATAGTGGCAGTAGTTTGTGAGAGCCGCCAAAGACGGAATGGAATGGTGGTGTGTAGACAAGGAACATGACAAATGCGCCGCCTGCAAAGATGCCGAGGAAATTGTACTTATTGCTAACGATGGCTTTCCCGAATGGCAGGTTGAATCTCGCCTTGACCGCAAAAACCTGTGCGTGGCAGGGTTAAAAGACGTAAACGAATGAACATGCAGTTGCCTACGTTGAAGCATTGTGTGAAGAAGATTGACAAGTACACTGTAACTGTGTTAGTCGGGAGCGTATAGCCACGCCAGCCACACATACCGATAGACTGAGCCTGTGCAAATGCTTCGACTTGTTGATCTCCGTTAAGCGATTGCCCCTTGTAGTTGATGAAGTCCGGACTGTCCTTCTTGAAGTACCCTACGAAATAAGTCAGCGAAAAATGTAACCTGGGTGCGTGCGTGTGACTCGCCTCCATCCTTCTGAGCCTTTTTGAGGTCGCTCGGCGAGAAGCCCTTCTTGTGAAATACAAGAAAGTAGCCCAGTAAACTGCAGGCTGGGTCTTAGGTGCGTAGATGAATATGGTAGACAAGACACCCACGATGCTATTGTCTCGATCACCCCTACTTCAAGATACGCGTAGCTGAGAACCCGGCCATCGACAAGGGTTTCGTCGTCAGACGGCTCGAAGCGATCTTCCCAGAACTGGCGGGTGAAAGGTGCCTTGAGTTTTCGTGCGAGAACTGCGAAGCGACTAGATCGAGAGGTCGATTGTGCCTCGGCGTCGTTGCCTAATGTGATGCTCCGTCGTAATGCCCGGCGCTTGCGGTTCATGATGGAGCGTTCGCTGACTGCATGCGAAATGTAAGATGAAAGTGGATAGTAGTAACTGATAGAGGTTCGGACCAGGCTTCCGTGGAGGCATGCGCATCAAGCTGTCCTGTGTTTCGGGCTGGTCCCACGCAAATGATAACTAGAAACCCGAGTCACGTTATCAACACCGTCGAACGGAACATTTAGATAGAGGTACGACAAGACGTACGGCAACAAGGAGCTCAAAGCCAAGATCTAGAGAGTTGCTGTCAATGATGAAACCCCGTGTGGATCGTACTCAACTCACCAATCACCAGAATTAAAATGGCCGACAGTGGTAAGGGGACGGGGACAATTACATCTAAAACAGGAATCAATACCCATACTGCTCTAAGCCGAGATCCCAGACGTACAGAGTAACTGCGGGATGACCTCCGGTGTAGTGTGACTTATCGTATACTGGATGGAGCGCTTCAAGTTGACGAATATTTGGCGACCTTCTTGAACACCCTTAACAGTGGAGGCGAAGTTATCATCGAGGAGGATCATGTTAGCAGCTTCTTTAGACACATCAGAGCCTGAAATGTTCATGGCGATGCCAAGGTCCGCGCGTTTCAGGGCAGGAGAGTCGTTGACGCCATCACCGGTCCTGCAAATTTGGTCAGAGGTGGCAACAATAAAGGACAGAGCACTCACACTCCGACAATGTGTCCGAGAGCCTGAGCACGCTTGACTAGATTGAGATATCAGCGCCTTGCTATTCGCGTAAAGAAGCGTGTTACCAATTTCGAGCTTGTGCTGAGGTGACGTCCGCGCAAATACGATCTCTGCCTTGCTGAAGACTGAATGACGCAAGGCTTAGCGTCGCAGTATGCGCATTTAACAATGAATGTGGTCTTACTCAGGTCCCATTGCCAGCCTTCGAGCGAGTCGATGTCATCGCCGTGAACGACAACAGCCGTTATCTCATCTTCGTATATTTCCTGAACAGGCCGTCCTGTCTTGGCACTAAGGGTCTCCTTCGTGTCGCCGATCACGAGATTGATCTTGCGAGCGATTGCTTCTGCGGTCTTCGGGTGGTCACCTACGAAACAATAAATCAACGAAGAATTAGCCTGGAATAGAGGGACGCGAGTGTGCAACGCACCAGTAACCATCATAACCTTAATACCAGGCCAAACGAAGAGTTCCAATGGCCTCTCGAACTCCATGCTTAGGTGGATCCTCAAGTGAGATCAAACCCAAAAAGCAGTATTCGGAATCTGGGTAATTCATGTCCTTCTTCGAGAATGCGTAGTCCGTTGGGTATTTGTCCCCTGGGAGGAGGTAGTGCGCACAACCGATCACACGGTGACCGCGGGAGGCCATGTACTAAAACCGCATGTGAGTCTAATGAAGTTACTGTAGAGCCGTGATGGAAACGAACGTTATATGCCGCTTCGTAGGATTCTCTAAACGTATCGTCTATTGGGACGACCTTTCCATCTTTCAGATATGTTGTGCTCTTCGCCAAAACACGCTCGGGTGCCCCTTTGATGTACGACGTGAGCCCGCCATCCTCGTGGGATTTGTTTACGATGACCAGGGCCCACTTATTCATTGAGTTGAAGGGTACCTCAAACACCTTAGAGAATTCGCCCAAGTATGCGTCATAGTCTGGTAGAGAACGACCAGCGAAGCGCGTAAGGCCGGTCTCAGTCGCGTCACCCATGATCTCGCGATTAGAAAATGGGACATCGGTGCGGTCAAACTTGATGCGCGAGTTGAGTGCAGCAGTGGCCACGAGTTCGCCCATTCCAGGAGCGTCCAGCGAGAAGTTTGGGGTATCTTGTTCGTCGTTGTTCGACTGGAATGCTGAGAACATTCTGTCACAGTTCCATAGGTTCGTTACCTGGGTGGTCGATGTAAGTTTCCAATCTACGCTGAGCCCTCGAGTCCGTACCGTCATTTGATTACGGGTGAGAGTACCAGTCTTGTCAGTAGCCAACAAGGTCAGCTAGAACATCCGGTGAGCCAGGTCAAAAATCAAGTAATTGAACTTACGGAGCCTGTAACGAGACATAAGTGGCTGGTGCATAATAAAGACAAGGGCGAGACGTACCCAATGTTTCCACCCCTTGAAGATCTTTAACTAGCACGTTCTGAGCAGCCATGCGCTTTGCGGCGATGGACAGCCTTGGCACCTTTCAGTGGAAAGAATATAGAAACAAGGGTGGTGTGCATACAAAAGCGTAACTGTGGACGGCAAGCCCTCGGGGACGAATGCCACGAGAACGGACACTGCAAAGGTGAACGTCTGGGTAGCCTTGCCTTTGTAGACGGTGGTGACTCCAACGACGAGGAACACGACTGCGAAAACAATCGCGATGGAGGAGACCATGATCACAAAGCGGGAACTTGGTCAAGTCAGTTCCAAAATCTCACCCTCAGGAGAGATGCACAAAAGGATCATACATTTCTACGGCAAGCGGAGACTGGTTGCCAGTTTCACCGCCAGTGAGTCGCGCAATCTGACCTGTAGAACATAAGTCCACTATAAGAAATGGTGAACCTTAGAGTATGACTTACCGATGAGCGTGTGATCTCCGGTCCGAACGACAACTAGAGTTCGGTTATAGCACACCTCCTATCATATTGGTCTCAGACTCACCTCCCCATGCTTCGCCATTCACGACGAGAGTGGAGTTGAAAGCCTAGCACGAACTGAGTAAACGGAAGGTGAAATAATAAGACAGAATGCGTACCAAGTTCTCTGCTTCGACCGGCCGCCCGCTCGATCCTTTGTGAACGTGTCCACGTTCCTGGGGTTCAGACTCGCCAGTGAGGCTGCTGTTATCAACTTTTAGATCCGTCGCGGAAAACAGAAGCAAATCCGCAGGAGTCTTGTCCCCAACACGCTTCACGACAATGGTTTTCAACACTGGCTAATAAACGGAAAGAAACGATACACACCAGGAGTACGACATCACCCTTCACAAGATTAGCCGCAGGAATATTTGAGAGAGTACCATCACGCAAGACCCGGCACGACGGCGGAATCATAGCGAGGAAGGACGCAAGAATGGCCTCGGACTTCTGAAGTTGGTAAAACTCGATAAATGCATTGAGAAAGGCAACCCCGATGAGGATACCCCCAAGATACGTGTTCTGGATGTTATTCTAGGCCAAGGAATATTAAGAGAAACGAAGATAGAGAAGCATCTGCGAACTCACGTGGAAGTCGATGCCAAGAAGGATGTACTCGAGAACACCCGATATGATCAAGATGATGTTAAACAAGGACCTGAGGCAATCAAAGTACTATATAACGTTCAGAGAGTCAGACCGCCAGGTGCACATGCAGACGCCAACCTTTTGAAAAGCAGACTTCTTCTTGGGTGGGGTGAGGGCATTAGGCCCGTCTCGAGCGAGACGGGCCTCTGCTTCGGCGGTAGTAAGGCCACGAGATTGTGTAGGATCGGTCCAGTTAAAGGATGTAGAAAGCGAGCTCTCTACCTCGTGGATGGGTAGCGAATGTTCTGTGATGTCGACATCCCCAAACTTGGTGTCCTCGGCACTCGGTTTGTCTTTTGTGAGGTGATCGTAACCAGCAGCAGCGAGCCGAATTTCTTCGTGCGTCATCTCTCGCCTCAACTCCACACCAGTTGGACGGAACTTCTCATTATGATGACGATCATCATCGTCGGGAAAGGCAACGGCACGGGTAGTGACCGCCTCGATATCCTTGTCTGGATTGAAGGCTTCGAGTTTTTCTGGATCTGACTGTTGCGTGTCCATTCCGAGTAGGGAGAGAAAAACTAGGCAGACAACCTCAACTCCCGTGGAGTTGAGCAATAAAAACTTCCAGAGTCCAAAAGATTAAAACTGTGATAACGGCAACGGACGTAATATCTACCGGAAATGAAATTCCAAAATTAAATTGACCTCAAGCTTGAGAAATGGCGAGCTCACAAGTTCCACAATTCGTTCGATCTGGAACTAGTTCGAGGGGACAACAAACGGCGTAATCGCCTCGTGTGTAACGCGATTCATCCCTGTCAGGAACATGGACACCTCTGTCGTGTGCTGGTTCCTCAGTCCACTGATCCCGCTCCGTTGTAACCGGGGTTGACCGTTCCTCAAAGTCACGAGAGGACTCAGTTGTGACGAGTATAACTCACCGTAAATCGCTGAATTCCTGAGAAGAGAAGATAAGAACTGAAACTTGAAGATAACTCGGCAACTATAGAAGACTGATAACGTGATCCAATGGATGTCCCACATGACCCAATGAGATGTTTCGTACTGGAAAATCTGGTCGTCGAGACTTCTCCAGATCGATGACTATCATATGAACGGAAATTTACGTCCCTGTTCGACAGTCATAGCGTAGTCTCGATGAGTTCCAGGGTCAGTGCAACGATAAACGAAGGAACATTCTGGATGTCGTCACGACGCAACGCCCCTATCACCGAGAGAAGAAGAAGCGGTGAACGTGCGTGCATTGCTTGCCTGTAGTTGTTGGGGCCATCACGTGACCCATCCGAGCGTCACTCTACCCGGCCTCTGTCTGGCCTCCTTATCTGTGTACTATAACGTTCCAAACTTTTTTCTTTACTACCGCATCTGCGATTAGAAGAAAAAAAATATTATTACTCCCCTGGTTTGGCGATCAAAATTAGTTCATCCGACTCAGCATGCCCCCTGGTCAGATTAACGTGAGGCGCCGGCAAGGCAGCATTCCCTCAACTCCGGCAAGCACTTTCAGTTCTCTTCCCGCTTCTACCAGCACAGCATAACCATGACTGCCATCTAGTCAACGCGGCCAATCTCGGGCTCGAGTGCACCGAAGATCGGCGGATCAGAGGCTGGTGAGTTTCACATGCCCTCGGACCCTTGAAAACTGAAAGCTATGGCTAACTTTTCCGCCAATTGGAGCATTCATCGTGGTCGTGATCGCTCTCGCAGTCATCGTCATCCTCGCGAGCATCGCCATCTACTGCCTGCTGCGCAAGGGCGAGCCCTCGGCCGCGGAGCGTGCTGCGCGACGCAAGTACTCCATCAGGGGACGCGGCGTGCGCACGCACGCACTCCCCATCGGCCTCCCAGGTTCGCTCAGCGAGAAGATCGGCAGCGTGTTCAAAGGCAGGCGCACAGGCGCGGGCTGGGAGCCCGCACGCGACGAGGCGGACGAATGGGACAGCACAGACGAGCCTCTGCGTGTCCATCGTCACCACGACGACCCCTATGAAGCCCACCCGCGCGTGGGCTCTGCGCCTCCCTCGCACCGCGCAACACTGACGGAGGCACCAGAGAGCCTGCATGCGTCTCGCATGGCATCTCGCGTCGAGGACCCGTCCGAGGAGGATTTTGACGGAGATGGCCCGTCAATTGTACACGTTCAGGCACCGTCGGGGCCGGATGAGGTATGGCTCAACGCTCGTGATGGCAGGGGTGGCCTTGGCGGCGTCAGCACTGGCAACGACACTAGCCCCATGGGTTATTACGCACCACAGCCCCGTCGGGCTGATTCTAGCCCCGAGATTCCACTTTTCGCTGGCAGCACCCCATTCCGACACGACATATAATAAGCAGGCCTAGGGTTCGTGATGTTCTTTGTTGATGATGGTTTCATCTTTTGTTGTTTTTTATGACTACTAATGACCCCACTTCCCTTTTTGTCTGGCGGGCTGTAGGTTTCTTGTACTCCGTGTTACACTCTATATCTTGTTTTTTTTTGAGTTATGATAGTACTCTACTGTACGACCCATGTGAGCGCCCCGAATGTCATACACGCTACCATACTCGTCCTGGCTAGTGCGCTGGCTACTCTGAAGTTCCCCTCGGCGCCTTCCATTCCTCCCCAAAGCGCTCTATCCTTCATTTATCTGCCTGGGGAAGGATGGCATGTTTAGGCATTGTATAGGTCCTTGGGGCGGTGTGGCGCTTCCTTGGTAACAGATCCGGATACCAACCCAAATACAAGCATCCAGCCACGAGTTGAGGTGATTCACGTTTGAGTATGGGGTTGGGTGATGTGGGGCTGTGCGAGAGTCCATGCTTCGGTGAGAACTTGAAATTCCAAGTAGAGGAACCTTCACTCTTCTCCTGTGCCACACTTGGATGACTCGCTGCGCCGTCTTATGCTGAGTTTTCTTCGGATGTTTCTCGTCGAATGTGGCGCACATCGGGGGTGGAGCCCGTTTCAGGGAACTTGTCTTCGAGTTCCGAACATAGGTGCTATCAGGGTCACGCCATGTGCGAGACGGCGAGGCCCCAATGCGGAACGCATCGATACGAGAGATATGTCCCATCGAAGCCACGATCATTGATATCAACAAAAGGGGCTTCAATCATGCCTGACAGCCACGTGGGAGATAACGAACAGAACTGATCGTGCATCCATCACGCCCTTACAGTGTGTGCTACTAGCCAGTATGCGAGGTACTAGGACGACAACTGCACGACAAGGATTACTCGGACTCTGCGGCTTGATGGTGGTAATCGAAAACCCACAGCCTGTCGATCAAAATCTATCATCGTGACACACTTTATCTCCAAGCTCGGTTTTTCTCATGCAAGTCCGCGCGCTCTCTCGGGCTGCACGAAGAAAAAGGCAAGTCCAAGGCACCAAGCCGCCACTCGTGTTCCGCCCTTATTACGCCTCGACATCGAGTTCCATTGGAACAGACTCGGCCTGTTCCTCTTCAGCGCCTGTCGGGGGCGAATCTCCCAGCGCCTCCTGCTCCTTTTCTTTGACACGTGGTCGCCGCGTGCGTGTATTTCCCCGCCTCGAGCGGCTCGCGCGTGATGTTGGGGCCGACGCCGAAACAGACGCCGAACCGCTGGCCGCCGCCGACTCGGACGCAGATGCAGATACAGACGGCGCCACAGACGCCGGCGCCGGCGTAGTAGGCGCGCCCATGGTCGTGTCGCCGGCCCCTAACTGCAGCACCCCCTCGTCCTCCTTCGTCGCACCTGCCGCGGGCCGAGTCCGCGCAGAGGAGCGCCGCCCGACTCGCCGGGGGTTCCGCGTCGTGCGGCGCGCGGGTGGTGCGCGTCTTGCAGGCGCGTCGTCGCCGTCACGGTCCACCTCTTCCTCGCCATCCACGTCCTCGTCCCCTTCGTAAAACTCGTTCTGCGCGGTGCGCCTGCGCCACGGTCGCGAACTCGAGCTCGCGTCAGCCTCCGCGTCTTGCTCTGCTTCCGCCGCGGCCTCCTCGGCGGCAAGCCACTCCTCGAGTCCTGGCGGGATCTCGCGCATCGCGACGCTGGGCGCGCCACCGAGATAGCGTAGCTTCTCGCGGATGCTCATCGTGATGCGTTGTAGACCCGCGGGAGAGTTGAGGTTGTCCACCTTGCCCGTGAGCGGGGGGTGCAGCTTCCAGCCCGAATCCGCGAAGTACGCGTCGTAAACCGTCGCCGGGAGTGTGTCTGGGATGTCGGCACCGACAAGCACGGCAGTCTCGTATGCCCAGCAACGCGATACATTCTTGACCGTGTACCCGCCTCCACCGACCACAAGTAGTGGCACGCCGAAGGTGCGTACGTAGTTAACGCATTCGCCATGAGCAGCGATTGACAAGTTGAATGCACCGAGCCTATCGAGGCCCAGTGAGTCGGCGCCGCACTGCAGCACGATGCTCGTGGGCTGGAAGTGAGTGACGGTGTCGCCAATAACCGTTTTGAACACCGTCAAGTACATATCATCGTCGATGCCGTCCTGCAGGGGCACATTGATACAAAAGTACTTGCCGAGACCTGCGCCGTTATCGTCGAGTTTACCTGTGCCCGGGAAAAAGTCGCCAGTGTACTTGTGAAAGGAGACAGTCATGACACGGTTTGAGTGATAAAACGCGAGCTCCACGCCGTCACCATGATGGATGTCAATATCGATGTATAGCACGCGAGGGTGGTACCTAGGAGGATCTGCTCAGTTCTGCATTTGGCGCACAACTACGCGATCCACGTACTTGAGCATCTCTAAAATAGCTAGCACAGCGTCATTCACGTAGCAAAATCCATTCGCTTCGCCACGCTTGGCGTGATGTAGACCACCAGACCAGTTGATCGCAGTGTCCGTCGTTCCCGCTGAGAGTTTGCGTGCGCCAGCCAAAGAGCCGCCAGTATACATTTTGCAGAACTCAAACATATCCGCAAATATCGGACAATCCTCGACACAATTAAACGTGTCGATGAGATGTTTCATCTCATCCTGGTTCATGGGCGTCACCCTGTGATACTGTTAGAGTGATAGACCCGATTCGGCGTGGCGTCGTACTTGCTTAGAAAGGAAGTCAATGTATTGAGGATCGTGGTAAACCTCAAGCTCTTCTCGTGTCGCGGGTCGCGGGTTGTGGATGTGATGAATCTGCTTGTCCAAGCCATACCCCATGACAAGTGCATTGGTCAGGGAGAGCCGGTGGGGCTTCATTGGGTGTCTTTCCTGCGCAGCATGGAGCGTAAATGTGGATGTAATCGTTTGCAGTGATTTATTTGGGCGTTGTATAGACGCACCCCATAATGGTGTTCCCCCACACCCTTAGGAAAATAATAAGACACTATGGGACGAGAGTGGGGCTATGACCACCATGTGCAATCACAATAAGGCTCGGCCATCTCATTTGCACGTGTGCACTGGCACTCACATTGACTCGTTCTGTTAGGGGTTGAGCGACACCCTCGGTACCCCTGTCCGCAAAAAATTTTGCCGAAGAAAAAGTGTACGTTTCATATTTGCGGACCATCACGATGTGAAGATTGCCTTGGCCCAGACACCTATGTAGAAGAAGACAATGCGTGAGGAGCTACAGCAGCAGTCACACCCCTGGGCCCTTGAGTCTTCGAGAAGGTCTGAGACGCACCTGGGCCGTGGAGTGTGGCCGGTTTCGGGAAAGCGTTTGAAAGATGAGCAGGATTGACAGAAAGTGTGACAGCCGACACGCGGATGCGGGGTTGCTGACTAAGTAAGATAAACCTTCGATTAGTCAGCTTATCAGACCGGGCCAGACCGGTTTGCTGTGCTGTGCTGTGCCGTGCTGCGCCGGCTCTGGTACGGCCGTGGAGTCCGTGAGAGACCCCTTGATGTCACCAAGCCCACAACCCACGGGTTTACCGTGACGGCAGTATTCGTTAATGCGCCTATACTCTCTCCCGCTATGGCTCCTCGCATTCGCATTCACGGCCGGTACTCTCGCATCGTCCGGTGATCGCTCGAACGAATTCCAACGGTGTCTCGAACAATGCACACGGCAATCCTGTACCTCCGACGGATACCCGGTGCACGCGCAGTCCCTCGCGCTGCGCCTCACGCTCTGGACGTGCACGGACGACTGCAAATACCTCTGCATGCACACGCTGACGGATATGGCGGTGGAGAGCGGGGTGCGCGCTGCAGCAGTACTACGGCAAGTGGCCGTTCTGGCGGTACGCGGGCATGCAGGAACCCGCTGCGGTCGCGTTCTCGCTCGCCAACCTCCTCATGCATGTTCTCGGGGCGGACTGGCTCCGCCACGGCGTGCACCCCACGCATCCGATGCGACCGTACTACCTCACGTGGGCATATCTCAGCGTCAACGCGTGGATATGGTCCGCGGTATTCCATACGCGTGGTGCGTTATTTATTTTTTCCCGCATCTTTATTCGTTCCGTATTCTGCTTTGCCTCTCCTCGGTTGTCCGGTTGCCCCTTCCGCACCCGCCCCCACCCCTTTCTGCCTACCCCATATGAGATATCCTCGTTTTATCTATCTGTCCATCTGATGTAGCGAGACGTTTTATCTGACTGATGCGCTCGATCCGGCGCTTCGCGCATACACAGACACGCCACTAACAGAGAAACTGGACTACTTTTCTGCCGCGCTTGCAATCCTATACGCGCTTCACATGACTGTCGTGCGGATTTTCCACCTGTACACAGGTACGCGGGCGTTTCCAGGCCATCCCAACCGCCGACCACTCCTCCACGCATGGCGCGCTTTGGCCACGATCACGTACGCTGCACACATTGCGTACCTCAGCCTCGCCCCGCGCTTTGACTACACGTACAATACCATATTCAACGTCGCACTCGGGCTCATGCACAATGCGCTTTGGCTCTCATTTGCTTGGCCCGGTAGGGCCCCGTTTTCCCGATTCGCGATGATGCCCCGAAACTACCGACCCGCATACACTGGCACAGCCGCGCTAGCCGTCGCATTGACAACCGCAGCAACCGCGCTGGAGCTATTAGACTTTCCGCCATTGGGACGCGTCCTTGATGCCCATGCGTTGTGGCACCTCGCGACTGTGCCACTGGCTGTGATGTGGTACGATTTTCTCCTGACGGATTCACAAGATGTTGGGTGGAAAGGGCAAAGGCGGTGACAAAATAGGCGATGGCAACGTTTATGTTAGATAGACCCTTCCAAAGATGATAGAAGAATGGACAGGGATGCGGTCAAAGGCATTGCCTTTTTTTTGTGCCAGTTTGTTTACGGTGTGCCTCGCTTGTTGCCACCACCAACTCAAAATCGTTGTTGGGTTCGTTGGCGGTTGTTAACATTGATAAGGACCGCGGTTGGGTGTCCCTGGAGACTACTACGTCGAAAGTATGAAACCGTGAAGATCATGATGGCACGGCTTGGGATCATATCTGTGGTTTTTTTCGCCGGTGAAATCACATAGGCGGTGTGGTTGTATACTTGATGTGACAGGAAAAATGAGGCAGTGTCCGAGAAACGGGCAATTAAGTGCATAGACACTACTGCTGTAATGGCCCCCTTCCAAGGCTCCAACCGCTAGGAGACAGACTGACAGAGTAAGGAAGGCGTACAATGTATCAGACCGATTTGTGAGATGTGGCTGTCAATTCCGTGGGCGGCGGAACATGGAGTGGCATCATTCCTATTTTCGGTCATGGCGCGTCGGAATGGATGACAGCAGAAAAGAGTTGGGGTCAGCACCAGTACACAGGGGGTAAAATTTGATGACGTTCAAATCACGCGTATTATGTTATTGCCAGTATCTGACGGATGAGTACTTGATGAGTGACTATAGCTGTACGGACGGGGTGGATGCGCGGCGTTTGTGTAAAAAAACGCGCCGGCTGTAAGCTGCCCGTAGTGGCCGGTCTATTGAAAAGACTCGCAAATGATGGGTTGAAATAAGAATAAAATCGAATTGCTGTCAATGCAGACGTGCGGGTTACAGTAACCGGTCAAGGGTAAAAGTCAGAGCAGTACCACACAGCAAACCCGAGTCGGCCGATATGGGGCCGTGGATGTGAAAAAGGGGAAAGACGGAAGAAAAAGCCAAAGGAGGAAAGGAAGAGTGGCAAGCTCCGATTGTTTGGATCTGAATGAATCTGAGACCTAGAAAGCGGCGTCTAAGAGGTCCGAAGGAGCGGGTTAGCCGGACCTGACCTGAACAAGGAGTGGCTAGGTAACACAGGCAGCAAAAAATTTTAGTTTAGTGGTGACTGATGCATATATATCAGACCGAGTGCCGTCTCCACTTCCCCTCCGACCCTGATCCTCAGCTCTCCTTCCACCCTTTCCTCTTCCTTACGCTAGTTGTAGCGTTACAGATTCCACCTCATTTTCTGGTCTCGTTGACGTTACGATAGGTGAGCGATCGCTCTATCATCACGTCTGTTATGGCCACCTGGCATCGGGTAGCGCTCGGCGATTGCGGCCCGATTTGGGTGCTTTTTCTATTGAAGGGACGGGAGGAGGGGACCAGATGGTGGACAGGATGGCCCACCACACCTTGCCTGGGAGTGGAAGGTGACAATGCAGCTGGCCTCGAGGCCAAGGCTGAACAAGAGGCGTGGATAAAACGAGGCCATTGAAACCGCTTGACTGGCTGGCTGCCGCCTGTCAATGTCAGAACGAAATTGACTTCACCGTGAGAGCTCCCCCGGCGCCTCGTGCCCTGTTACACCCCCATTTGCCCCCTCCCTTTCCATTCCGCTTCGCTTCCCATCACCCTACCCTTGTCTCCATATATAAGTGTGCCCCCCTTAACCCCAGTTCCACTCACGCCCCCTCTTCTATAGTCCCCGCCCACTTTCCGTCTTCCGTCCACCATCGATATCGGATCCCTCCCATTCCAACAAACACACAATGGCTGCTGTTTCAGGACCCTCGACTGCTCGGCATCCCTCTCCCTTCAGGAAGGCTCAGAAAATTTCTAGGCCGACCGCTGCCACCACAGCCCACGGTCCCGCCTCGGTGTGTCATTCATCCGAAGTTTAACCTTTTTCGACCAAGTTTCTCACGCCCCCCGCGTCCTAGGGTGCCAGTGGGAGTGACCCGTATCATGGACACGAGCACACAGCCAAACTGTGTGGTCGCTTCGTTTCCCATCTATTCGCTTGCCCGGATGTTCCCCCTCCCCCCTGCGCCGCCTTCCACCACTCCGACCCCTCGGTTGGACCATTTCATTGCCTACGCCCTCCACCGTACCCGTCTTCACCCCTCGGTCACGTTTGCTGCGCTCTACCTTTTGCAGCGTCTCAAGGCGCGTTTCCCTGCCGCGAAGGGGTCATCTGGACATCGCCTATTTATTTCTGCCTTTATGCTTGCTTCGAAGATTATCTGTGACGACACGTACTCGAACAAGTCGTGGTGTATCGTCGGTCAGGGCATGTTCGCCCTCCGGGAGATCAACCAGATGGAACGCGAGATGTGTTCGTACCTCGAGTGGCAGCTTGAACGTCGACCCCTCAACTCTACGTGACTTCGAGAGTCGCGTTCGCCATGATTTTGCTGGATCGGGGCCATACCCTACTGTTGTTCTCCCCCAGACCGCCCCTGCACCGTTCGCACACAGTGCGAACCCCAGCAGCTCCATTCCATCCTTCACGGCCCGCGTCTCTCTTCCGAAGGATGCCCCCGTCATTCCCAGCCCTCCGATCGCATCATACCCCTCCTCGCCCCCCGATACCCCGGAGGCCTCTCATTCGGCCTCCACCTCACCAGCATCGTCGGTATCGCCACAAACGCCCCCCGATGCGCACGGGCCAGGACTCGTCAAGGTCGCTTCGGCAGAATCGAGCCCCGTCGAGGCTCCAGTTATCCCCCACCACGGTCACTCAATATCCTCGTCTGTGAAACCGAAGACCGTGGCCCCAGCGGTTACTTCTTCGGCCATCCCCCAAAAGCCAAAGTCCGCTCACGGTCAATTTGCATACGCGACACGGGCTGTCTGGTAATCTCGTACTCTTTAATTATCATCTTCCTTCTCTTTTCCAATATTTTTTCTTACGGATATCGTGATGCTTTCATCTTTTTCCTCTGCTCTTATTTGTCTGCCGCGCACGATCTTGCCGTCGACCCTCCCCGCTGGCTCCTTATGTATGTATGTAATAATTACTGACGCTCACTTCCATCGCATCAGAGGCTCACTGCATACTTCACTCACACTCGTTTATACTTCCCTTTTTTTTTTTGTGAGCTCATGGGACTTGGCGTATTGTTTATTCACGGGGAGCGGGGTCTAGTCGCATTGTCAACACATGTACTGATAATACATAACTAGCATTGGTAGAATTATGTCTCGAAAATCATGCAATTGACATTGTTCTCCTTTTACTTTTGTTCGGATGCCTTTGTATGAGGAAAAACTTGGCGGGAGAAAAAGCGGAGGAAACCGAGTGGAGATTAGCCAGCGCCGGTTGACTATTACTCTCACATATGCCACATGCCGTGACGGGGTTTCCATGACTGACAATCACATAACATAATTTGACACACGTGTGGTTGCCAGAAGGGAAAGGGAGATCTTGATTGCGCCTCGGCTCCACACAAATCAAAAATAAGGCCTCAAACGGCACCTGGTTTCCTCTGGGGGGACCTAATTTTGACCACGGGGGCGTTCTCACCGCCGCCGCGTGGCCCAGTCGTGATCCGACCTCAGCGCACCCGAGCGATCAAAAAGGCCACAAGGCAAATGCGCCTGCCCAGATATCGTTTCTGTGTAGAATGGGCTGATCCCTCTCATGAGTTGCGCGACGGAGGGCAGTCCCCTTCCATCATAGAATAGCGCTCCATTCGACAACCCCCTAATACCAAGAAAACACACGTCTAGAAGTCGTTTATCAAATCCTAATAACGCTAGTGCCTCTTCTTCGACACATGATGTCTCCTAGTACTACACATCACCCTACGCCGCACCTCCACCCTACCACGGGCACCATCATGGCATCACACACGCATCTCCCCGCACACAATCACTACCTCCATCATAATCACTGTTCCGGCGCACCCACCATCGACGCAAAGCAGCAGCTCGAAGCAGCCAACATAGCGCACTTTGACGCGCTCAGCGAGGATTATGACAGGCGGCACCCAGAGACGCGCACGAGCTCGCGCTCCGCCTCGCCAGGGCTTTACGCCGCGTCCTCCCACTCGATGAGGATACGACCTGCGTTCTGGACTACGCATGTGGCTCGGGTACAAGTGCCAGGTTGTCGTACTAGAGCGGTGACTCAAATATTTTTTTGTTGCCCTTCCAGGACAGGTCTCGCGTGCGCTCGCGCCGCACGTCGCGCGCCTCGTTGGCGTAGATATCAGTCCCCGCATGGTCGAGCTATACAACGCGCGCGCGGACGCGCAGGGCCTCGAGCCGCACGAGATGCGCGCGGTCGGTGCGCTCGCCGAGCTCGACACAGAGGACCGCTTCGACCTCGTCGTCGTGCGTTTCCTTCCTTCCTCCTTCCCCCTTTATTTTTGCTGGAAAAAAAAACAGTGCTCGATGGCGTACCATCATTTCGTTGCGGTCGACGACGTCTCACGCGAGCTCGTCAAGTACCTGAAGCCCGGCGGCACGCTCGCCGTCGTCGATATCGCACATACGGAGCTGCCGGACGACTGCGACGATAGCGCGCCGCCACCGCTACCCATCATGGCTAGGTCATGAGCACATCGTCGCGCATACACGCGGATTTTCCGAGGAGGAAATCCGTGGGGTGTTCGTCGGTGCCGGACTCGAGAACGTATCCTTCGAGCTTGTTCACCTCCTGCCAAACGGCAGGGACGCGTACGTGCACTTCTTCCTCGGCACAGGTACGAAGCCGGCAGAAGTAGCGTAGGCAAAGTATGGTATGATCCCTTGATGACGATACACTGTACAACAAAAATGAGAGTTTCATCCGCAAATCATGTGTGCTATCTGAACCTTGAGCGACCCTCCAAACCGCTTGCGCACGACCGCATTCAGGCTGTCCCCAACTTCACGGTACGCCCTCCACCACTGCCATACCGACCACCTCGGCGCGTATATCCTCCCCCGGCTCGGGCTCCTCATCCCTCTCATCCGCATGCTCCCACACCGCCCACCTCCGCCTCAACAGCGCGCCCCACCACCGCATGACGCCGACCGCCCGTTCCGCACCCACGTCCGTCACGACACAGCGCACAAGGTACCCTCCGACCAGCGCAACGTCCTCCGCATGCGGCACATGCCTGACGAACAGCTCCACCCACGCGCGCACGACGCGCCGCACGTCCGCGCCCTCCACCACAGGCGACGACGTATCCGCGTCGTCCCCCCGACGCAGCACGGGCCGCTCCGCCTCCGCAAAGCGCGCGCGGGGCGGTGGCGGTGGCGGTATATACTCGTGCGGGCCCTGCGGCGGCGCCCACCGTCCCTCGAGCCGCTGCAGCGGCCGCAGCGGGCTCGATGGCCGCACGGGCTGCTGCGAAGGACGCACTCGCGCACCGCGCGCCGCGGCCAGCTGCTCGCGCTGTATCCGCATTGGAAGCGCAGAGAACACCTCCGCGTCGATACCCAACTCCTCCAGCTCCCCAGGCTTGACGTGTATCATTGGCGCTGGCGCGGGTGGGAAGGCCAGCAGCCCGCCGCGACCACGACCGCGGCCCCGTGGCCGGAGCGCCCAAGAGGTCGCTCCGCGCGCTTGGTCACGCCCGAGCGGACCCCGCCGGCCTCTGCTGCTTACAGCACCCATACCACGGCCACGGGGCCTGTCGTCCCCCCCACCCCGGGCCGAAATTACGGAATTAGCGCGGGGAATAAGGGTCAGTTGGGGGCTCTGGCTTGTTGGGGGCGGGTGCGACGGAGCGCCGCTCGTACTCTGTTTCGAGTTCCTTACGGATGTCCTCCGGCAGCGCTTCGAAAACGGACATGTCGACTTGGGAGAATGACGGCAGGTCTGCCCCAGCCGCTGGTCCTTTCGGCTCCGACGGTGCAGTCACGGGTGCGCTCGAAGGCGCTCGGGCTTTTGGTGCGGGTCCAACAATGGTGCTGGTATTCGGTGCTGGTCGGAAGGGCAGGTGCGCATGGCCCGGTGCAGGGATAGACCCTGTATGCGCATCAAGCTTCTGTATGTGGATCGAGATTCCCCTTAGTTCACGCGGGGGAATACTCAGCGTGCGCAGTAAACGCCAGCTTAGCGATCCGATCAAGCGTGGGTCGCTTGTCGCGCGTCCGTCCGGGCCTGCAAGGGCAGACTGCTTATTGTACGTCACGCACTGCCCGTGTCCCATAAACTAGATGCAGGAGACCCAAAACTCGAATGACGTCGACGAAAAGGCGGTGGGTTGGGTGACATACCTTCGGAGGTTCCACTGGCGCAGAAGGGTCTCGCTTCATGATCTTGAGGGTAAGAGACCTGCCCTTCATGTTGATCGCGTCCAAACGGTGCGCAACTTCTTCTGACATCTGATGGATGAACGCCTCTACCTGGTCATCATTCTCAAACCGAATGCCGTACTGCGTGTGTGTGCGTGTAGGTCAGCTCCTGTCGATCGAAATCAGAAAGCAGCTCGCGCACTCCTGTACTTACGTTAATGTCGCAAGAGACAGACTTCCGTGGTTTGTCACTTTCGAGTTTGCGGTCATCCTTCCCACGTATGGAGTTATACAGGGTTTCGCCCATTGCATTGCCCAGGGCATCGCACAGCGCTGCTTTACTTCGCCCTGCAAGTTCACCAAGGTTGGTCGTCCCAAGCTTCTCAGAGGCCTTATCACGCGCCGCCCTCCCGAATCCATACAAATCCTGGATGTCGAGATCTGGGAGCAAATCTCGAAATGCGGCCGGTAGGAGGTGGAACGAGCCGGCTGGCTTTGCACGCCGGGTTGCAAGACGTGCAAGCATGATGTTAGGCGCAATCCCAATGCTAGCTGGACACGATGTCTCAGGGTCTGTGATCGGAATTGATGCAACACGTACCAATGCACCCCGTGGCAGCCTTGATCTGTGCACGCATCGACTCTGCAAGTTCCTTGGCGATGTCCGTCGAAGTACTATCGCCGTCATCATTGGCCCCTGTGGGTACCACTCTCATTTGCGCCACGGTGGATGTGACGTCGATGAGCGCTTCGTCGACAGACACAGCCTGTAAATCGTCCGCGTGCGACATGAGGATGGTGTAAAATTCTAGCGAGAGCTGCCTGTATCTGATGCATTATCCTCAATGGAGTAGCCTCCGCTAGAGCATGTCATGTGGGACGCACCTCTCAAACTCGTAGGGTATTGTCACCAAATCCGGACACAGCCTTCGCGCTTGTTGAAGACTCATTCCATTCTTGATCCCAAATTTTCGGGCTTCATAACTAGCGCTCGCGATTTCACTTGTGCTCGATGCTCCACCTTGCGCGTGTTGCGAGTGGCACACGACCGCCGGTTTCCCGCGCAGGTGGGGACGGCTTACTAGGCCGGCGCTCACGAAGAAGGCGTCAAAGTCCACATGCATGATTACCCGCTCAGCCTTGTGGCCCATTTTCTCCTTCCCTTTCAAAGGGTTTTTCATCACAAGGGCCGCGCCACGCATACTCACGCCCGCGCCTGTTTCTGAGGTTCTAGACGCGGTGTGGAAATCCCCCCTTTCCGCGCGCTCTTGGGCCTCCACAACCAGCGTGCGCAACTCCGCTTTCCACATGGAGAGGTGGTGTAGTCGTGAGTTGGCGTAGTATCCTGCAATAAACCCAGGGGCTGCGGACGTGTGTGCCGCCCTCCAAGCGGGATCGGCCATGGCACGTCGCGCTGCAGGGTTCGACTCATGTTTGGCATACCTGGGAACAGGAGCTATGGGTGGAGACGGGTGCAATGACGGCGCCTGCAGCAGGTGGAGCGGCGCGGAAGGGTTCCTGTCTGACGATAGGGGGTTCTCTTTGGAGAGCCGGGCACCATCTAGTGTGCTATTACGTGGCTTGCTGGCCGAGAATTCCGTCAAGGACGACTGCGCAAGACGGCCGTGGGCGCTCTCAGGCCTACCACCGGGAAGGAAAATGAAGTCTTGCCAGGGCAGAAGGACACCGGCTTTGGCGCTCTCAACGAGCCACTCGGGTTTAACCAGTTTCATATGTTTAAACTCACGGACCTTGGCCGGTGTGAGGGAACAGGTAATGATGTGCGTGCTGTGCGCAGTCAGTACTCCAAAGAAGTCACTATTGTATGCTGCATTACGCACACGAGGGTCTTTTTATCGATATAGGCTTGATAAATCCCACCGTTCTCGACAATCAACTTACGCAACTCCTGAACAGAAGGCTCCGTCCAACCGTTGATCTAACGTCCCTGAGCGCTTCCACCAAGACGAAAGAGGCAAATGCGCCTACATGGATGGAAAGCCCTTTGAAAAGCTGGCTTCCCGAAGTTTCTCCCCTGGGGGTGTCTCCCATCTCCGCGTTTTGTATTTGTAATTTTGCACGCTTGCGGCGCATGTACTCGCCGAACTCACCGAACCGCGATGCTCCATAGGTATCGGAATCTAGGTGCGAGCTTGAAACACCGGTGGGAGAGTTGGTCGGAGAACGAGCAGGTTCATCATTACTCGATACGGAATGAGCACGTTTCCTATATCTCGACTGAGCGAGAGGAGGAGACTCCAGTTGTAATAAGGATGGCTCATCGTCATCGCTGATTACGAAAGGGGGGTGCTGAGGATGTAAATCCCGCGTGCGTTGGAGTCCTCGTGGCAGGCTGCTCCGGTTCGTCGTCACTACTGATGTGAGGCAAGGTATTTGACGTAGGCTGAGCACAGGGAGGTGGCTCAAGACTGCTCGGTTCTAGAATGGGTGAAGGAGAAGATGATAGGCGATGCGCATCTTCGTTCTGAGCTTGAGCAACATCTCCTGGAAGAACTGCGGCCCCCAGAGCCTCAAGGAAAGAGGTGTCATCTGATCCAAATAGTGCTGACGAATTGCTGGTCGTTGGACTATGTGGCGAAACCATGGTTGCGGTTTCCTAAAATTGGAATGCACGCTGCGAACTAGCACCAGTGTAATTGGGAGATAAAGCAATAATACATACCCGGCCCGAGCAGCAGACAAGGAAGGGAGGTCACGTGAAGTCGTGGCCCAAAACCAGACCGGACTCGGACACGCTCTGGATCAGAGCGTGTTGAGGTCGTCAGAATTATCTGCCTAGCGACAACTTTCTTGTTGATGTCTTGGATACCTTCCTGCAGACATTAGTGGATGCGGCGCAAGGTGAGCTTTGTCCGCTTCTGGTCAAGAATAACGATGCGTCGACTACGTGCATAAATGTGGAACTTGGAGATGTATATTGTCCGAAGACTTTACGCTCTACGACAATATGTGTGCTCTCGAGGAAATATGGATGCGTTCTCACCTTCGTCTCTGGTCCTGTTTAGATCGGTGGCAAATTGGTGGTTTACGATGAGTAGTTGACTCATGAAAGGAGTGGGCCGAGACGGGAGTTTACGGCCCACTCCTTTCATGAATTAACCTCGCCCTCTGTAATATTAGCTGCACAGCCTCAGGTCGACCTCCTGCTCATCAAGTTGGCGTTGCCTTTGGTAGCGGTCCCTCCCTGTTGCCGTATTTGTGGGTTAGGACAACCGTGTAAGAAACCCGTGTTTCATTGCATGTCTTACCACGTCTCTGTTTGATATGCACGTTCAAGGTGAGGTGTGCTAGCATTTTCCAGCGTGCTACCAATACCCTAATCCTGGTCCTAGTAAAGGGGTCCCATTTGTGATTCGCATGTTTCTTTCGCTCTCAATTGCCCAACTCGTCGCCGCACTTTACATTCCGGGTCTTGAGTGTTTGAGCAGGGCTGATGTACTATGTAGTCCTTGATACCCTCTCGACCTTTCTGGTCTCCCACACCAACTGTGTCTCAATTAATTTCCTACAGGATCTATCCACGAAGTTGATTCACTCTTTAACTTTTCTTCAAAATCATCTCTGTGTCATCTCGATCTGATCCGCCTTATCTTTTCTCTATTCTCAGTTTGGCTACAACGCGATTCGGGCGACACATGCTGTCAGATCAATGGGAAGATCTCCAGATGTCAATATGTCAATTCCTCATTTCACCGAATCAATACTCCTACCCCATTCCTGGTCAGAACGAGGTCGAAGTGATCCTTCAAACTTTCTTCTACCTCCCCTCGAGCGCTCGAATGTGCCCCACCGGTCCGAAGATGCCATTCCCGCAACCAGATATCCCCGCCATCTTTGGGACCAGCCTCACCAAGCATTCGGGGTTCCACGCCATGCGGTCACAGCATTTCTTGTGGAAGCGTTGGCCTTTGGAGTTGGAAGCTGAAAACGTGATTGGGGAGACGGTAGTCCTCTGTCGTGAACTCCTCACCTTGGGTATGTCCGACGTTCCACACCACTCCCTCCATCGCTCTCATTGTCAGAACATTTCTGTCCAGGATTCATCCGTCGGCCCTAGATCAACCATTGGATCGACCCCATCGAAGTGCCTGCGAGCGGCGAGAAGCACAAAGCATATCTGCTCGGCTCGGCTTCGCCCTCGCCTCTTGTCTTGGCATCCGCTATTCTAGGGTTTTTGGGAACGATGATTATGAGGAGGCTTTGTCCGTCTTTGATGGATTGTTGCTTCTAGTTCCTCCGGAGACAGTCAGGTTGAATTTGTGACCGAAAGCTCAATGGATCGTCGCAACGCTGGCAATGATCCGATCAACCGCGCACAAGACCCCGGAATATTTAGGAGGCAATATATCACGTTCGTACCATTGTCAACGTATATCCCAAAGAACCCCTTTAAAATTCTCATGCTAACGTTTTCTTGGAAGATACTGTGAAACGATGCATCGATTCCATTACTTCGGCCATGTCGACGGCCCTGAAGCACGTTCCAGCTATTATTCATGGTTCAAGTTATCTCAGTCAGCGGTTGCCTTTTACGACAATTTGAATGGGGGCGACAATGCTGACTTTGGTCGAATACATAAGCAGATCGGGATTCTTGGAGGCCTTCTCGACGGTATTCCCGATAACGATATAACGATGACCAACGAAGCTGTCAAAATAGGCCGAACCATACAGTACTTGCTTCATCTGCTCTAAGGCATCCGCCTAGCATCCGGCCTTTTCGACTCATTCACACACATGCTCTTTGAAGTATTCAAACGCACAAAGAGGATCGAGTGCCTTGACGAATCGATTAACACACGCCGTCAAGTTGCTGAGCGTCCGTTACCACCGTGCCTGCGCTTCGTGGCATTTAGTCAACTTTCCCGATCTTAGCTCACCCGTTTCTCGTATTTTCCTGGTCACTGTACGTGAGACCTGGATGAAGCGCTGGAACTACTATTCTCCCGCTGTGTCGACAACGGACATGCGAGCTTTCCCACTCAATTCTATTTTGCTTGCTTGTGGACATCGGCTGCGCAACTTACCCTCCACCCCCACAGCGTACGAGAGCGCTGTCTCAGTGATGCTAGACGCCCTGCTTTTTGCACCATCTTTGGAGCTACAGCATATGCCCCGTATTAGGTCGACCTGAATCAACTCGCGGAAGCGATTGTGACTCTTGAAAGTGGGAGAGCCTTACTCTGGTCCGAGATGCGTCACTTTCGTGCCCCAATCGACCAATTTGTGCAGGCAAACCCACAATTAGGACACAAGCTTGCGGCGGTCAACCGAGACCGAGCCACAAATTAAACATCGATGATGGCACAGCTGATGACCCTCCGGGCCTCACGGCCAAGTTGTAAGCTTGACCTTACCATCACTATTCGTATGTCTTTCGGTTTGTATTCGTTGCTGGCACCCATGGCTACAAGGATTGGAGGAGAAACGCATATATTCAATATGTGCCCACTGTGGACACCAAGCGACGCGCGACCTAATCTACAGGTGCAGTAACATGACTGACTTCAGGGCGGGTCAGAATTGGAGGAAACTACGTGGAAAACGAATGCTATATGAATTTAAACCCAGCTTTACCAGCCTATATATCGATTATCATATACAGGCTGTGTCACAAGCCTACGCACGATATACAGAGACCCAACTAGAGCGGATGAGTCCCTAGTGACCGCCGCCCGTAAGGGAAATCCTCTTGCATTTGAGGAAAAAATGGCCCCGAACAGCCAGGGCGTCATTCCAGTTTGGTATTGGGTGCGGGTCGGCGATCCGCCCGCTCTCATCTACGGTGTCAAAATCAAAATCCAGGAGCAGCAGCGCAGTGACGAGCTTCATCGTCAGTTTCGCTGTCCGCGAGCCCGGACAGGTCACCCTCCCTTGAAACAAAAGAGGGGCTTGGCTTAGCTTGGGAAGTCGCGAAACGAATAAAGAAAACCCTTTTACCTCCCCCCCATCCCACATACGAATCGGCCTGGAGTTGCGGCCGTGTGGGGTCAAATCTCCAAGGGTCGGGGTATAGTGCCGGGTTGAGATGGACGTCAGAAAACGGGTACACAACCAACGTGCCCGTGGGGATGACCTTGCCGTCGATGTACGTCTCTGGACCCACGTTGCGCCGCGCTGCCGTGTGCGGCTGTGCTATGCGGAGCGTTTCGCGGATGAGCATGTCCATGACCGGCATCTCATTTTCCCACGCGGTGAGGGGGACAGAGGAGAGTGCGGTGGACGACGGCAGCGGGGAATCGCACGCGGAAATGGTCTTTAGGGCGTGCGACGAGATCAAGCTCTCAACTTCCGCACGTGCTTCATCGCGCCATCTCGGATGACAACCAAGATATGTGATCAACCAAGAAGCTAACGAGGATGGCTGTCAACCCTCCTCCGAGAGGGCCGAAATAAACAAAATACTCGCCTGGGCCGCCAGCGGACCGCGCGCCTGCCATGACAGCTATCATAAACTAGGTGTTTTATGTCAGCAAAGATCGACCTTCAGACTTTTGAAGGGTGGGGAGCTTACGCCCGCGATCATTGACGTCTCGTCTCCCGAGTCCAAGAAGAGTTGTAGGTTATCATTGTGAGACACGCCGCTCTGCTTCCGGACTTTGATGGCGTTCACGATAATATCGTATATCTGTTTCGTCGCTCGCGCTTTTGAGACCATCGCAGGGCTAGGGAACCACGGGAATAGCACGGTCGCGGGCGTCGTTCCGCGGTCCACTTTGTCAAAAAGCTGTCTGAGGCGAGCCAAAATTTCGGGATCGTCAGCTATTTCTGTGCACGTCAGACACCGAATGATAGTCTGAAATATGAGCTGGAATAGGAAGCGGGTCAGCACACGCAGTCAATCGAAAGGGCTAAGCAATCAGAATGCGCGCCCATTTCCGCACGGATGCTATCTCCGGACGCGCACAGCAGAGGACTGAGTGGCTGACTTGCCTCGGGTATTCTGTCGAATGGGTCGAGGGTCCCGGCCTTTTCCCATGGTTGCAAGAGCCGCCGACCGTCATTCAAAACCTCGGGAATCACTGTGCGAAAATAAGGTGGGAAAGGTGACTTCGACGTGGGCTAGGCATACATTCTGTCAGGCGTGCGTTCCGCTGGGCGTTCGCCAAGCGCCTATATATTCTAGCAACCCGGTTTTGGCGAAGTCCTGTTGTCACGCCATGGATGATAGGGACCTAAAGTGGAAAATTTCTTTGGTCGGTGGGGTTGGTGGGGCGATCTAGCACACTCACCGCTCCCGAAAGAGCCACGAAACCTTCCTGGAGATCGAGCCCCTTTGCATTGAAGAAATCCCTTCGACCTTGCTCTCCAGACACGACAACGACATTATTCTATTTCCGCAAAGGTTAGGCGACCCGACATTAAAGTCAGATAAACTCCCCGAGAACGGGCTCAAGGAAGCATTGACGTACGCGTAGGAGTCTGAACTGGAACAGCCGTTGACCTGTCACTTGAAATCCCCAAACGAAAAAGTCGTAGCGTTGCCGAAAGAAAGTGAAGGTATTGAAGAGGAAAAAACGAGGCAGGAGCGCAGGCGTATCTTGGTGGCGTTGGTGGCGGCGACAAAGAGACACGAGTGACAGAAACAAGCCTAGAGTCACCAGGACGAACGACGAAGGAAGTTCATGTTCCCAAAGTAATTGCAAGAGGGTGACTACTCTAACTGGATACATGGCAGGCCGGGTTGCAAGAATGAAGTTGCCCTCAAAGCCGGTGGGTATAAATACGTGGAAAGACGTACGGGCATCCCGTAAGACCGTTAGGAGCAGTCACATTGGAGAAGGGGAAAAGCTCGGGGAGAAGAGAATATTTCAGGAAGGCCGCCGGAAACAGAAGGAGAGATGCAATACAAACATGCATCGTGACGAAAGGTAGTGATACCCGCTTTGGGGACACCGGTCAATCTCGAGTTGCACCGCGGTGGTTTCGGGATGCCGCGTACGACGGACGGGATAAATTGACTGAGCAACGATCTAGAGTCGTGGCGGTTCATTGAAGTGGGCATCCATCGTGCGACCAGCCTGAGACTACCGCGCTGCTGTGACACTTCATCGGCAGTCCTCAGAAAGGCACACGATCCTTCTCTGAAGATGTGCCGGCGTTAGTTGTAGCTAGAGGAAGAAGGTCAGAAGGTATACACAAAGAAGCGAATAAAACTTGGGAACTCGGGCTCAGGGCTCAGGACAGTCACGGTGTAGACTACGCATCAAATTAATCGGCGACTCGATCCGCGTTTTCACCCACCAACAGTATCCATGTTTTACTTGGTCTAAGATCGCACTCGCCATTGCGTTGCGTGTACGTTAGGTCGGCAATGTTATCGATAAAAAATTAAATCGGCGGATGCAATCGTGGGAATGTCATTGGGGTCCTAAAGAAGAACGTTGTCCGAGTCGTAAATGTATCGAACAGGTGATGGAGAAGTCACCAAATTTACGGATGACACGTGCCAGTGGATGAGCCGGTTTGGGACCTCGGACCTATTCGGCGAAGAAGGACTGGGAAGTCTCATGGAGTACGAACAAACCAGGGGTGAACCCCAGTGAAAACCTGCGCCGAGAATATCCGAATGAATCCGAGCCTACCTGGGCGTAACCGAGTTCAGCTGACAATTCACAGTTCAAATCTGAGTTTACTGTAGTGTACTATACTTGTAATCGTTCAATGTACGGTAATGGTACACAGGTACGCCGTGACAATAAATGACTTTGGAGGATGGACGTCGATGGACCCACTCATCCCGCCACAACCGCCATCAGCACTCCTACTACAACTCCGCAAGACAATTCACTCGCGCTGACTGACTGAACCGGTACCGCTGCGCCCTCCAACTCCGCAAGATGCTTCACCAAACTGTGCTGTGCCCTTGCCCTCCAGCTTAACCCAAACCACCTGCCGCTCCTCCGCAACCACTGCACCTACCCCAACCATCTCCGACTCCGTCCACCCCCTCCCAGTGATGCCCATCCCTTGACAACAACTCCAATGTTCTAACAGCACTGAAACTGTAGTCACTGTCCCTTTTTCGCTCACATGTGTGTTGACTCAGACACAAAGCGACCTTTGGCGTACTGACTGATGTGATATAGCGACATATCAACTTGGTTGCCATATCCCCTCGAAAATCATCTCCTGTCTTGGCAAATCAAAGGTCAACTGCCAGTGTCTCAGCGCATACACCCCAGGTCATGGACAACAATAAAACCTCGAATGCGACTCCCCAGTTGTCAGTTGTCAGCAGTGCGGGGCAACAATCCGGATGATACCCACCATGTGAGCGATCCTTTCACCGGAAGTCTGCATATACCCCGCATATACTGACTCGGGCCCGTCATATTCCTCATAGGTGAATCCGTTGTGCGTGTCCACTGTCCTACACATTCTCGATTGGTTAACTATGATTCAGCGAGCTGGCGTTTTGACCCCAAGGCTCTAGTGACTCAGTAGCGAGGAGGCAGCCAGATCTGCTGCAACTCCCCAGTGTCAAACGGTGACAGCAGCCTATTCTCTTTGGTACATTTTCCCCCGTCCTCATGATGCAACGGAAACTAAAAAACCCCTTGTGGTTTGCCAGGGATGGCCTTTGGACAGATCACCGCATATATTTGAGTGGGTAGAGCATTGGGAACGTAGAGGGTTTTGGACGGGTTTTGATCAATTCCTGTATAATAATCTAGATAGTAATGATTTTTTTCGTGCATCTGAAGATTTCAGTACAGTGCAGTTGAACGCAGACGAACGCAGATAAAAACCGAGAACGACTCAGATTTGGCGCAGTGAGACTCGGATATCATCTGAAAAACGGACAAAATCTGGCATGTACCGGGGTGGTCTGAGTAATCAGACCTGCTCAGATTGACGCGGACGAACTCGGTCTACCTCGGCGCAGGTTTTCACTGGGGGTGAACTCTTGCTCCCCCTAACATGTCACATGACCGCCAATCGGAACCAAAAAAACTTATCACAGCAGTACAGTACTGGCCCGCGCCCACTATGTTCCCCAACGCTCACGCGTCAATCCTACGCTGTACCAGCTAGCAGAGACGTCTTCGGTCAAGCCCGTGCAGACGGTCATCCTGTGAATCCCATTATCTTGCCAATCCCTCGCCGACGCCCAGTTTTTTCTGCGTTCTCGGTCTCGCCTCCGCGGCACCAGCGGCACCACTTATGCCAACACCCATGCCCAACATCGGTCAAGCCCGTGCAGACGGTCGTCCTGTGAATCCCGGTATCTTGCCAATCCCTCACCGACGCCCACTGCAGATGCTCACATCGACCATGTTCCCCTTATCGGCAACACACCACTGCTCTAAAGCGAATCGCGCTCATGGTTCGCCTCAAAAATAGCGTCAGTCCGCCAAACTAAGAAAAGGCATGTGTGGAAGTGTGTGGGCATACGAACGACAACCGGTTCGGATGACATGTTGGGTTCATTCGGAAAAATGGTCATAACGTAAATATGAAACACAAAAATCGACTCCATGTTTCAACTTACACGGCACAAACACCGTCACCCAAACCGATAAGCGGGACAAGCAAGGTTACAGTCGACGAAGTCGACGCCTAGTTTAAATGTAGTAACTTTTCAGCATCTCTCCCAGACTCTCCGTTATCTCGATCTGATCTGCCTTACCTTTTCTCTGTTCTTGGTTTAGCTACAACGATTTAGGCGACACATGCTGTCAGGTCAATGGGAAGATCTCCAGATGTCAATACCGTATGTCAATTCCTCATTTCGCCGAATCAATACTCCTACCCCATTCCTGGCTAGAACGAGGTCGAATGATCCTTGAAACTTTCTTCTACCTCGCACCCCTCGTGCGCTCGAAACTGTCCCACCAGTCTGAAGATGCCATTCACGCAGCCAAATACCTCCACCATCTTTGGGACCAGCCTCACCAAGTATTCGGGGTTCCACGCCATGCGGTCACAGCATTTCTTGTGGAAGCGTTGGCCTTTCAAGTGGAGTTGGAAGCTGAAAACGTGATTGGGGAGACGGTAGTCCTCTGCCGTGAACTCCTCACCTTGGGTATGTCCCACCTTGGGTATGTCCGACGTTAACACCACTCGCTCTATCGCTCTCATTGTCAGAGTTCTGTCCAAGATTCATCCATCGCCCCAGATCAACCATTGGATCAACTCATCGGGTACTTGCGAGCGGCGAGAAGCACAAAGCATATCTGCGCTCGGCTCGCTTCGCCCTCGCCTCTTGTCTCGGGTTTTTGGGATCGATGATTACGAGGAGGCTTTGTCCGTCTTTGATAAGATTGTTACTTCTAGTTCCTCCGGAGGCAGTCAGGGTGAATTCTTAACCAAAGCTCAATCATGGTTCGTCGCAACGCTGGCAGTGATCCGATCAATCGCGCACAAGACCCCGGAATATTCACAAGACCCCGGAATATTTAGAGGAGGCAATATATCGCGCTCGAACCTTTGTCAGCTCATATGAAGAACACCATTTTTTAATTCTCTTGTTAAGAATTTCTTGGAAGATACGCCACCCAGCCCGGCCCGCGCAGGGAAATCACGTGAGGTCGGAAGGCAAACTAACTTGGTGACAACTAACTAACTTGGTGACTTCGTCGGACCGCTCTCTTTTTTCGATGGCACTCTCCTAGATGTGGCGGAAGGTGAGTTCTGTCTGCGTCTGGTCAAGAATAATGATGCATTGACAACGAGGAACTAGGAGATGTCATTTTAGCCCAAGACTTTACACTGTGAGTGCTCTCGAGGCAATGAGGACGCGTTCTCACCCTCGTCTCTTGTTGATGCTAGTGTTCAGATCGGCGACCCCCACACGGACGGTGTGCTTATTCTCGATGATGAGGCGGAGTAGCTTGTATTCTCTTCGCTTACTTCCCGACTCACTTCTCAGAGAAGTTTGTTACGTATTAGATGGGACTATTGCTTTGCGAGGTGCGCCCACACCGACTCACTCTCACCTTTGACTATTTTACATCCCGAAAGAGGCGGCGATAGAGCAGTAGCGCGCCGGATATACCCTCAATGCAAACTATATACACCTGCCCTCATCTACCAGATATGAACACGGGGCCGAAGCTGTTCCTCACTAAGAACAACTACAGCGAGACCCTACCCGGCTCCTTGAACCCGTCACAGTTGTCATACGCGCAGCGTCCTTGATATCTCGTAGACTGAAGATTGGCACTCGGAGAAGTTCGATATGTCCCTCATGGAAGCACGTATATTGTAACCGTCCTCTCACAACGAAAGGACGCAAAATTTGGATACAATTCTTGCTTCCAAGTACGGTTGTGGATAGATGTTCCAGAATCATCGTTCTGGGAAAGCGTGCTATTGGACAGGATATCTCTCCGAATCGTGCGCTCGTAGTTTGCTACGGTAACTGCGCCGTCATCATTCATACAATAGGTCATGCTGAACTTTTTCGTCACTATCCATCCAAAGATCGCGGACACCTTTTAGTCTTGCTCTGATCAGCGTGCGAATGCTTACAAAACGTCCATTCGAACCTACCGCCAGAGCCAGTTCCTTCTTCTCCTGCGTCTGACGATCGTATCATCCGAAAACTAAAGAGTTTCATACCTTCGAAAGCCGAGACTTACCGATTACAGCCACAAGGTTTTGTGTGGAACGCACGCTCTCGCGGATCTGTTTAGTGGATGGGCTGAGATAATGCCAGTGTTGGATGTGCCCTTAAGGTGGGTTTTTTTAGTAGTGCCAGTGATTGACCCACGAAGGTGGTACTCCTACGTACCCCTCACTGCAAAGGACCAGCCTGAGCCACAGGCCCAGACCCAAATCAAGGGTCCAGTTTTAAGGTTTGACCAAATCCCCAGAACTAGACCGGATGCGGGAAAATGGCAACTACGCTTCCGCCGCTGTGGAAACCCGTAGTGCATGTTGGTGACGGCCTGAGCCTCTCGAACTTCTCCCATTAAGTTCGTACCATCGCTAATGAAGCTATGAAGTCCCAGGTAGCGAGTCGTACACAAGCTGCATAACTTAGTACAAAAGCACTGGCACGATCGAGTTAAATGAGGGAGTTACGCCGTCCTATGGTGCTGATCCACATGATGGAGCCTCGTATCAAGTATCCACTGTGACATTCCACGGATCGTTCGCTCCTCTCGGGGCTCTAGTCATAGAACTTGGCGGGTCGTTCTCCAAACATTATCAACAATCCTCTCACGAGGATGGCGACGTTTCTTTATTACGGCGCAGGCACGCTGTTCAACGCCGATTGCACAGACTTTGATTCTGCGAAGAAGCTGCGCGCTTTTGGTCTATCCCTGTTTCATCTACACTGATGAAGGTGATCAACATGGGAGGGAGCACTGCGCCTTGAAATCTCCGGTGTCTTATCTCATTCGTACCCACAATCCAAAAAATTGAATTATAAAGCCCTTCTTGTGGCCCGCAACTAGTACAGTACTCTGTCCCCACTGCTCCGTGACGCCGGTCCTCGTCCATTTTAAACACCAATGGCTGAGTCCTCTGGATCACCAACCGCTTCCCGAGACGTCATGGGAGTGTAAGTTTGGTGGTACTGCAGTAGCGATTTACTTCATTGTCCGAGTCCCCTGGTCATTTCGCAGAACTGCTCCTCTTGTACGCTTGGTCTCGTTCTGTTGTCCACGTAACCGATATCCTCAACAATGCCTGCAGCTTTTTGGCCGTCTATTCAACTGGGTGCTCTACGGTGTTCTCTGCGTCCAGATGTGTTCTCTGCGTCCAGATTTGTACGGTGCCTGTTCCCTGAGACCCCAGCTGATTCCCACTTACCCACCTTCAGACGTATATAGCGACAATTTTCCAAAAGACCCACGATCCGTAAAATTTCTAGGTTGGTCTTGATATTACGCGGAAGATCTGTGATGTCAAGGTGTACTCTGAGCAGCTTATTTCGATTTCGTGTTAGAAACCGCCCAAACTGCGCTGACGGGGGCAGATATCTATTATTGGCTTGTTGCTGGTTTTGGAGACGTGGAACGCCTCAGGAAGTCCCGTTTTGGCCCCATAGACGTTCCCATCATGACTGCAATTACTTCGCTCATCGTGCAGGGATATTTCTGTTATCGGATTTGGATATTAATGAGCAGACGGCTGTCGTCGTGGATCTGTTGGATCATCGCTGTCGTATGTATTCCTGACCCTCACCGCATATTCAGGCTCCCGACGTTTTCCTGAATACAGGCTGCAGTGACTCAAGCAGTCGCAGCGACGTGGCTGGGCATCGCAGTCAGTACTGTATACACTGTTACCAAAACGTCTTATCTTACACAGCATTTAGTCGCTCATGGTTGAGAAGTACGCGGTTTCCAGGACAGCTGTATATGTACGCACCCTCGTTTCAGTCGAATTGGCCATGTCACCCCATATTTTTTCGTGATAGTTATGGTCTATATCGAGTGCCATCGCGGACATTCTGATCGCGGTGGCAATGACACTGCTGGTACGGGGTCACCATGTCGGATCCTTTCGTACATTGACCTTTTTCACAGCTAAGAAGGGCGAGTGGCAAGTTCTCTAGCTTCGTATTAATTCGCGTAATACGGCTTACTGTTGAGACAAATACGCTCACTGGTACCTATTTCTCGGAACAGGCCACCCCAACGTGCATCTAACTTCCTGTTGAGCTAGCGTGGCTGTCACGACCCTTGTGCTTTATGTCGCCTTCCCCGTGAGTCAGACCGAGATACGCCACGATCACCAATTCATCTTTTGACCCAATCACCTCGTCCACAGAATAAGCAATACTACTCATACACGTACGTTATTTTGGACCGTCGCTGTGTACCTTTCTAACTAATGTGAAAAAGAGTTGATGTTATCGGGAAACTGTGAGCGACACATTATATACCGTGTGCAGGCCTACTAAGCGTTGACAAATGTGTCAGGTACTCCAACACCCTCTTAGTGAGCCTCAACAATCGCATTTACTTCCGTGAACACCAACCACCCGAGCATGGCGATAGCACTTCCCTCACTGTCTCAGATGGGGTTCGCGCCACCGCACTATCGTCGCTCCGTTTCGCCGTAACTGAGCCACAGTCGCGGACGCCAACAAGCGATAATTTCCAGCTCTACACCATTGCCCAGATAGTGAATAAGGGCATAGGCGACGACACCAGCACTAACTAGTCTCCGGTGAGTAGAATTTCCTGTTGCAGTTGCTGTCGTATAGCAACCTTGATACCAACGTTTCTGAATGGCTCAGTTCTGCAGGAGCGCGCAAGGGAATGTGGGTCAAGCACTGCTAGCGGAAAACACAGGCCGCGTTCAGACCAGGACACGCGCGACATGCGACCTCCGAGCCTGAGATAGCAACGGATTTTTCTCTCTCATCTGATTTTCCCTCGGTCACTTTCCTTCTTATCTATATTGTTGTCGAGGTGCGTTCCAGGAAAAAGCACGAGCGCACCGAGCCCAGTGTCACGAGGGAAGGAATCAACATACTGACTACATGTTTCGTCCCGGCTTCCGGGTCACCGGCAATTACTTCTATCGCCTTAGCCCCACCTGACTTACTATTGCGCGTTCATATCTTACTTTACTTTTACTCGGGCCTTGTTCACTGACGACGCATCCATAAACGCGACTGATACCTTTTTGATTTCTGAGATGCTTTCTGCTCGACTCTTACTTGCAATTCATGATGAGATAGTAGAATAAATTGTAAGAACTTCAAGGAGGACTTATGATTTTGAATAGGGTCTTTCAAAGTTAACGTATATCGGTCCATGATTGGACCAATTATAACATCCATTAATCTGATTTTTGGTGCAAATCTCATGATAATGTGAAAAATAATAAAATAAAAATGGACCAATAATGTCCAACTTTGAAACCCCCCCCCCAAAAAAAAACGATAATAAGACCCATAATGCATTATTTTTCATCTCTGGCAAATTTTCGGCAAGTACACTTTTTGATCTCCACCTTGTCACATCCTTGTTACACTTTTTGATCTCCACCTTGTCACATCCTTGTTACACTTGTTGCCGTTGACGGCGTGGCCACATCAACTCGGTGATCATGCCGACTATTCCTCTTCACCACAAGCTGCTTGACGGCCTGGACGATGTTGACCGCTCATTCAAGAGAGCACGCCTTCACAAGTATCTTGAAGACTCCGGCGTTAACCTTACTGTCGTCCCAGATTCCGATGCCAACGCTGACTCAGATTCCGAGCTCTCATCCATCTCCAGCTTCAGCAGCTTCTCATCGCTATCATCAGATGACGACAATCATGCATCTCATCTTTCCTTTCCCCTCTCTGAGGTTGAAGATATCTTTTATTCAAATATACAAGCTGACGTCGATCGACTACGACAAGAGGTCCTCACCTCAAGAGTTTTGCGCGACAACCCCAAGGTCAAGAAGGCCTCTCAGCTTGATCTCCTCGAACACTGGCGTGAGGGTAACATCAACCAGTACCGGCACAAGGTCTGTGTTGAACCTAGCACGTTTGACGGGCTCGTTGAGAAGATCTGTGGACACCCCATTTTTTCCAACAACTCCAACGTTCCCCAGAAGCCCGTTTCCACACAACTCGCCATATTCCTCTACCGCGCTGGCCACTATGGCAACGCTGCAAGCCCCGAAGCCATTGGACACTGGGCTGGTGTCAGTCCAGGAACTGTATTCAACTGCACAAACAGAGTAATGCTTGCTTTGCTCTCGCTACACGACAAAGTTGTCCATTTGCCAACTCTGGAGGAGAGGGAGAGCGCCAAGACCTGGGTAGCTGCGCAGGTTTGCCCAGAGTGGAGCGACGGGTATCTTATGGTGGATGGTACAAAATTTCCTCTATTCCAGCGTCCTGGACTCCACAGCGATACGTGGTTCAACAAAAATAAAGACTATTCTCTTGACTGTCAGGTGAGTCGTCGTTTTTTCTGAGGGTTTGTGGAGCTAACTTTGTGTTAGCTTGTGACGCTGCCGGACTCCCTGCACATTGTCGACTATGCCGTGGGACACACTGGTAGTGTCCATGATTCCTGGGCGTTCCGAAGCATGCGCATATTCAAGGACCATGAACGCATCCTTGCCCCGGGTGAGTGGATATGGGCAGACTCTGCGTATCCCTCCGAGACTTGGAGTGTCTCGCCTTTCAAGAAGCCGATTGGAGGAGAATTAAGTCCAGATCAACGGACATACAACTACCACGTATCCCGGGTATGTCAAACGTGTTTTCTTTTAAATCAATTCTCATAAAATTTAGATTCGGATTCGTTCCGAACATGCCATCGGGCTTCTCAAAGGTCGCTTTCAAGCTTTACGTGAACTCCGGATTCAAATCTCATCATCAAAGCATCATAAATGGGCGATCATATTCATCCGTTCATGCATCATCCTCCACAACCTCATCCTCTGACTAGAAGCGGGGAATTTTGACACCGATTTCCGTGAACAACTTTACGACGCTGGAAGATGGCACGTGCCAAACTATGCCAATGAGGAAGGGGGCGATGATGAACTGCAGCAGGCGCGCCGGCAGGTCGAGACTGAGGGCCAACGCTTTCGCCGTCATCTCATGGCACGCTTGTTTAACAGTCCTACCAGTGGGGCAGGGCGAAGGTAATCGTAGTTTATTGGACTAGTACTACGCATTGTGGTATCGTATTTGTAGTGTTGAACAAACTAGCGAAATATCAAAGAACGAATAGTTCCCACCTCAGATTTGAAAGTTCGAACCCTGGCCAATGGATGGAGTGGAAAAAGAAAAGTTGTTGTCGAAGGCAGAACTGCCAGTGTCCGGCGTTGGGTATACACTTACTTGAGTCGTTGGCCCAAAGCTAGCAGATCCTGGAGAAAAGGACGTGCCACCATCTGTAGGTTGAGGAACCTGAGCCCTGAGCCGAGCAAGCTCAAGCTCGTACTTCATCATCTGCTCCCAGTGCTCAAACTCCTTCTTCTGGTGCTCAAACTCCTTCTCCCGCATCCGTTCCTTGATTACGAGGGCCCTCTCTTCGGCAGTGTACCGTTGACTATTGCATTCATGCTCAGCCTTGAGCTCCATCTTCTGGCGCTTCGCGACAAGAGTGGCGGTCTTGAGTTCGTACAAACCTCTTGCAAGCTCATATAGCTTGGTGTGCTTGCTAACCGATGCCTCCAAGGAACTTTCAACGCATGTACACTTGCTGGAGGAGCCCATTCTTGCTGGCCCACTCTTTGAGCTTTGGCCAGCCGAGCTGGAAACAGATGGCGTCTGGTGTTGCATCAAGAGGTGACTGTATGGCAGTGGTGTGTGGGTAACAGGGGTGTCGACGGGTTGCGCCAAGTCAGGCCCGTTTTCTGGTACATCTAGAGTGAGATCCTGTAACGTCAAGTTAAATGCAATCCAATACAGAGCAACAAATTGACATACCTTCAAGTTGTCGATGCGGTCACTGGCAGTACCAGTCTGCCTCTCATCGGTATGCCGCACACCACCGTCCAACTCCCACAAGCCGTTGACCTCCTCACCACCAATGCCACCTCCACCAACACCACTGGTATCGTCTTGCCCGTTGTCCTCAGGCTGCTTCCCAAACAGGACTCCAAGAGCGTCAGATTCGAGATCTTGGCCAGGCTCAGACGACACCGCGTGAGGATTGAAACTGGGAAGGGTGCGCCAAAACCCATGTAAGCGCTCCCATGCAGGAAAACTGTGTAAAAGTTTTCCTACCCGTATTGTTTAGTCAGTATAGATACATCTGTAATTGCAGTAGGTGTTCGGAGCTGTTCAGAGCCGTTCAAGGACACTCTGAACAGCTCTGAACGCTCCGAACACCTAATTGCATTTACAGATGCTAGTCGATAGCATGCCAGTGAGAGACGCACCTAGGAGATTGCTGAGGTTTTCATCCCTCCGAATCTCGTCAACCGATAGCCCTGCACCAGTCCTCCCGAGCTCTGTGTTAAACTCTCGGTACTTGCGCTTCAAACTTGGAGATATCAGATCACACCCTATTCACAGACAGATATGACGACTTACTGTGTGATCCGATTCTCGACTGCCTTGGCATACTTTTTTGTATCCTCCTTTACCTCTTCACGAACCTTTGGGTCAGCATCAACAGAAAATATGTACAAGGCCATCTTGACATGAAAGGTAGATTTGGAGCCCTTTGCCACACGACGCGGCCGATTTTCTTTCCTTGCGTCGTGTGATGAGTCTGAGAAGAGTCATTGACAGTCCTCGGGATTATCCTCCAGCCAATCGATAAGCCGATCAGTGCGCGCATCATCCCATTGGACCCGTGACCCTTTTTCGTGGGGTTCTTGGGGGTCATCGTTGGCCTCAGGCGCAGGTTTCTTGCCCGACTTGGTGGTGCGCTTGCCAGGTGGTTTGGTGTTGGCCGTGTTATTTGCTCGCACTCTGGGGGACATGAGTGAGGAAAGTGATGGAAAGATGGCCAGAGAGGCAGACACGCGGCCAGGCAGAGACCAAGAGACCAAGAGACCAAACCGCCACGTATCCAAGCACACAGTAAACTAGACTTGCATCTCCGCAAAATAAAACTCCGATTTTGTCATCGCATCCTTCATGAGATCAAGATAATAGCATTAGGTGATGTAGGAGCCCCCACCCGTCCTTAACGCAAAACATGGCATTACTTAATCTATTTTGATTTCCTGATCGAGTTAATTTCCAAAATAAGGATTTCCAAAATGGTATGATAATGAGACAGATAAGTTAACTTTGAAAGACCCTAATATTCACTTTTGTTCTCGAAGTTCTCCTGCGGTCAGCTTTCCCTGCTCGCCGCTCCAAGTCCATTCTGGCTCACCGTAGGCAAGATCTGGACGTCTTTGCGAGTCGCCGTTCAGCTCTTACGGTGTGGAGTTCTGTGCTGCGCTGGATTGAGTGTGAGGGGTGCAGGCAGAGGCGCGCAGCACAGATGGGTGGTTATTGCTATGCGACATGAAATTCCAGTAGTAGTATGAGATAGGGAAGTGCACAGAGATTGGGCGAAAGCGCGAAGCGCTTCTCGATCGAAGAAGAGTGTTCTTGTGGCCGAGGCGAGGTCGCGACGGGTGGGCGGGCCCTCCCGGAGCGACTGGATGAGCGTCGGTGAATACAATGGACCTCTTCATCGGTCCTTTTATACAACAGGGTGCGGCGGGTGGCCCGGGGTGGGGTAATCCCGGTTTTTCAGACCGGTTGGAAAGGTGGGCGGACAGGTGGCGGCACATAAAAGAGGAATGAGCACGTGCCGCTTCGCCCGCTCACTCAAAGACAATGCTCTAAGGCGCTGCTTGTTCCTCGCTCTGCCTTAGACCGGCTAAACTAGTACTCTCCCAGTGTGTCAACGACAGACGTGGAAGCTTGCCTCAGGTCTGTGGACCCATTCATTCGTCTCTTGCAGAAGTAACGTATATATGTAGGCTTTTGGAAGAACGCGACAACTTCATCTCACAAATTCAAACCTTTCGAGGTTCCAACAGCTTTCTGACTTCTCCGTCGTTCGACACCCTGCCTCGTCTGGTCATGGTGCTGTCGTTATCATAAACGACACCGTGTGGCGCTCTGACATTCTGATCCTTCTTCACAACACGTCTCCCACCTCCATCCCAACCCCTGATGATTTCTACGACCGTGCGAGCACATTAAAGGACAGGTCTCTGGATCGACACAGATATGGGCTCGGTTGAAGTCATTACGATGAGACCTTTGCCTCTGTTCTCGCGGAGCTTTACAAGCTCTTTGGAGAACCCATTATCGACCGACTCCGTCATCTGAAAGTCCCGGATCTGGCGGTTCCCGGCGTCTGTTTTTTGTTCCCTTCCTCTCCATGCCATGGGTCCAATCTCATCAGATGACGACGGTGCGATGTGCTATCTCTTGGATCTCTGCATATGTTCCTATATCCCAACGCTGTCCGCACTCGCGATCTTCGGATTGACCTTCCATACTTCTTGTGGTACAGCCCGACTCGGCGACACGGGCCGATGTTTCCGTCACCGATGACAAAGCGTTCTAGTTCAACGTTGTCAGGCATTACTGTATCCGCTATCATTTCCTTTCCTTCCCACCATCTCCTCGGATCTCGTTCTGCCTCAAGATTTCACGCGCACGCTTTAGCACGAGTACTGCAGTTTGCAGTTTTCCATCGCGTCGTCTTTATCTTTCTCATTATTTTATTGAATACCGCCACTTTCTTACTACGTGTCCGTCTGCGAGTATGCTGGTAATAATACATATTACACACTCGTCGTGAACTTTCTTTTTCCATTTGATCGTAGCACCAAACGGGTGGCTCCGTGTCCGCGCCATGAAGCGCGTGTATGAGCTTGGTGAGGGAAGGGATTCAAGAGAGGGATGGGGAGGAGTGCAACAAGCATCGAAAAGACTAGATTGAGTCTAAAGTAAACCTTCAACATACAGGCTGGTCGTGAGCAACTTGGAACTATTCTGGCAGATGAGAGAACCCGAGCAAGGTCCCTTCAAGTTAGATACCCCCGAGAATAACAAGGATGCGTCGATAAAGGCAGACACATGAGGAAGAAGAAAGAGAAAGACCACTAAGGTGCGCGAGGCCACCATCGTCCCTATCTAGTGAGAGTCAAAGTCAACTCAAAATTCGTCCACTCGCTTTGTTCAACCAAGCAAGGCTAAAATGGTCAGCGGGCTGTCTTCGCTTTCGTCAATAGGAGGGCGAGGGGTTGTCGACCCAAATACGATCGACATGGCGGTATGATGCTGGACAAGATCAGTATCATCGCTCACAGCACGTCCACAGTGCATGGATGGAGTCCCCGTATGGACCAACCCCCAAAGCACAAATATTACCTGTGTTTTCTCTCTCCCTTTTGTCCCTCCAAGACGGGTGGCTCCATCGTTTTTACGTGCTATCCAGCGCGTACACAAGTTCGGGGGTTCAAACAGGGGGAGAGAGACAGACGACCGGAGACTCGATTGAGGACGAAAGGGGAAGGGTGGATAAGGCGGCGGCGAGTGTGGGTTACGATCTGGATCAGGAAAGCGCGGAGCGTTGAGAGCCTGCTGCGTCCAGGACTTGAGTGGGACTGCGTCGGAGCAGAAGCCAAGCGGGTGGTTAAGCAGAGACGAAAGCGTGGGGGAACGAGCGAGGTGGCCAAGCAGCGGTGTGAGAGCCGAGGGCGACGGCACGATTGACTAGATCGAGTAAGAGTGAAAAGTGGAAAAATAGCGAGACGGCGTCAGGTCGGGAAAAGGGTGAATGAGGACGTGGCTGAGCGAACGAGACGAGGAGGACCAACGGAAACTCCGAGATGAATGGATCCATGGAGTTCAACCAGGATGTTTTCAACTCGCAACCTGGTGTAGCCGAGAGAAACTGCAAAAGGAAAATAGGGGATGACGACACGGCGCAGATACCGTACAGTCTTACGGGATCCATAGTAGTCGGTGGCCAAAATACACAAAAACACCTAAGCTCAAGCCTGCAAGTTAGGACAAAGGACGAGAAATGGGGATGCGGACAGACACGCCAGCCCCAGAAAAAGGAGTTGTTGTAAATCAGGTGGTAGAAATACAGTAACGGGTGGTGGATCCAAGGAAGGGTCGGTCAGAAGACAGCTTGAGAACGTGGGACGGGTCTACCGGCGGCTGGCAGCGAATGAGGCAATTGGTCGGTGAAGCCTACGCTTTACGACCCAACCTCCCGCTCCTTTCATGTGTAATGTTGGCTGCACATCGACCACTGCCTCTAGTCGACCTCCGGCTCGTCTGGTTTATTTTTCTTTGGTGGCGGTTCCCTTGGGCTAGGATAGACTTCCGAGAATATTGGCTATGCTTTCCTTGTGCCCTTTCTATTCTTCTATTTGATACACGTGTTCAATGCGAGGTATGTTTTTCAGCGTGTTGCGGATACCCAAATACTCAGACTGGTCGTCGTAAAGGGACCCATCTCTGACTCGCCCCCAATAGCCCAACTCGTTGTCTCACTTGGCATTCCGATTCTCGAGTGTTTAAAGCATGGCCAACGTACTAGGTACATCCCTGATATCCCCGCCTTTCCGGACCCGTCCTGTGTCTCAACTAATTAATCGCTTACAGAATCTATGTCTATCCACGAAATCGATTCCTCTATCATACATCATCAGCAAATTCTCGCTATATCACCTCTACCTGACTTTCTTCGCCTTCAGTCCCATATTTTCCTAGCCTCAATGCAATTCTTGCGACACATGCGGTCAGATCAAAAGGAAGACCTCGACGAGTCAATTGTTCATTTGACTAAATCGATACTCCTCGCACCCCTTTTGTGGCTACAATACGGTCCGGTCATCTTTCAAATTTTGTTCGTCCTCGCCGACGCACTTCTCAAGCGCTCGATAGTGTTCAACCAGCCAGAAGATGCTATTTCTGCAACTAAATACCTCCGCCATCTCCGAGACCAGCCTCACGCAACCCTCGAGTTCCCGCGCCATGCGGTCACAAATTCCCTCATGCGTGCGTTGGCATTTCTGGTGAAGTTGGAAGCTAGCAACGTAGTGCAGAACATAGAGGAGATGACAGTCCTCTTCCACGAACTCCTCACCGAGGATGCCCCCGAAGGCGACGTCACTCTGTCCAGCACTCTCCTTGCCGGAATTTATTTTTCCTATTCCCATCTGTGGACCCTGGATCAACCATTAACTCAAATTATTGAGTGCCTGCGACTGGCGAAGATGTGCAAACCAGAACTGCGACTCGTTCAATCCGACCTTGCCTTTTGTCTCTGCGTTCGCTATAGTATGGCTCTTGTGAACGATGATTATGAGGAGGCTGCGTCCATCGTGGATAAATCCATTGCCTCCAGTTCCCCCGGAGATATTCAGGACGAACGCGTAGCCATAGTTCAAGAGTTTGTGGCAGCGATGGCGATGCTCAGAGCGATGACCCACCGTACCCCGGAATATTCAGGGGAGGCAATGTATCGCGCTTCTGTCATTATCAGCTCAGATCCTGTTGGGCATGATTTTCGTCCTTTGTTAAATAGGTACTGGGAATCCATTGCGGAGGATCGTTTTGGTTACTTTGGTCCCGTTGAAGGCCACGAAGCACGTCCCAAGATGTCTCAGCCAGAGCCAGAGGTGTACATTGGGGACTCTGTACATAGAGCGGAAGTCATTCGGATGATCGAGAACACAAAGCTCCTTGAAGGACTTCTCTCTGGGATCCGCAATAACGACATAACGAACATCGATGAAGTTCTCAAATTGGGCCGAACCATAATTACTTCATCTATTCCAATGCATCCGCTTGCGTCGTCACTTTTCGAAGTATTCGGAGATTTGCTCTTTGAAGCATTTCAGCGCACAAAGAAGATCGAGTACCTTAACGAGTCGATTAGCACACGTCGTCAATTGTTTGGGCGCCCGTCACTGCAATCCAACCGCGTCAAGTCAACCCGGAGGCTTGCCGCCACTTTGCTCGCCCGCTTCCAAGTCCTGGAGTCCCTTCCAAGTCATCGTACGCAAGACCTGGATGAAGCGCTGGAACTACTCTCCCTGTGTGCCAACGACAGAGATGAGAACTTTCTCGATCGATTCCGTTTTGCATGCTATTGGGCATCTCTTTCGCGATTTACCCGACACCACTCCGTCTCCACAGCGTACGAGACCGCCGTCTCGCTGATGCAATACACCCCGCTATTTGCGCCAACTTTGCAGCTACAGCACGTCACTCTCGCAAACACGGATACTGACTATCATAGACTTCCATTGGACTATGTCTCGTATCAGGTCGACCTGCAACAACTCGAGGAGGCGATTAAGACTCTCGAAAGAGGGAGAGCCTTACTCTGGTCCGAGATGCGTCACCTTCGTACTTCGATCGATCAACTTATGCAGGCACACCCACAATTAGCTCACAATTTTGCAGCAGTCAACCGAGACCTCGAGGAGCTCACCAAGTCCATCCCACCGAGCCACAAATTAAGCGTCGATGATGGCGCAACTGACGATTCCAGGGCGGTGGACCCATTCGGTCGTTTTCTGCTGAAGCAGCGTGGTCTTTTGAAGGAACGCGACAACCTCATTTTGCAAATTCAAGCCTTGCCGGGCTTCCAAAGCTTTCTGACATCTCCGTCATTCGACACACTTCGTTCTGCCGCCTCGTCTGGCCCTGCCGTCATCATAAACCACTCCAAATGGCGCTCTGACATTTTGATCCTTCTTCACGACGCGTCTCCCTCCCTCATTTCAACCCCTCACGATTTCTACGACCGTGCGACCGCATTAAAGGACAAGTTATTGAACTCCCGAAATAAATACGGGCTCGATTCGAGTCATTACGATGAGACCCTTGCCTTTGTCCTCGCGGAGCTCTACAAACTCGTTGGAAAACCCGTCATCGACAGATTCCATCAGCTAAACGTACCAGAACAGTCCCGGATCTGGTGGTGCCCGACATCCGTCTTCTGCTCCCTTCCTCTTCATGCCATGGGCCCAATCCCATCCGATGACGGCGAGATGCGCTATTTCTTGGATCTCTACATCTGCTCTTATACCCCAACTCTGTCCGCACTCATCCAATCTCGTGATCGTGATTCCGGTTCGCGATCTCTGGACCGACCTTCCCTACTTCTTGTTGCGCAGCCTGACCCAACTATTCCAACTGTGGGAGGCGAGATCAAAGTCGTTCGGTCTCTCGATACCAAGGTGACGAGTCTCCTCTCAGAGGCCGCAACACCTGCCACAGTCATCGACGGCTTCCGTAACCACCAATTTGTCCACTTCGCGTGTCACGGTACATTGGAGGCTGGCAAACCATTCGAGGCTGGATTCGAACTTCACGGAGGTGAGCGCCTGACGCTCCTCGAGATCGTACGCTCGGATCTGCCCACTGCCGAATTCGCATTTCTCTCTGCTTGTCACACAGCTGAGGTGACCGAAGGAAGCGTTGTTGACGAGGGACTGCACCTCGCGGCTGCGGTACAGTATTGCGGGTTCCGCAGTGTGGTCGGGACTATGTGGGCGATGGCGGACGTAGATGGACAGGACCTGGCGAAACAGTTTTACAAGGCGTTGTTCTCTACTTCGGAAGGAGAACAGGGGATACCGTATCACGAGAGATCTGCGAAAGCGCTCCGGTTCGCGGTGAAGAAGTTGCGGAGGAAGAGACGGATGACGCTAGAGAGATGGGTGAACTTCGTTCATTATGGTGCGTGACCGGGGGTCATTGGCCCAGGTGAGTAGTTAGATTGGTTGGACATGACTATCGTGCTTACTTCCTGTCCGTAACAGTGCACGTCGTCGTTCTCGATGCCGGTCTCAGCACGGTACTTCGTCTTTGGTTACAATTCCCTTGTCCTTGAATCATTTTTTTGTCTTTGCGATCCTGTGTTGCTCAACTCCCGCTTCCCTCGTGTTCCTCCTACACCTCATACCCCTCTCCTAACTCTCTAATGTTTCCCTTTTGTATTCACTGCTCGTATTCTTTCGTGTTTGATGCTTTTCACGACGGGTCTCTACTTTTCCTACTTACATCTACCGTGCGTAGATACGGGCTGGCATGTATTCAAGACTTGCGCTTCGTCATTACCACCGTTACTCGTCTCCATTACTTGAAGTCGGTTCAGAACGGATACTCTAAGCTTGAAGATTGCGACGCCGTCGCATTCGCCATTTCGTCGCCACTTTCACCTTTATCGCTCTACTTCTGAGCTTTGAAATTGTTCTGGCTAACTTACTGCAGCGAGTACAGTGACAGACAGGAGGAAGCGTAGATAGTAGTAAGGGAAAAGATAATAGGAATAACGATCAAGGCGGACACGGACACGGAGACATGGACACGAACGCAGACGGAAGTCGTTAACGCAAGTTATCTCCCTTTTCATAAGCGAGCCTAGGTGTATGCATAGGGCCTAGGAATCGGGAAGCTAAGTAATGTATCGTTTCGGGCTCAGTGGGGACATCACCTGTGATGAAAAATCCCCCCTCGTGTTCTTTGTGACCGCGCGCGATACGGGTGGCACCATCGTTTGCATGTACTAAGCAGCGCGTTCTTATGTACTGTGACAGGTGATTCGAAAAGAGGGACGGAGTCGAATGAGGAAAGCACGGGAGAAGTAGAGAAGGTAGGTGCGAGTGCAGGCAGGGATCAAGAAGGCAGAAAGCCTTCTGCGTCCGGGGCTTGAGTGGGGTGGCCTACCCAAGTGGAAGCCGGACAGACGATGAAATGGAGATGGAGGCGTGTGGCAACGAGCGAGGAAGCAGAGCAGCGACGCGTTGGAGTGCGAAGGCGCGAGCCGAGTGAGTGAGCTTAGAAAAGTAGAGGGGGGCATTGAAAAGACGAATGCAAGCGTCGGGTGTGTTGGAACTATGACGCGTGAGACACAGTCGAGGACGATGGACAAGCACTTTGCTACTTACGGATTTGCGGAGTTAAACTAGGGTGCCTTCGACTTAGGTCCTGGCATGGCATGGCCGAGAGAATCGCACAAGAAGAATATATAAGGGAATGGTGACGCGGCGGGGATATCTTCGGGCTGAGTCGGGCGAGCTTGTGCTTTGGTGCATTTTTAGCCGATGGCAAAAAGTGCACCAAAGCACCTAAGCTCGTTTCTAGTGAGGAATAACGACAGAGTAGTCGAAGAGAGGTCAGAAAACCAAAGGAAAAGGGCAAGACAATTCTGCACAATATTATCGTATGACGACCCCGAACACGTGCATTACAGTACCGTAGTTTCACGCACCGGAGGCTGACTCTAAACGGAACTTTGAAAGGGATCCACGTCTTCATCCTACAAGGAATGAAGCTATGAAGGGTCGACAGATGTGACGAATGATGGACTAAGAGGTCGACGACGGGGACTCTCACCGCCGCAAAACAACTCAAAACACCACTGCAGAACGTTGGCACCTCGCAACCTTCTAAAGCAGTGGCACATGTCCTACCTGGCCCGACCCTCATGAATTCAAGTTAACCTCGTGTCAGGTCCAGCTGACCTGCTGCAGTGTTGGTGTTGTCTTTGGTGGCGGTTCCCGGGTTGTTACCATGGGCTAGGACAGACGGTCGTTGTGGCTGGTAACCGGTAACTTCTTACACATGCGCAAGGCGTTGTGTGTTGGCATTTCCCAGCGTGTTACCAGTCCGTGGTCGTCAAAGCGGGACCCATTTGTGACCCTTACCTTTCCTTCGCCCCAAATAGCCCAACTCGTCGCTTCATCAACCTGTGGTTTACGTTCCGATTCTCGAGAGTTTGGGATGGCCGACCTAGGTAAGTCATTGTACCCTCTCAACCGTTCCACGTTCCACGCCTGTACTGTACGAACGGTCTCTCAATGAATTGTCCACAGGAGACATTCCCGGTCCGGCTACCAAGCGACGCCTCGACGAGGCAGTTCTTCGTCTGACCAAATCGATACTCCTCCAACCCCCTTCGTCGCTAGAACATGGTCAGACGACCCCTCAAGCTTTGTTCGCCCTCGCACAGGCACTTCTCACCCGCTCGAATGCGTCCAAACAGCCCAGAGATGCCATTTTCGCAGCTACATTCCTTCTCCACCTTCGGGGCCAGCCTCGGGGAGCGTTCGGAGTCCCACCCCATCGTGTCACATCATTGCTCTTGGACGCGTTGGTCCTTCAAGTGAGGTTCAAAGCTGGGAACGTGATGAGGAACATTAGGGAGATGGCAGTCCTTTACTGCGAACTCCTTGCCTCGGATGCATTGGAAAGTGATACAACTTGCTGCATCCTACTCATATGTGAAGTGATCTTGTCCAATATCCGTCCAGGGGTCCCGGGTCAACCATTAGATCAAGTTGTCGATTGCCTGCGAGCTGCAAGGAAGCACAAACCCGATCTGCGCGTGGCTTGCTACACCCTCGCCTTTTCTCTTTGCATTCGCTATTGCATGACCTTTGCGAATGGTGATTATGAGGAGGCTACATCACTCTACGATGAAGTTATCACTTCTGGAAACAGTCAGGATACATTCGTACCGCTAGCTCTACAGCAGGTTACAGCGCTAGCGATGTTCCGATCGAAAGCGCACCGGACCCCAGAATATTTCGAGGAGGCAATATATCGCGCTCGTGACGTTTCCAGCTCATCTCCTAGCAGTTTTCCACCACTTCTTCGTACTGCTGTCAATGACGCCTTGCGAGACACCAAAAAGGAACGTTTCCGTTACTTCGGTTCCATAGCTGGTCTCGGACCGCGTTCCGGAGGTTTGCCGCTATCCCAGCAACTGGCGTTGGAAAAAGATAACACTCTTGAAGCCGATCGGATGAGCAAGAAGGTACAGTTCCTTGAAGGACTCCTCTCCGAGTTTCACAGTAACAACGTAACGGATGTCGAAGGAGCTATTGAAAATGGCCGGACGATCCTTACTTCGTCTGCTCCAAGTGATCGGTATGCATACTGCCTTCTTTCATTATTTGGCCCGATCCTCTTCGAGGGATTCAAGCGCACAAACTTCGAGAATATCGAGTACCTCGATGAATCGATTGGCGCATATCGTCGAATTCTTGAATATCCGGACGCACGAAACTTCCGCCCATTGACACATAGTTTACTCGCCCTGGCTTTGCTCACTCGTTCTGTGTGTTTTCCGGGTCACCGTATGCAAGACCTGAATGAAGGGATGGGGTTATTCTCCCAGTGTGCGAACGACAGACATGCAAGCTTGACTCATCGATTTCGCTGTGCGTGCTTGTGGGCTTCTTTTGCGCGGCTTCACCGTCACCCCTCCCTATCAACTGCATATGAGAGCGCTATGTCGTCAATGCAAAACAATCTGCTTTTTGCACCAACTTTGCAGCTACAACATGCCACTCTCGCCGAGTCATCTGCCATCTTTCATGTGATGCCGCTGGAATATGCCTCGTATCAGGTCGACCGGCGTCAACATCTGGAAGCGATTGTAACTCTTGAAAGAGGGAGAGCCCTGCTTTGGTCAGAAATGCGTCACCTTCGTGCGCCGATCGATCAACTTCTGCAGGTACACCCACAATTAGCACACAGGTTTGCAGCCATCAACCGAGACCTCGAGGAACTCACCAAGTCCGTCCCTCCGAGCCACGAATTAAGCATCGATGATGGCGCAGCCGATGGCCTCAGGGCAGTGGACCCATTCGGTCGTCTCCTGCTGAAGCAACGTAAGCTGTTGAAGGAACGCGACGACCTCATGACGCAAATTCAAGCCTTGCCGGGATTCGACAACTTTCCGACATCTCCATCGTTCGACGCACTTCAATCTGCCGCCTCATCTGGTCCTGTCATCATCATAAACCACACCTTTTGGCGTTCCGACATTCTGATCCTTCTTCAGAACGTGCCTCCCTCCCTCATCTCAACCCCTCGTGATTTCTACCACCGTGCAAGCGCATCAATGGACAAGTTATTGGACTCACGACAAAAATACGGGCTTGACTCAAGTCATTACGATGAGACCCTTGCCTTTGTCCTCGCGGAGCTCTACAAACTCGTTGGAAAACCCGTCATCGACAGACTCCACCAGCTAAACGTACCAGAGCAGTCCCGGATCTGGTGGTGCCCGACATCCGTCTTTTGTTCCCTTCCTCTCCATGCCATGGGTCCAATCCCATCCGATGACGGTGAGACGCGCTATTTTTTGGATCTCTACATCTGCTCCTATACCCCGACGCTGTCCGCACTCATCCAATCTAATCGTGATTCCGGTTCGCGATCTTTGGATCGACCTTCCCTACTTCTTGTGGCACAGCCTCACCCGTCTCTTCCAACTGTGGGGGGCGAGATCCAAGCCGTCCAGTCTCTCGATATCGAGGTAACAAGTCTCATCTCGAAAGCCGCGACACCTGCCTCAGTCGTCGACTGCTTCCGTCACCACCAATTTGTTCACTTTACTTGTCATGGTACACTGGAAACTGGAAAACCATTCGAGGCCGGATTCGAACTTTACGGAGGCGAGCGTCTGACGCTCCTCGAGATCGTACGCTCGGATCTGCCCACTGCCGAATTCGCATTTCTCTCTGCTTGTCACACAGCTGAGGTGACCGAAGGAAGCATCGTTGACGAGGGACTGCACCTTACGGCGGCGGTACAGTACTGCGGGTTCCGCAGCGTGGTCGGGACGATGTGGGCGATGGCGGACGTAGATGGACGGGACCTGGCGAAACAGTTTTACAAGGCGTTGTTCTCTACTTCGGAAGGAGAACATGGGATTCCGTATCACGAGAGATCTGCGAAAGCGCTCCGGTTCGCGGTGAAGAAGCTACGGAGGAAGAGACGGATGACGCTGGAGAGATGGGTGAATTTCGTTCATTATGGTGCGTGACCGGGGTCATCTGTGAGTAGTTGGGTTTATTGAATATGACTATCGTGCTTACTGCCTGTCCATCACAGCGTACTGGCTGGCCAGTAAAACACTCCGCATTCCCGCACCGCACCGCTCTAGCGGACCGGACTTTCCCGCGCTTCGACCGATTCTGCCTGTTTCCCTCTGGCTTTACGACCTCGCTTGGTTGCTCTCTGGACGCCATTCTGAGTTTAGATCTGTTTCTGTGCTTACTTGTATAATACCTTCTGTATCTACTCTCCCTTTCGCCAGTTAATTTAGTTCTCCCCCTCTGGGCTTAGGGATCAGTTAGCCTCGTTCCCCGCGTTTTCCAGCGTGCCGCACCCTCGTGTTCCCTTAGCAACTTTAGAGGGACGTTTCCCCAGTCTAGGCGAACCTCTTTACGAAGTTACGTGTCCCACGAAGGCTTGCACGACCGGCAGCGCGGCTTCACGCCTCCCTGAACCCAGGGCAGCTCGGGTTGTTCGCGCAGTGTCCCGGTGCGCAGGGGCAACCCAGCTCGTCACCGTAACAGTGCGTATCGTCGTTCTCGAGGCCGGTCTCAGTACGGTACTTCGTCTTTGGTATTCTACAATTCCCTTGTCCTCGGATCTTTTTTTGTCTGCCCTACGCGATCCCGTGTTACCTCCACTCCCACTTCCCTCCTCCTACACTCCAAAGATGTCTCTACTGTTTCCCTTATACGCTCGGTGTTCGTGTTCTCCCGCGGTTGATGTTCTCCACGACACACTCTCCACTTTCCCTACTTACCTCTACTGTGCTTAGATACTATATTTAAGGCCTGCGGATCCGTTACTGAATATAATCATCGCTGCTACCGGTGTCTGTCGTTCGAAGTCGGATCAAAAGAAGGGACACTCTAAGCTTGAAATTGCAACGCTCCTGCCTTCGTCAAATTATTGTTCCCTTATCGTTCTACTTTTGAGCTTCGGTATCGTTCCCGTTAACTTACACGAATATTACTTGCGTTGAAAAGTCTTTCCTCGTGTCCTTTGTGATCGTGCGCGGGACGGGAGGCTCCATTGTCCGTACCTGCTATGCAGCGCGTGCGTGTGTTCGGTGACAAGAGACGACTCAAAGGGATGGGGTCGAGTGAGACAAGCGGCAGAAACTAGATCTCTGAAGGAAGGAGCGGATGTGAATGCAGTTAGGGACGAAGAAGGCACGGAGCGGAGCATTGAGAGTGTGCGGCGTCCGGAACTTGAGTGGGGTCGCACCTGAGCAGAGTGGGACAGATGGTTAAACGGAGTCGGAGGCGTGTGTGGTGACGCGTGGGGCAACTTAACCGGGTGAGAGTGAGCGAGAACTTGGAAAGATAGCGAGGTGGCGTTGAAAAAGAACGAATGCAAACATCGTAACTTTCAGAAATATTAATACAACGAGTAAGTTGCGGACGTGGACGATGGACAGACACTTTGCGACTCATGGATTTGCGGAGTTCAATAGGGTGTCTTGCACTCCTTTACTATCGGGCTGCAAAAGCAGGAACATTGCCCATGCTGAAGTTTTTGAAGTTTTCTTTCTCCATTGTGTTCCTCGTAATAAAAGTCAACAGGGATGGGGGGAGAGGGAGACAAATGGACAGTGACTAGAGTGAGAAAGAAAGGGGAGGAGCAGAGAATGTAGCAGCGACTCGGAGTGCAGGCGGGGATCAGGAAAGCGTGGAGCGTTGAGAGCTTGCTGCGTATGGGGCTAGAGTGGGGTTGCGCCCGAGTAGCGGTATGCGAGAGCCGATGGCGATGGCGTGATCGACTAGACCGAATAAAAGTGAGGAGACAGCGATGAAAGGACCAAGGTGAGCGTCGGGATATCGGGACTAAGACGCTAAACGTGGCTGAGTCGAAAGAAACGAGGAGGACGGGGCGGAAACTCCGAGATAAACGGATTTATGGAGTTCATCTATGTGGTTTCGACTTGCAACCTGGTGTAGCTGAGAGAAATTGCAAAAGGAAAGTAAGGGAATGACGACAGGGCGTAGATACAGTCTTGCAGGGTAAATGGTAGTCAGTGGATTTTGAAATACACAAAAACACCCTAATAGGCTCAGGCCTGCAAGTTAGGATAATGCAGGGAATAAGGACGGAGAGACGGGGATTGGGACAGACACAGCAACACGGCATGGGGTCTAAGAGTGAACAAATGAAAGTGAAAGTGAGCACAGGAAGCACTGGCAGGCACTCCGGTATTGCGGTCGAGAACGTGTGTACTAGTATCACAGTTGATACGGAAGCGTCCAACGAGAGCTTGGAAGGGGACCACACGCATTAACGCAATATTAACGAGTCATTGGCAATCAGGTAATGGAACACAGTGACATGTCAAAGAGGTTAGGAGAGATGCATATGTCGGAAAATTCGGGAAGGGGGTTATAAGGTCTTATAATGATTTAATGTAATATAATAGTCCCCAGAATTTATAACCATTGTCAGCAAGGGTGCTTTTATTATAAACAAGATTATAAATAGGATCTTAATTATACTTGTAAGGGGGTTATAGAGCGGTTATGGTCATATTATGATTATGTAACCTCTTCTTGTGTTATCTTATAATCAAAAACCTTATTATAGAGCCCTTATAATGATGCCATAATATACCATAATATGAATCGATTATAAAGCGCTCCCGAATTTTCCGACATATGGGATTGGGCAGAGGGCCCTGACCTCATCTCCCCACCCTCTGCCCTCACGACGTGTCACATGCCGTGCACGTTGTCCACTTGTTTACACGCTCGCACCAGGGCCTGGGCCTCTCATCACCTGGGCCCCTTAACCCCCCTTGACCCTGACCGGCTTCCTTGGAAGGTGCCATCCAGTCGTTACCCTTTGCGTCTGTTCAACCCTTTGCCGCGGTGCCTGCTGTTGTGTTTCTGGGCGCCGTGAGGCCACTTGTACCACCCAGTTTCTTTACTTCTACTTATCATACCTACCTTCTCCTTCTCGTCTCCCCGTTCCTACTTACCTCAGATTTTCGGCGCAAGACAACCGGACTTATTAGGGCCTTAAGTGGTTCCAACTCCGTTTACTGTTATACGGTAGTTTGTCTTTTTGTCGTTCGTGGTTTGCATCGGGCGGTTCTGGAGTTTACATACAGAGTAGTAAGGTTGGGGTAGAGACCGTTCTTGTACTAAGTACTGCCGCGGAATACAAATGGTTCAAAAAAAAAAAAAAAAAAAAAAAAAAAATTGGGCAGAGGGGACGGGTCGCGTGACTCGCGTCCGGTCGACGCAGACAGCGGAGACCAATACTGGGAGAAATGTCTATTGCGTGGCGGTGAAGACTCGGAGCATCTTCCACTCCTTTCACAAGGTAATTTTGTCCTGGTGTAATGTTGGTTGCACAGCTACTACTGCCTCTGGTCGACCTGCTCGTCAGATTGGTGCTATCTTCGCCTCCCTTGAGCTGGGACCGAGGCTGGGACAGACTTCTATGTGTGAGTCAGAGAATATTGGCTATACTTTCCTTGTGCGTCTTACCATCTTACCATTCTTCTATTTGATACGCATGTTCAAGGCGTGGTGTATTTTTCAGCCCGTTGTGAACGCCCAAATACTGGTCGTCGTAAAGGGACCCCCTCAACTTTCTTTCGCCCCCAATAACCCAACTCGTCGTCTCACTTGGCATTCCGATTCTCGAGTGTTTACTGTAACATGGCCAACGTAGTACTAGGTAAGTCCCTGATACCCTCCCAGCAGTTCTGGGCCCGTTCTGTGTCTCAACCAATTACAGAATCTATGTCTATCCACGAAATCGATTCCTCCATCGCACGTGTTCAGCAAATTCTCGCTATATCACCTCGATCTGAACCTCTCCGCCTCCCCTTCCTTCTTTTTCTGGTCTTAAAGCAGTCATTGCGATACACACGTTCGAATCAAAAGGAAGACCTCAACAAATCAATTTTTCATTTGACCGAATTGATACTCCTCGGACCCCTTGCATGGCTAGAATACGGTCCATGCATCTTTGAAGCTTTGTTCATCCTCGCCGACGCACTTCTCAAGCGCTCGATAGTGTCCAAGAAGCCCGAAGATGCTATTGTTGCAACTAGATACCTCCGCCATCTTCGAGGCCAGCCTCTGGCAGCCCTCAGCTTCCCGCGCATTGCAGTTACAAGATTGCTCCTGCGTGTGTTGACATTTCAGGTGGTGTTGGAAGCCAGCAACGTAGAACAGAACATCGAAGAGATGCATCGGGAAAACCCTACCCCAAGGGGGGGGCGGGATGGGAAAATTTGACATCCAGTCCGGTTTTGTCTTTTAGGAGCTTTTAGGGGCTTTCTGATCCCCCCCCCCCCCCTCCAACCATATATGGTATGTGTATGTCACATATTTATGTTTCGCAAAAATTTGTAATATGTTTAAGTCACGTGTCGTAGAATTTATGTAGACTACATCCGACGACGGCGTCGATTCGTCCCACCTGCGCAGCTATCGCAAGCCCAATTTTTGGGTGCAAAGTCATAATCCATACACGTTTGATGGAACTGGTGGCCGTGTGAGCATGAACGAACCAGAAAGCAAGACAGAAAAGACAAGGAAAGGGAAGAACAAGACGAGAACGCACCCAGACTGTCTCACACCCAGGAACTCGACACTTCATCACATTTACTCCTGTATTGATCTCGTAGTCGGTAATCGTAACACCACACGTACACATGTTCAAACTGAGGACATTTGCTTTCCTCAGCCGACGTCCTCGACCACTGACAGCCGGTTCAGGCAATGCACCACTTGGACTCGGCGGCCCTGGAAGATGTGATAGGGGGGCCAAGGTGGGAATGGCCAGTGGCACGTCTTTCACCGCAGTCGATTCAGGTGGTTGGGCGATAAGATCTGAAGGCTGTGTGCTTGGTTGCGTGCTTGACTTGAGGGCCTGCGCTTGTGCCTGCGCAGATGATTCTTGGGGTGTGGTGGTAGATTTGAGGGCGGATATGGACGATTCGATGGGCAGTATGTTTAATCCATGAGTGTGCGCAGTTTTGAGTGCAATCTGTGGAGCAGGAGTCGGCGACGGAGGCGGAGACACGCATGCGTTTGGATACCAAGTCGGAGACGACGGAGGGGCTATCAAATAGGGATCAGCCTACCAAGTCTGTATTATGAAGGAAATACCGTACTTGGTTCGATTTCTTCGTCGTCATCATCTCGGTCACCATCGTCATCACCATCGTCACCGCCGCCGTCACCATCGTCATCGTCGGACTCCCGCTCCGGGTCCCACTCCATTGCGTCCTCTGGAGGATCGCTAGGGTCGCCACGGAAGTCGACATCGTGCGCACCTGAGTCGTCCTCTTGATTTTCTTTGTCGCCTGTACCCGATCTAGTTAAGAAGGAAACTTAGTCCGAGAGTGAATCCTCGAACAATATCAGACTCACCGGAGATAAAGCTGGGCACGGTGTGCCTCCGAGACGACAAGCGACGGTATATTCTTTGGCTTTGTTTTGCGTTGCTTCTGGGCCTTGAACCGTGAATTCCAGACCTTTCGCATACCATCTTTCTCAGATTGAGACAGACAAATCGTGATGGGGAAGTTGTCCGGAGATTGGATGCGATGTTGCTCTCGAAAGTGTGCATGGAGACTGTACGTCCATACAGCAGGACTATCGTCAGGACAACGGGGGCAGATGATCGGAACGTTCGAGCAAGGAGACGCCTCAGAAGAAGTGGAGGCAGTAGCGTAGTTGAAATGTGTCATGTTGATGCATTTTGACTTTTTGCGGTCCACCGAGAAGCTTCCAGCAGTTCCGCGGGCCTTCCTTAGGTAGATCTGGCACATTAGAGCAGGGCGAAGACACAGGCCACAGAGCTCTTCGGAACTATCAAGCAGACCGTCGTGAAGGATGTGCACGCCCATATGTTCAAGGACGCGTTGTCCATTCTTCCGGTTCACGGTCGACCCACATCTCGAGCAGCCTTGACTGTTTGTTTCGAAGTAGTTGGTAAGTTTTTCGTCGCACACAAAGCACGCCATCCCTAAATAAAGTCACTACATGAGAATGAGAATAGTTAATATATGGTCCCAACATACCATCGAAGCGGTAAGGGAAGAATTCTGTGCGTCTCAGCACTGGCAAGCTTTGGTAGTCCTGTGACCGAAGGTCTTGAAACAGGCTACAGGAAAGAGTCACCAGAAAGCTGCCTTCAAAGAGAAATGTCGGCTTTCTGGGTCTTAGAATCGAAATCGCAGGATTCAGTGAGTGGACATATCGACCATCGATGTTCTCGCAATTCGCCTCCATTTGCATGGACCAGCACCAGTCATGTACGCGTGTTGGATCATCTTCGACTGTCGCAGGAACAAGGCGCAGGAGCTGGCAGTCTACCTTAGCAGTCGGGTCGGCGAGAAGGTGGACGGCGAGTTCGTCAAGGTTGGATTGGGACGCAAACCGAAGTCGATTAACCTGGGCCACAGCCAGGACGACAAGTGTACCACACCGGACAAGTAAAGCGACTGGATTGCCAACGCGAAGAGTAGGCCCCAAAGTAGTGTCGTCGCAAGGCGTGATTGAGCCAGACCAGGAGTCAGACTCAGCGGTGCCAGCGGAAGTTGGACCAAAGCATGGTATGTTCTGTACGCGCCGCAACCGATCTGTCGATGACCGAGTGGTACGAGAGGCCATTCGATGGCGGAGGGCCTTCGCTTTCGATGTTTTCTGGCCTTGTATAAAAATTGTGGAGTCGACGTTATTTCTTGGCATTTCGTCGGCAATTGCATCCTCCAAGTCCCCGTCGTGCGTGTAAGAGAGGGGCAAGGAGAGGGTTGTTCGAGTATTGTTCGCATTTTGCATGGCGTCGGAAGGAATGTGCTCAGTTCCCTCAGGATCGAGGCTGGAAGCAAAGTCATCGGTGTTGTCTTCGCTGTCGTGTTCTTGGTCACGTTGATTTACAAGTAATGTACCAAGTGGAGATAACATATCGATATTGGGAGCGCCCTCTGCCAAGAGTTGCTCGAAGACGCGTCCAGCGCCAGGGATACATGTGATCGCCTGCTGACGTCCCAAGAGCCAACAAGAGTGAAGATTGACCCTTGCAACAGTAGCGTCGCCACGCCAGTCCTTCGGGCTGATGTGATCGAACTTTGAGGTAATTTCCCCAGCCTGAGCGTCGTTGGTGATACGGGGCAATGTGAGACGACGAGGGCCAAGGTCCCACTCTGGGTGCTCTGCGAGAATAAGAGCGACCTCTGTTAGACCTGACGCACGGTTACCAAGTTGTAGGACATCAACGTTCGCATCTGTACCAACAGCCGTCCGAATCAGACCAAAGAATGTTTCCAAGCGATCAGTCCCTAGAAGGATGGGGTAGAAATTGCCATGTGGATTGTCGACTTTGGCTTTGGCGACGCAGTAGAACACGTTCTTGACCATAATCATGATATCTACATATGATTGCGTTGGCATGAATTGTGTGCGAGCAAGACAGTCCCTGTAGAGGAAAAAAGCCATGTGCGCAGCCGCACTCAAGTGAATCAACTGCTCGTCGAGATTGAGGTCAACGCAGACATAGGGCGTCATTAAATGGTGCGCAAATTTTCCGTATACATTAAGAGCCTCATGCGCACGAGCGAAAGAGGGGCTAGAACCAGCTGGTGGGGGAGGAAGCGACCATACTTCCTTCAGAAGAGAATACGCGAGGACGACGTCCTGCTTGTCGTTGGGATTGAGGAGAGACCGCAGTCGATGCGAGGGGACACCATGGGACTCGAGGTGCGTCCGAAGTATGGCGGGAGTGACACAAAACCCTTGAATTAAAACACCTTTCTGGCACATGAGGAGGTTCCTTTGACGCTTGAACACGTGTTTGAAATCCTTGTCGGCTGTGAGGTCGTCTGGACCGACCAGGTGGTTCATGAGCTTTAGCGAGGAGAGCTGCCCGTAGATCGGCGAGCTTGCAGATAGCTGGGAACTCATCGTCAGTATCACAAATGCGTCGCCACGCTTTGCTTCGCCATCGGATGCGACGCAGACTGTGCGATAAGTGCAGTTCTTTCGCACTTTGACTTTGTTGGCCGCCTCGAGAACCACCTGTAGGACGCGCGCATGGTGCGGGCCCGTCTCTCTCTTGCAAGTACCTGAAAACATAATTGGCCGGACAGAATATTCGCGGGGGACTTCGGAGAGTGTGCCAATTCCTGCAACAGTGGCCTCACTGGCAAGATGGACCATGTTATCGTTAATCGCGTCGCAGAGGATATCGAGTTCTCTTTCAGAGGTGAACTCAAGGGGAATCTCGTGGCCATGTTCACAACATATCCCCAGGAATTTGTTGGTGGAGTCGTCCCAGCGAACACGTTGTTCAATAGCGAGCTCATCAAACATTATGACCTGATGTACAACTTGAAGTCCACCAGAGCTCGTGCCAGAGTCCAAAGCAAGGTCCAAAGTGTCGCCGATGCCAGCTAGACCAGAGTGACACGACATAATATTTCTCTCAACCTCACCAACTGTTGGCGCAGACGGAGAGACGACAAGGGATTGCAGAACTGTATTGCGCCGTATTGTGGTGACGCTTGGCAAGGACAAGGAGCGATGGGCAAACTCCGCAACACGTGCTCCGCCCAATCGGAGCATCACGATTGAGCGCATGAGGTCTTCGTTCGAGTAACCTTTTGGCTGGTAAAGTTTCTCCGCCGCGCGTTCATACTGCTGGATCAAAGTCTTGATCCCGGCTTTATGCTTCAGTCCTGCTTGTACCAGAGATGCGACTCGATCGACTCTTCCACTTGCGATAGCCATTATCCATTGTTTGTGGTCGTTGAGGGCAGTGGCTTTTCCCAACAACCTTCGGCTTGCGTTCAACTTTGTCAACCGTAACTGCCGCACTTGTTCAGTTTTGCGCCGAGCGACTTCAACAAGACCGCCAATTCCATGGTAGATGAGCGGAGTGTTCTCGTGGACTCCGTTTCGGATTCGGTCCATGATGCTGATGTAGAGGGGTACGGAGGTGAGCGCTTGGCAGTCGTTGCAGGCATTTCCCTTGCTGATTGAGGGTCTGCGACATAGTTTTGCTTGTATATAAAACTTGTCTCGGGTCGAGCGGTAGTCCCAAGGTAAGTCACGTTCGCTGTGTATACCAAAGGGATAGGATATGTGATGGTTTTTCCATGGGGAAACTGGACCAGAATGCCTTCGCAACAAGCCCCGCGACGACCTTCAACACTTGCTCCGATCCTCACCCCGCTCAGGCTCTGTGTCGTCCGATCCATGCCATCAGTACATATATCACGGGGACGCTCGGTGACATTGGAGCGAGCATCAAAGCAAGCTTCGGTTGCCTTGTCGGGGACGTGATCGAGCACGATTGGTGACTCGACTGTTCCACTCGCGATGGCAAGCGCAGGCATGAGCACGCTATCAGTCTTGCGTACACCGGCAGTGACCTTTTTGGTGGCGACAGTTCCAGCAGAGATGGACTGGGGGGCGGGGATGGGGACGGGCGCATATCTAGTACCTGCCGGTGAGCTCCTACTTCGAATACTCACATACTCTTCACTTACTGATTATCTATCTCACATAACAGCCCATTGACCTTCGTCTCAATCATCGCGCCTTCAAGACCACGTTGCAAGACGAAATACTTCAAGAACTGGATGAGACCATCCAAGCCATGTGCGCCACGATTCAGCATTTCTTTCGTGTTCTCTCGCATCTCTGACTCTCCCCATCCAAACGCAGTCTTCAACATCGAGTTCAGGACCATCCAGTCGTCCTCGAGGTCTACCTCCGGGCCTTGCTCCAGGCTAGCAACACAAGAGTGAGGATTGGCCGAGAAGATACTGAGCCAGTGTTCTGAGGTTGCAAGAGGTACGCTGTCGGGAATCCGTGTTAGGGCGGCTTCGAGTTTGTTCAGAAGTTCAATCCCCTTTTGGCAGGGAGTCTTCCCCTGGGTGTTCCCAGCGCCGCTTGTGGACGGAGGCGTTGCAAGAGGTACTCTTGCGTGTGTTTCTAGCACTTCTAGGTCGACTTCTAGGTTGTCGCTAAGTCCACTGAAGCTTGTTTCGTCTGTGTGGATTAGCGGCGGTGCGACTACTGTCGGTGGAACCAATGGTACACGGGGCTTGAAGAAAGTGCGAAGGTCGTGATTAGGCCGGTCAGGTTTGGGGGGTCTTTCAGGGGCCCTTTTCGGCCCCTTACTTTTCAAGTTGCTGCTTTCTGTCCCTTGTTGTTTCCTCTGGCATGCCTTCGATGTGCGGTGGATGGCAAGGTTCTTCTTTCCACCAAAACCAACACAGACTCCTTCGTTACAGTCTGGGCAGACGAGCACGCTGGTCGCATGGAATTTAATTCCACTGCTGTTTGTGATTAGATTAGTCGAGCGTGTTTTGTATCCCTTACTCGAGCCCTTACTTTTCATTTCCTTGCTCGTTTTCTTGGTTCGGTTCAGACATTGAGAGTGCGTCAAGAAAGGTGTCAGGAAACTGGTATTGAATGTCTATCTAAACTAAGCCATTTCCCCAATGCGTTGAAGATCGAGGATCATTTGAGGAGGTTTACACGGTGCCACAAGGCAGATCACTTCCTAATTAGGAAGGTTGGAATTTTTCGTTCAGCCACCGGGCTCCCCCTCCCCCCCCCACACGCGGTTCGGGATTCCGGTCCCGCCACCCCCTTGCCCTACCCTGCTAATTAGCGCTAATTAGTGCTAATTAGCACATAAGCGCCCATTTGCCGTTTTAACTATCCCCCCTTTTAATTAGTGCCCAATTAAAGCTAAGTTTGAGCTAATCAGCAGACACTTTAAATTTCTCAAAATTTAACATTAAATTGTTGATCACTTGTAGGCTAAACGAGTGGCTAAGAAACGACAAAATGACTAAATGAGGCTAAATGAGGGGCTAAGGAATGACTAAATGAGGCCAAATGAGTGATAAGTAATCAAAATGTTTGTGGGCATTCTTGGGTATAATCTTGGGTATAAAGACTATAAAGTGTTAGCAATCAGTTTCTGTGCCAGAACTGAAGGACTTACTGGTTGCACAGGCTCATTCGTCAAACTCGAGTGTGCTCATATCCAGGGATGGGACCGGAATAGCAGTTTGGCCAATGCCCGATCTAATATAATCAGTGAAATGAGTGGAAAATGAGAAGGGGGAACATACGCTGCAAGTCGATATATATCCATCATCATAATATGATAAGAAGATTTGTGCTCAGTCTCAATACTATTAAGAGAGGTCAAGTGACTCCGGTAGACGTCTGCGCTCCCTTCTGCCGTGAAGTTGTGCTGTTGACGCTTGCCACTGGACCACTCGTGAAGAGCTGCGTAATACTTGATCGATTCTGAGAACAATCAAAAAATAAACAACAATCAAAAAGGGAAAAACTTACCGTTGTTGAAACTAAGGTGAGCATTGACTTCGGAATCTCATAAGCAACAGTTCCATTAACTCCTGGGTGGGTTGGGAAGAGATCCCAGTGCCGCGTGGCAAATGGTACAGGACCTGTGAAGAAAAGGTCACGAATCACGGAGGTGATAATATTGCTGCGATATGGTAAATGACGAGATGGTGGTGCACTTAGAATATTAAGACTCTGACAAATGTCTTAGTATTTATGAGCCAAAACCGTTGACGACTTACATTCGAATGTCTCGGGAAAATATAATTGTAGTTGTCATTGAGCTGCTTGTCAATTAGGTCCGCAATCAAGGTTGGCGAGTCATTGAGATTGATCAAAAGTGCGACAGCAGCCACACAGTGTTCCTTGACCTCTGAACGAAATACGGAAATGCGTGCTCAGGGCTGGACTCGTTTATCAGAGTCTTTCAGAGAAATAAAAAAGATGACGTACCAACACGGTCATCTTAGAAAGATACACATGATCATGGAGTATGCGCTGGTGGACATGTACAGCACGCAAATCATTAGACATTGCAGCAAGGAATGCTCTCAAAACAAAAGTTCCAATAAGAGTTGCATCAGGGTATGTGTCATGGATCATAATTGAGGCACGCAAGTGCGGAAACGAGGCTGTGATTATGTCGCGCATGAATTGGGTCTGTTCTGTTAATCTGGGCTTCCCTGAAATGGCACTACGCAGGTTAGTTTCATCCGGCCATCCTCCTGGTCAGACACATTAACAAGTGGGGGGATCGTTGTACGGCTTGTGTGCTCACTTATGGGCTCCGATACTTGACGGTTGTTGGAGTGGGCAGGTGTTGCGTGGTGACCATTAGAAGCTGTGCTCGTGTTGAGATGATAACACCTTCTGTAGTTGACAAGAACCACGCTCACCTGCAGATCCTGAGTGAGTTCCTTGGTAGCCCTTGGGATGGGAAGGTGTCATCTTGGAATGGGCATGCGCAGCCTTGGAACGGGTACGCATTGCCTTGGAACAGTCGGGCATCACCTCGGAATGGGCATGTGTTGCCTCAGCATGCATCCCGGAGTGGGAATGTGTCACCTCAGAGCGGGAATGCGTTGCCTTGGAATGACTGTGGATTGCCTCGGAATGACCGTGGATCGCCTCAGAGCGATCATGGATCACCTTGGAGCGGGAATGTGTTACCTTGGGATGACCATGGACTGCCTTGGAATGACCGTGGATTGCCTCAGAATGACTGTGCATTACCTCAGAACGGGGATACATTGCCTTAGAATGGACAGGCATCGCCTCAGAACGGACAAGTGTTGCCTCGAAATGGGCACGTGTCGCTCCATTGTCCTCGGACGCAGCACCTGGATTGGCAACACACAATGGGTAAGTGATATTGGCGACTTGTTATACGACGTACCTGCGGCTTCCGGTTCAAAAAGGGTGTACGAATCCACTTGCGAATAATCTTCCTGGGAATAACCCGCTTGCCAGTCATCTTCCCGGGAATTGCCCGCTTGCGAATAATCCTCCTGAGCTGGTGAATACGAATAATCCTCCTGGGCCTGTGAATACCGTCATGAGTCCAGGCCACGCCTGAAGATCTCCCTAGCGCTCTGTAAGGTCCCGCTAGCGGCGTCTGAGCCATCGGGAGTCTCCGCCCGGCTAGGCGGTTCCTCCGGCCCGCGGTCCATAGCGTCGGCGGTTGGGATTCATAACATGTCTGGCGAATAACCTGGATGGGATGAGTGGCGCTGGTACGACTGATGCTAAAGAGAATGACGTCATTGACGTGCCGTTGGGGCCCTTGGGGGTGCCACCATGTGTATTGCCCTGGTCACTGCCCATTGTGTCACCTGTAGCGCTGGCCAGCCAAGAAGGCCTCTGACACGACGGGCAAGAGCAGATAAGTGGAAGTCAAATAAGGGATCGACTAATGTCCAATATATTGCCCACTAAGTTAACTTGATTGTTATTGTGAATTATATTAAGACAATAGAATAATTTGTAGACCCTCCTTATATGTCAGATAATTATAAATACATTTACTCAAACAATTAGATATTAGTTGCCTGATTAAGAGAGCTCTGATCATTTCCGAATCTATTTAAACTTAATTGTTTATGCTGGCTGGTGCCTGACAATTAAGTTTAAATAGATTCGGAAATGATCAGAGCTCTCTTAATCAGGCAACTAATATCTAATTGTTCGAGTAAATTTATTTATAATTATCTGACATATAAGGAGGGTCTACAAATTATTCTATTGTCTTAATATAATTCACAATAACAATCAAGTCAACTTAGTGGTCAATATATTGGACATTAATCGATCCCTTAGTTGACTATAAGCAGACTCTGCTTACCCACTCCTGCTTGCCGTGTGAGTACCCTTGAGTCATGGCGCCGGTATCGGATCTCAGAAACTGGAATTACTTGCCTCGAGTGCCATCTTTTGAATGACTGCTGGTGTCAAAGTGCATTCCTCATCACTTGAGTGATCGGTGTCAGTGTTGGTTGAAGAGTTGTTGGCCCCAGCAGAGTTGACGACGACGAGAGTCTCTGCTGATGGTGGGAAAGTGTGAAGAAAGCGTGTGAAGTTAGACAACCGGAGAAGGCATCGTTGACTCATCCAAACATGCACTTCGCTTCAGTTTTCTCACGCTCGGAACATTGCCAGCACTGGCATGAGACGCATCCTCTTCGTCTGTCAGCTGAAGAAGAGGAGGATAAATGCGAGATGAAGCTGAGGTTGTTGGGTGTAAGTGGTTCCATTGCTGATAATCACAAGAACTAACTGTCTTTCACATGCCACTTTTTAGTTGTCTGCCCTGATGTTGCGTGTGTTACGGCAATGGATGTGGACCCATACTTACGCACGTGGCCTGCTGAGTAGAGGAGTAATTGGCCTCGGACTTATCGCATACCCGAGTATCACATGTATCGTCTCATGACTTGGTCCCAGGATCGCTATAGTAGGGTTCGAGGTATTATAGCTACTGGTTACAGGATTGGAGAGGAGCTTTAAAGCTGCCTCGTATTTGTATAACTACCAGAGGTGAAAGACCAAGATACGCCATCTTGGTCTTCTTGCAATCACCACTTCATTCGCATCCACATATCCATTGCCTGACTTCTCTCTCTCTCTCGCTCTCTTTCTCTCTCTCTCTTCCCTTCTCTCTAAGCCGACGTCTACCTTGCCCAGGGCAAGTGTATAGGGCACGTGACTTCGGATAACCCGATCGAAGCTAAGTCGTGAATACCCTTACGAAGTCCAAGTTGGACTTAACGCTCGTGGCGGCGTTACATTAAGACCAAGATCACCCACCGTGGCGTTCACGACTTGAGACCAGTGGACCAACTTCCAGACCTACTCCCTTGAAAGAAGGGGAGACCGAAACGTACCAGAACAATTTTTACAAGCAGCTCGTTGGAGAGAATACCGAGGGGACACAGGATACTTTGTAGACTTTGCGTCGGGACCAACCCGATACCGAGCAGTTGAGTTCAATTTCGACAACGTCTGTTGGACCGAGGTTACATGGAATCCGATAGACAATCGCTGGGACGTAATATGACCAGCCGGAAGATCGTTCAATTGCGATATAGACGCTGAACGTGCTCGAAAGCGTGTGCGTGAGTAAACGTGGGCAGAGGGTGGTTAAAGAGGAAGGGAGGTAAGAGGAAAAGCCCGAGTCCGAGACTAGACGAAACGCGAGTACGAGCGAGATGGAACGAGATTGCTTTCCCAGACCACGGGAACGAAGTGAAACCGGAACGTGTACGAAACGATCGTTACACGCACGGATTCGGTCGGAAAGGGGGAAGACGAGACAAGGGAAGAGGAAAGTGGACGCGCCGAGTTGCGCACGAAAACGAGGAAGTCGGGAGTGGGGAGAGTGTGTGGAAGGTCGGGAATAACAAAAGGGAGGGTTCTCGGAGAGCGCGAGACGATTGCACGAAGTTGAACGAGGCAGGGGAAGAGACCAAGAGACAAGCCGAACGTGAGAGAGAACTCTTTTACGAAAGTCAGAACGATGATCGCAAAGAAGGAACCTAAAGTCGAAAGGAGGGAGTCAGTAGAACAAAATTCGCGAATAAGAGGCGAGAGTCGATCTTGAGGTAGGAGAGGAGGAGCGCGATGAGAACGGCAAGTCGGGTGCCCTTATACTTAGGCCAGACCTCGAGGAGACGTTGAAATCACACAAGGAGAAAAGGGCGAACGAGAGTAAAACGGGGGAATCGACAATTCGATGATATTCAAACGCGCGACACGACAACCTTTTATACAAACGATCAGTACCTAAGGTGAACGCGATTCGAAAATGACAAGTCGAAAGTTGTGAGGGACGAAATGTAAAGTGGGGAAAGGTGGACGAGGAGTCGTAGGTAGGAGGGGAGTCGAAGTGTGAAAACACGAGGCAAACGCGAGGCAGAAAACACGAGTCACGAGTAAAGTAGGGGAGTCGGTGAAGAAAGGCGCATGGCCGAACGACAGCGCCGGAGATCATCGCGACGCGCACTACGAGTACAAACGAGAGGTCAGAAAGTAGTAAGTAAAATTCAAGAAAAAGATGGGCGCGCCTATGCCCGAGACAGAGAGCGCGAGCTAGAAACATCCAACGAAGGAACGAGGCTTGAGGCACGACGACGCAAAGTCGATCGGCCGAGGGTGAAGATGTGGGCGGTGGACTGGAAGAGACTGAAAGAAAGACAGAGGGGTGGATGATAGAAACATGGCAGACTTGAGGCCGTCGGCGTCGCAGTTCGAGATGAAGTTAACCATCGCTGGTAAGGTGTGAACGATCGAAGGGTGTCCGACGAGGGCGGGAGAGACGGCGATACGACGAGGCAAGGAACGACGAGATGGTGGTGAGAGAATGAAAGAGATGAAGTGAGGCGAGACGAAGAGAATAAGGACGAGTGGGTGAGTTGGTGGCGATCGCCGAGATAAGGCGTGACGAGTGACGAGTGAGCGGAAATTGTAATGTGAGGAAATGGCCGGTTTCGCGCTCAGAGGCCGAGCTACCGTTACAACGCAAGAGAAGTGCCAGACCGAGCACAGTGGGGACGCATTGACGGAGCCCCAGACACAGAACCATCCGAGTCCGAATCCCAGGATGACCAAGAGGAAGAATCAGAAAGTGCAAGAGGAGACGAAGAGAGCTCACTAGGAGCCGTGGGAGGACAAATCATTAGACAAGCTGAGTCCCTCCGTATCGAAGAACCAGAAGTCATCCAAATCAGAGCACCAGAAATGGCCACAATCACTCAAGTGAGGGAAGATGTTGCAGTTGAAGAAGCACGACGAATCCAAGCAGAGGCAGAAGCCATCATCAATCCCATAAACCCTGTTATGATTTTCCCCTCTTACTTCTCCATCTTCCTTTCCATCTTGTGACTCGCATTCTGTGTCGACGTTCCATTGTACTTTTACGATACGATCCGCTTCGACCCGCGCCTCGGCCCTTATCTCGCGCCTAGCGCATGACTGTTACGACACCCCGTGGCACGACTTCCAGAACCCGCTGACGACTTCTGATCCACGCATCGTCCTGCAGGATTCCCTTGTTCTCTTTTCGTACTTTCCCTTTGTTAGCTCTCTAGGACCCGGATCCTAGGATCGCGCCATATGTTTGTCTCTGACAAACATCGTGTACCAGTATATAAGTCTCACGCTACCTAGCTTGTACGGTAGACTTGACTTCTTGTGTAATACCACACCGCTGTCCATTCTCATGAACCGATCCCTTGAGTCACACTTTTGCTTGACTCCCCCTTTTGCTCGCCGTTGCGCTTGAGCCTGTCCCTGCTATTACCCTTGTGTCCACGGAGGCCAAGTGGTACTTGTTCACCATCGAACTAAGTCGTAACTGACTTACTCCTGTCCCGTTACCGCCTGTGACTTAACTGAAGTACACGTCGTACTTAACGCCCCTGTGGTGGCGTTACATTAAGTCAAGTCTCTCACAGTGGCGACATCTAGTCGCGCCAGATCCAAGTTCCAGCCTGAGTACATCACTCGGCTTACAACCGACGAGCTCTCCGATCGTATCAAAGGAGCAGCTGTCTGGGCAGAAATCAACAACGTTGAAGGATACTATATCTTCAACCCAAGAAAGAAAGAGTATCACCAGATCCACTACCTAGAGGACAGACGTCTCTGGGCTTATATTGATTACTCACCGAACGAACGAAGCTGGTATACTATCGGACCAGTACCGCTTGAGTTAAACGTTGGACCACTAAAGAGTCATAACCCGAAAGGGATTGATATTGACTCCGACCCTGATAATTCACCTAGTGTCTCCGTACCAACAACCACGTTTACCCCCTCCCTATTCGTAAATCCCCCAGACCTACCTGGTTCCCAACCCACACCCCAATCCATGTCACAGACCCATGCCTCGGCCAGCACAACCCTTACCAGCGGAGGACCAGCTCCTTCTGGTAGTGGAGGCGCTCCTAGCGGCGGCCCGACAGGTGGAGCAGCGGCTCCTAGTGGCGGAAGTGCAGCTCCTGGAGGAGGTCTCCCAGGTGGCAGCGCTAGTGGAGGAAGTGCGCCAGGTGGTGGAGGAGGTGGCGCAGGTGGTGGAGGAGGCGGGGGCGGTGGAGCAGGTGGCGCTCCTATTCCCCCCGCTGGAGCCGCACCAGCCGCGATCCCACCCACACCTGGAGGACACGGACACTTAGGAGGGAATCCACCCCCCGAGTTCAATGGAGACCGAGAAAAGAGCAAGCAGTTTATGCTTGCATTCAACTTATACCGAGAAATGAACCCCACCGTCGACCAGCTCGCTATCCCCTATCCCCGTGCAATGACTTTCCTCTCGTACATTCGCGGACCCCTTGTCGACGATTGGGTCACAGAGCAGTTCGCTTGGCTTGAGGACCAGCGAAACACAGAAGTTCTAATGACCGAGATGAACCTGTGGAACACTGTCCGTGATTGGTTTATGCAATCATACACCGATACGGTGGAACGAACGAAGGCCCGGAAGAGTTTGCAAACTCTGACGATGAAGGGCGAAGACATCGACACCTATGTGGCTACGTTTTCCAACTTAGTCCACAAAGCCGGGTATAACCCCGATGAAGCCACAACCCTGGAAATGTTCCAGGATGGACTCCTGAACCAGTTAGTAATCAATGCCACGCACTTCCAACATCCGATCACATGGGATGATTGGAAGGTGGCCGCTCGCCTACAGCAGGCTGAATATCTGGTTTTAAAGGACCGCCTGGGAAAGAACAAACCCCAACGCGGAAAGAAGGGTGGACACAACTGAGAGCAGTGGGTCCAGGCCCTCAATCAGAACCGAAACCCAAACACCATGGATGTTGGACGCACCCGAGCCTCCGTGGCACTTACCGACGGAGACCGGGCCCAGCTTCAGAAGGAGGGACGATGTTTTAGATGTCGTGCTCAGGGGCACATGTCGCGTAACTGCCCACAAAAGGGAACGCGCGCGGCTACGACCTCCTCCTTCGGACCCTCCTCCTTTACCCCCACTCCAGACGTATCAACTCCCACCATCACTACTGTCGCCGTATCTTCTAATCGCGTACTTTCGAATGAAGAACAGGCGGATGCGCAGATTGCAGCGATGAAGGCGCAGACCCAGGAGGTTAGAGACCTCATGGTGGACAAACTATTCGGGAAGGAGGGTTTTCCCGACGCTTGAACCCAGCGGCCTGGGCTAGAGCGTTAAATCTAAACGTGTACACTAGCAGATACCAATCCATGCGAATCCCAGTTCTGTTTAAATCTGCACACACAACGGCCAAACGACAAGTCCTAGTGGACTCGGGAGCAACCGACAATTTCATCTGTTCGACACTGCTCAAACGATTACAAATATCTACCAGAAATGTCACACACCCCATCCGCATCTGGAACGTGGATGGGACGAACAACCAAGACGGAGAGATCACGCAGTACTAGGGATTGACACGGGTCACCCACGTGTCGATCCGACTCAACCCGTACCCGTACCCGCCTCAACCCGTACCCGTGGTCGCGGGTACGGGTAACCCGTGCATACGGGTACGGGTACAGTCGTGGGTTGCGGGTTTGGCGGGTTCACGCGGGTTTGACGGGTTCACGTGGGTTTGACAGGTTCACGCGGGTTTGACGGCTTCGCGTGTTGGCTCACAGAGAGGGGGTTCACACAGGCTAAAGCACAGACAACGATTTGCGATTCAACCTGCACAAGGTCCAGTGGCAACGGTAACGTGGTGGACAGCTCTGAGTCTAGTTAGTTAGTTAAAGGTTGGAATGGTGTCCCAGTCCTCGGCAAGCTCTTCCTCCTCCTCCTCGTCATGAATGCAGTCTGGACCAATGGATGCCTTGATGTCACTGTCCTTGATAAGGTCAAGGACACTCCATTCGCCGAGGCACAAGAGAGCGCGTGTTGATTGAGCAGAAAGGTGGCTGCGCACGTGAGAGAGAAGAAGTCGTCCTTGACTGAAGACGCGTTCGACGTCGACTGAAGTCGCTAAAATGAGAACAAGTGTAAGCAAAGCTCACAAATGATGAGAGGACGACGTACCCGGAATCGAAAGATAAACCCGAGCCATGCGGGATAAACATGGGAAGGTGGAGCGTCTCTTGTACCACCATTCAAGGCCATCCTTGACATCCTGTGTCGGTGGTGAGGTAGCGATCAAGCTCATCACGGAGGTCTGATGAAGTCGGGGCTAGGTCCGGTAAGTGGTCGAATATGTTGTTTGACGAAGAAAATGGCTGTAGAGAAGGCTAAGTCAGAACAAAAGGAAGAAGTATTGAGAGACACATACCGAATCAACAGAACGCGAATTGACGACGTCGGTTTCAGTGTTGTCGCCATCTACACTTGCAGGAGCATCATATGAATGGTCATACTCCTCACGAACAAGGGTGTAGGCCGTCTCGATCCAAGGCTCTTCCCAGTCTTGTGCCTTGAAGTAAGCGAGCTTGTGTCGCGGGTGAAGGACTGTCCAGTAACATACATTAGGAACGATTGAAATGAAATATACAAAGAATACTTACTCATGGCAATGCGGTAAACTTCAGACTGGTCCGTCTTGTTGTAATACCGGTTGATCGCGTTCTTCCCAACAACCAGAGAAGCACGGATAGGAAGAGAATACTGTTGGGAATCAGATGCAGTGGAGAGGACTTTGTTGATGTGGTCCATTGCAGGAATGACTGTGGCAAGATTTGGGGTTCCCCGAGAGAAGAAAAGTGTCACGTCCTTAAATATCTTCGAGAAAGTGATTCAGCAATGAAAAGGAATAAAAATGCGAGGATATACCTTCAAAACGACCTTGAGTTCTTCTGCAATACCCCACTCCACAGGGGATAACTCATATTTCCGGAGGTCGCGCACTGCAGTCATTGCATCAATTGCAGGGTGAAAATCAAGTGCAAACTTGAGCATATCAAATGTCGAGTTCCACCGAGTCGAGACATCTCGAGGCATCATACGACGAGGGAGACGACAAGAGGCCAGGGTCGTGTACCACTGCGGGAGGAGTTTGGTTGTCGAATTCTTCACTGCATACGCAAACCTGCGAAGCTGCGTTCTGAGTTAGTAAAGTAAACAATAGTGGGAAAAGGTCATGTGACTACCTTAGTCAACATCGACCACACTGGCTGGACGCCCAAGTCGATCTCGTTCCTTCGCTCCTCTGACAAACCGTCGTGAATATTGGTCCACCTGTCTAGTGATGGATCGTCATCTTCTCCCTCTTCTTGGGCATTGTATTCCTCTTGGTCCTCCTCCTCAAGCCCATCTGCTAGGTCAGCAAGTGCTTGTGCTGCCTCGTCCATCACCTCGCCGTTTGTGGCTTTCGGTAAGTCAAATTGCTTGATGATAGACTTTGCTGTGATGTTGAGTATATGTAGGAAGCATCTTGTTTGATTTGCAGAGCCAGGGAAGCCGTCAAGGAGCACTCCAAGATGATCAATCATAGTGTCATTGTTGGATGCGTTGTCTGCAGTAACGCTCAGTATCTGCCCGATAAGATGAGTATAACGTTTTACTGTCCTAAATAAAAGTACTGACCTTGTCACTGATCCCGAAAGTGTTTAGAACCTTGGCAAATGCGCGCACAAGGTTGACACCCGTATGCGATTTCGGCACATTGACAATGTCCAGGAGCATTGCCACTGGCTTCCCATCACGCTCGAAGTGGACGGTAATGGCGACGAATGCCATATGATTTGGCGAGGTCCATGCATCAGTGGCAAAGCTGAGTTTGCCGTCGTATTCCTGGTGTCTTAGGTGAGTACACAATCTGCGCTCGGTAAGTTCTGCTTACTTGTAACATGTTAGCGATCTGCCCACGAACATGCACGAAGGCATTTTTTACATCACGCGACAGGGTCCTATCTGAGGGAATATAGTATTCCGGTCTCCCTGTCTTCATGAGGGCACGGAATCCGCGACCGTTTACAATCGTGAATGGCCGCTTACTCTCCATGATCCAACGGACGAACTCGACGCTAATAACACTTTAGTTCATCCACCCATCCCCAAGCCCGGAAAGAAGACATACCGAGCCTCCACCTTGGTATGTTGGCGGTGACTGTAAGTGACAACTCCTTTGGCCAGGCGTTGAAAAGCCGAGGTAATTGACCCATTAAAGCTTCGATCTCTTCCTAGGGCCTTACGAGCAGTCTTCACATCACCTGTCTCATCAGCGGCGGCTACTGCCTCTTTGCCCCAGCAAGCTTTAGCATGTTGGCACAGATTACTTGTTGACTTTGCATCCCCCTTGTCAAGGAACCACCGAATGAATCGGGAATGGCAACTCCGAGCAGCACACTCAAATACATGGGCCTTCCGGCGATTGACGTACTCAATCGCTGGAGTGGGCTTGAAGAACACGTAAATTGGTGCGTCCCACTCTTTGGATAGTCGTTCTGTGAACTAATCAGTACTATGCAGCAGAACCCCAAAAGCAAACGCGACACTACCGAGCTCAGCATCATCATCCTCAATCACTTCCACAGAGGAGTCGTCGTCCGATATGTCGATCGCATCAGGCTTGGTCTTCTTCTGTGATGCAGCGTCGTTGTCGTCTGACTCGTCTCCTTCATCGACGGGGGGTTGGGCACAGGGAGGAGGGCTAGGATCTGCAGCGGGTGAAGTAGCAGTGGTAGTCGTCGTCGTCGATGTAGCCTTCTTTTGTTTTTTGAGAAGGGGATCACCGTTTTCTATGACACGTTTGGTGGGCTTTCGCTTGCGCGTACTTTTGGTGAAGTTGGAAGACATTGCTGGCAAGTAGAGTGTACACACGAGGACAGGGAAGCGTAGAATGGTGTATTGATGGGGTAAATCGAGGAGGTTTAAGTACGACAGCTAGAGTACTACTATGTTGACCTACGGAACGAACAATGACCACCGGACTCCGCAGTAAACGGGAAAAAAACAAGGGTAACTAACAGCGAAGTCGAAATGTGGACAATGCCAGCCATTTTGCCATGGTAAAAGGGAGGGGTAAGACTAGGAAAGGAATGGTGTACTAGAGATGAAATGCGAAAGGCATCGGGCTAACAGCGAAGTTGAAATGTGGACAACACCAGCCATTTTGCCATGGTAAAAAGGGAGGAGTAAGACTAGGAAAGGAATGGTGTACTAGAGATGAAACACGAAAGGCGTCGAGCAAGACAGAAGGATCGATCTGACCGGTCAAGTCCTATTCAGCTGTTAAAAAAAAGGCGGAAAAAAGGGACACGGTGCGCACCAAATAGAGGATAGACAGAGAGTGGCAATATTGAGGGACAGTTTGAGTAGCCAGTCTTGCAGCACAACTTGCGGCATGGCGGCGAGGTGCGCTTGAGACAAGGGTCAAGGAACAAGGGTGGTCCGTGGTTGGCGACAGACAGGCTATGAGGCAGCAAGAGATCTTGACTGCAGCGCGGCTTGTGGAACGGCATGCTTGAAACGCAAAGAGGGTGGATCCAAAAAATAAGGGCAAGTCAGTCTTCAGCCCAAGCTGTGGAACGGCATGTGGAACGGCGCACTTGAAAGTTGAGACAAAGGGCAGAAACTGCTGGAATATGGATGTAACAAGCACTCAAGGAGTGCTTCGAGTGAGACAGGATGGCAAAAAAAAAGGCGTGTACCCGCGGGTACCCGTGCCACGGGTACGGGTTTGGATGGGTTCAGAATTGCTGACCCTGACCCGTACCCGTCGTACCCATACCCGTGACCCGTATGGGTTTCGCCGACCTGTGTCGATCCCTACACAGTACACCGATCTCACCATAAGAACAGGGAAGGAGACCAAGACGCTTCGTTTCCTAATCACGAATTTAGGAAGAGACGAGGTGATCCTCGGGTACCCCTGGTTCATGGCTTTTGAGCCACAGATACAATGGGGAGAGGCAACGTTGAACGAGGAGTTTCAACCGGTCGTCATTTCCAGCCTTCATCTGTCAGATGAAGCCACGCCTATGGAAGCATCCATAAGGGCGTTGGAGACGTATGAACTTGACGAGGAGGCGTGGGAACAGCTCATGGACGATGAGCGGGATCCCTGCATCGCATTTCTACGAAAAACAATGACGGCCTCGGAGTTAGCCCAGCGAGAAGCGGCAAAAAGGCCCGAACGCACATTTGAGGAGCTGGTACCTGCGGGATACTGACGTCACCATAAGGTGTTCAGTGAGGAAGCGTCCCACCGATTCCCTCCCTCACGAGTATGGGACCACGCCATCAACCTTCTCCCGAATGCCCCGCCAGCGTTGGATTGTAAAGTGTACCCGCTGGCGCAAAACGAAGAGGAGGCGCTCACTACGTTCCTCACCGAACAGCTGGACAAAGGGTATATCAGACCCTCCAAGTCCGCTTACGCATCACCGTTCTTCTTCATCAAGAAGAAAGATGGGAAGTTAAGGCCCGTCCAAGATTACAGGCGGTTGAACGAAATCACCGTCCAAAACCACTATCCCCTTCCCCTCATCCCCGAACTCATTGATCGCATACGAGGAGCCTGATTGTTCTCCAAGCTCAACATTAGGTGGGGCTATAACAATGTATGGGTCAAACCGGGAGACAAGCATAAGGCAGCGTTTAAAACGAACCGGGGACTATTCGAACCCCTGGTTATGTACTTCGGCCTTACCAACAACTCCCCATCGACATTCCAGGCAATGATGGACTACATCTTCTGAGACCTCATCCTACTTGGACTTGTGATCGTCTACATGGATGACATCCTCATCGCCACTGCCCTTGACCACGCCCAACACCAGAACGTGCTACATGAGGTACTGCGCCTCTGCGAAGAGCACGACCTATATGTTAAGCCGGAAAAGTGTGAGTTCGAGGTATTAGAAATCGAATACCTCGGACTCATCATCGGGCACGGGAACATCCAGATGGACCCCGTTAAAGTACGGGGGGTCCTGGAGTGGCCAGCTCCGAAAAGCCTCAGAGAAGTGCGAGCCTTCCTCGGCTTCTGCAACTTCTACAGGCGGTTTATCCAGGGATTCTCCACCCTCGCCCGCCCGTTGCACGACCTCACGAAGAAAGACACTCCCTGGCATTGGAACCAGGACCAACAGGATGCGTTCGATAATATCAGACGAAGCATCGGCCGAGAACCCACCCTCCTTTTCCCCGACCTCACGAAACCATTTGAGCTTGAAGTAGATGCGTCCAACGTAGCCCTTGGGGCCGTACTTAATCAGTTAGGACCTGATCAATGCATGCACCCGGTTGCATTCCACTCGGAATCGCTAACAGAAGCAGAGCGCAACTATGACATCTACGACCGGGAGCTGCTAGCGGTAGTTAAGGCGCTACGAGCGTGGTGCACCTACCTAGTCGGTTCCCCCCACAAAATCATTATTCACACCGACCACGCCAATCTGCAGTATTGGAAAGACCCACAAAAGATCAGCCGACGAGTGGCACGCGAGTTTTTAGAACTATCAGAGTACAACTTCGCACTGAAGCACGTACCTGGTATAAAAAATGGTCGCGCAGACGCCCTCTCACGACGAGCTGACTATGAGCCCAACGAAGAGGACAACAATGATGTCATCGTCCTCCCGCTGACCGATTCATACGCGCAACCCAGATGTCAATGCACAACATGGACATCTGGATGCAGATTGCCCAAAACATGGACGAAAAAGCCGTCCTCACGTGGGTTGAACCCCACAACCTGAAGAAGCACCAAGGACTCTGGTGGAAAGGAGACGCTCTCGTTGTCGTGGGCGACAACAATCTTAAGCGGGGGGTAATTACCTTTTTCCACGACACGCCTAGCATGGGCCACCCAGGAATCACAAACACGCTAGAGTTGGTGCAATGTGACTACTGGTGGCCGAATATGCGGAAGGACGTGGAGGACTACGTCAAGGGCTGTGCAACGTGCCAAGCCAACAAGATCAACCCCCACCGACAAAAGCCACACCTTTTCCCCATCACCACAGACCCCGACGCCGAACCATTTGAAGTTGTGACGATGGACTTCATCACGAAGCTACCCCCGTCGAATGGATACGACTCCATTCTCACCATTACCGATCACAATTGTTCGAAAGCGGCCATCTTCATCCCGTGCAATGAGACAATTACTGCAGAGGGAGTGGCACGACTCTACCTTCACCATGTCTACCCACACTACGGCATCCCCCGAAAGATGATCACGGATCGAGACCCGCGCTTCACGTCCGCCTTCATGAAGGACTTGTGTAAGACGCTGGGGATCTGCCAGAACATCTCCTCTGCCTACCACCCGCAGACTGATGGGCAGTCGGAACGCACTAATCAGTGGCTGGAACAGTATCTCCGCCATTGGAGTAATGTACAACAGGATAACTGGGCGGAGGCACTTCCAGTAGCGCAATTCGCGCACAACTCGTGGCCAAATGCCACGACCAAGCATTCCCCATTCTCGTTGATCATGGGTTGGGAACCACGCACCACGTGGACATCAAAACCCACATCAACCCCATCCATTGATCAACGACTAGAAGAAATGGGTGACAGACGCCAGCACGCGCAAGACTGCATTAAGCATGCGCAAGAACTTATGGCAAAGAGGGGGAAGACGCGCTTCATACCTTACATGGAAGGCGCCCAAGTATGGTTGGAGGGGACAAACCTCCGAACCTTCTACCCCACCGCAAAGCTCGCCCCGAAGTGCCACGGACCGTTCCGAATCAAGAAAGTCTTATCGGCAGTCTCATACGAGCTAGATCTTCCAAAGACGTGGAAGATACACCCCGTGTTCCATGCGAACCTCCTTACACCATACAAGGAGATGGAACTTCATGGAGCTAACTTCACGCGACCTCCACCTGACCTTATCGAAGGAGAAGAAGAGTTCGAGGTGGAGCGCGTGTTACAATCTCGCCTTCACGGCTGAGGGCATAAACTTCAATTCCTGATCCAGTGGAAGGGATTTCCCATGAGTGACAGCTCATGGGAACCACTCGATAATGTTCACCACGCACCTGACCTAATCGCCGAGTTCTATCGGCAAAATCCTACCGCCGATGTCACGGCGCAGCCGGGACGAAGCCTATACGAAGACCCGAAGTACATGCGAGACGATCCGCGATGGGATCGAGAAGTCCGCGGAGCCACAGCAGTGCTCGAACGCCTGCTCGAAAGCTGGGAGAAAGCACCACGTGCAGAAGATCACGTGCGAGTTGGACGCGCGGTGAGCACACGTGACCCTTACCCGCCATCACGTGACTATCAGGAGGCGTGGGATTAGGTCCGAGCTATTGGCCGTCACGTGACCCCGGCACGTGACCTGCCTAGAACGGTCCGGAAGAGCCTAGATGAGCTTATGCCTAGGCTGAGGCTAGAATGTGAGTCCGGATGAGCTTGAGCCTGGACGCGGTCTAGATCGGTGACTCGTGTTGTGTTATCTCTGACTCATGCCATGAGGGCCTTACGCCATTGGTGGATTTCGATGTGGATGACTGATGCGAATCGAGGGCCTTGTGCCATTGGATAGGTGTATTAGGGTTTCGGATTCGGGCTGAGCTTGAAAGCCCCCCCTTGTAGTATAAGTAGAAGGCTTTGGACGCGTTATAGTCCTTAGCTTTGATATCTTGTGTCAATCCTTCCCAGCGTGGAGATTGTATAAAGCTAGATTGCCTCATTGACCATCCCTTCCTTTGTCCTCTTTGCTAGTGTGCTGGAGTTCTCGCCACTACGCGTTCCGCTAATAAGTCGTGCTTAGTCATCGCCGACTTCTTGATCTTATCATCTTCGACATTATCTTGGTCCTTGGACACGACGAGCCACTTGGACGCAGCGAACCGGCAACGGTCACGTGATTGACAGCAGACGTCCGGAAGGAACGTAACAGCCGAGGGGGCTGGACGAAAGATATAAAAGACGCACCCCCTTCACCCCCTCTCGTCGTCCATGATCATCCTTGAAAACCTCATGTCGGATACACCCATCATCACCACCGTGCCCGCTCGTCCCCCTTCCCAAATCATCCTCGATAACTTGACTGTCCCCTCCCAAGAGGCGGGAATCCCGGACATGAACTCTGACGCTGCATACACCCCGTACTCCCGAATTGTTACCCCTCCCCCGCTGCCTGAGTTCACACTTGAACCTGAGACCTCACTACCTACCGTCGCTGAACCACCTGAGTCGTTGGAGTCCTCTGAGTCGACGTCCCCACCCGGGCCACCCCCACTTGTCTCGCAACCAACGCTCAGCACCTTACACCAGTCGTCTCTCCCGCTTCCCCCATTCCCACCTGGGATTGACCATGTATTCACCCCTATCCCCACCGTTGAGCTCGCTGTCCCTGACCCACGCTACGCCCTCCTTGACAATGAAGACCCAGACACGTCAGGAGAGCCGGGGATCCCCTATTTCCCAAACGACCCCACCTCCCCACGCTTCTACCCGCTCATGATTGGAGAGCCGGGAAGTAAAGAAGTAGCGTGGTACATTTATTACCGCAAGGATTACCAGGAGGTGGTGGGGACAATGGGGAAGGGGGAACCATGCTACGTCACATCCATCTACCTGCGCACCACCCAGGCTAACCAACTACCACAACACGTCACGGACCAACAGATAGACCTGTTCCACCCCCATGACCCTCGCCGACTCGTCATCGACGAGGTCATCTCCTCCCTTCATTACCCCGCACTCCATGCCGACGTCGCCCGCCTGCGTACCTGCCTGGAAGCCTGAGACGCGCTTAAGGTGCGACGGGATGATCTCCACAGGCTGGAGGCAGAGGCCATCAAAGATCAATTCCACCTGGACATGAATATGTCCAGTGTAAGAAAGCGGTTGCAGTACACCCACGTCATTCCCCTTATCAGTGACCAATACGTCGAGCTCATGACCAAACCTACCCGACCCCGCCATTCCTCGATGCCGCTGCCCCTGCGCGCGGACGGACCTGGCGAGATGCCATTGCCCCCGCGGGAGGGAGGGCCCTGCGAGATGCCGCGCCTTCAAGGGGAAGGCAGCACGCGTCGTCACAGGTGTTACGAGTGTCGGTCCAAGGACCACCTTGTAAGAGATTGCCCCGAGCGAGGACGACGGGACGCATGCCAGTGGTGCGGCAGCCTCGCCCATTGCGTGGATGTTTGCCTCATAAGGCGAATGTCCCCAATGTCCGCCCGATACGAGAATCCCACGCCGCGCACCCGCTGGTGTGGGAAGTGTCTCGACTGGAAGGCGACGCACGACGAGATCGACTGCCCGCAGTACGAGGGATGCCGTAAGTGTGGTAGGAGGGGACGCCACATGTTCTTACGATCTCACACTTGTCCTCATTCTCCCTCTCCTGATCCCGCTACCGTTATCCCTGAAGAGGACTGTTACTATACCAGCAACTAGTCGAAGTTGTGGCGACTTCGAGTCTGAAGGGGGGGTAATGTTACGATTTTCCCCTCTTACTTCTCCATCTTCCTTTCCATCTCGTGACTCGCATTCTGTGTCGACGTTCCATTGTACTTTTATGATACGATCCGCTTCGACCCGTGCCCCTTATCTTGCGCCTAGCGCATGACCATTACGACGCCCCGTGGCGTGACTTCCAGAACCCGCTGACGACTTCTGATCCACGCGTCGTCCCGCGGGATTCCCTTGTTCTCTTTTCGTACTTTCCCTTTGTTAGCTCTCTAGGACCCAGATCCTAGGATCGTGCCATATGTTTGTCTCTGACAAATATCGTGTACCAGTATATAAGTCTCACGCTACCTAGCTTGTACAGTAGACTTGACTTCTTGTGTAATACCACACTGCTGTCCATTCTCACGAACCAATCCCTTGAGTCACACTTTCGCTTGACTCCCCCTTTCGCTCGCCGTTGCGCTTGAGCCTGTCCCTGCTATTACCCTTGTGTCCACGGAGGCCAAGTGGTACTTGTTCACCATCGAACTAAGTCGTAACTGACTTACTCCTGTCCCATTACCGCCCGTGACTTAACTGAAGTACACGTCATACTTAACGCCCCTGTGGTGGTGTTACAAACCCGCAAACGGGCCACCGATTAAACGACGATGATGCGGCATTATACCGAGCCATAGGACCGGACCAGCCAGACCCACCAAGCCAACGAGGAGCACCAAGGCCATTACCCAGACAGCCATTCCTTGGATTCCCCGGAGGAGGATTCCCTGGAGGCCGGTTCCCAGGAGGTGGAGCACCAGGAGGAGGAGCACCCAGAGGTGGAGCGCCCGGAGGACCAAATGGGTTGGACAAACTATCAGGTGAACCACTGACTGTATTTGACGGAGACCGTACTAAATACGAATCTTTCCTCACCCAATGGCACATCTACTGGGGAACGAACCTCGAGGCCCCAATTATGGTCAACTGCTATCGCCGAGCCCTGCTGTTTCTCGGTTATATCAAAGGAACGAATGTTAGCGAATGGACACTGGAACGACTCCAATGGCTCAATGGGCAGTTACGCATCGGAGTACACCAACATGACCCAGCACTATGGACTCACGTCACCGATAAATTCGCGGAGAGGTTCTCCAATATGCTAGAAGAAGAGCAAGCGCAAGCCGAACTACAAAAAGGGTTCAAGGTAGTAAATGGAGACCTCGACTCGTACGTCACGAAATTCGAACAGCTCGTAAGAAGGGCTCACTACCGACTCGACGATGCGCAAACCATCAATCGATTTATGGCGGGACTCCCGCCAGGACTTTTCACCAAAGTATACAAACTCGACGAACCTACCACCTTCGAAGACTGGAAGGCATGCGCGCTCAGAAGACAACGCCAATTCATTCATATGAGGGCGCGACTCGACAATCATAAAGGCATTAGACCACCTTCATTACCCCCCGTCAATCGATGGAATCCCCAACGCAACCCATGGGGGCCACCCCAACATCCCCCACCACAATACGTCCCAATGGACACCTCGGCGGACCGTACAAGGGCCAGAATAGCGGAAGTGGGGGATCTGAATCGAAACCACCCCCAGCGCCCCCCATTTATCCCAAGGGGAGGAAGTAGGGGAGGCAGACAACGCCAGAACATGAGGGAAGTCGTTTGTTACAATTGTAACAAACCGGGGCATTTCTCACGCGACTGTTACCAACCTCGAAAGCAGTGACAGAGTGGTAATCCAATCCGCGGAAGGGCGGCAGAAACAGATTACTACAGTCAAGAGCCGGTGGAATCAAATGATCCACAAACCACGATTCAACCCCAGCAACGAGCTCACAACTGGCTAGCTGGGATCGCGGGAGAAAGTGACGAAGTAAAAGACTTAGTCCTCCAGGATTTGTGGGGCAAGGAGGGTTTTTGGGACGCCTAAACCCATTGGCCTGGGTGAGGGTGGTCAATTGTAACTCTGTAATAGTAACTCGGTTCAGGTCTCTTAGAATTCCAGTATCGATTCGAACAAGTTACGCAATGGCCGACATCAAAGGACTAGTGGACTCCGGAGCCACCGACAATTTCATACGACCAGCATTTGCCAAACGAATGGGCATAGGGCTGCAACCCCTTGATCGCGCAAGAAAGATATGGAACATAGATAATACAGAAAACAAAGCTGGGTTGATTACGCATTTCAGTGACCTAGAAGTTCAAACTAAAGGGATCCGAAAGGTCATGCGGTTCCTCGTAACCAACATAGGGAACGAAGACCTTGTACTGGGTTACCCCTGGTTGGCAACCTACGAACCAACCATCAGTTGGACTCACACCATAATACACGAAGATGCTATGCCCATCATTATCCGATCCATAAACCCAATCACCCCACAAACTACGATAGTGGCGGCTATCACCCAAGAGGAAGCCAAAGAAATTGTCGCCGAATTAAACGAAGAAAGCTACATTCGCACTACAGCAACCGAGTTGGCGATCGCCGCTAACCAACACACCGTAGCAGCGGAAGTCCCCGAACCATACAGACGATTCGCAAAAATATTCGACGAGGAAGCCTCTCACAGATTCCCCCCATCACGACCATGGGATCACGCTATTGATTTCAAACCAGGCACACCCACGACGATCAACTGCAAAGTCTACCCCATGTCACAAGAAGAGGACAAACAGCTGCGAAAATGGTTGGACGACCAACTCAAAATGGGTTACATCAGACCCTCCAAATCCCCTTACGTGTCTTCATTTTTCTTTATCAAAAAGAAAGACGGGAAGCTCAGACCAGTCCAAGACTATCGAAAAATCAACACGCACACTATCCGAAACCAATACCCACTCCCGCTAATGTCGGAACTCATCAACGACTTGGGAAATGGGGAAATATACACCAAACTAGACGTGCGATGGGGATACAACAATATCCAAATCAAACCAGGAGACAAACTAAAAGCAGCATTTAAAACACGGTACGGGCTATTTGAACCCCTGGTTATGTACTTCGGACTCACCAATTCGCCGGCGACCTTCCAAAATATGATGAACGACGTACTGGGAGACACGATCGTACGACAAGAACTACTCGGAACCACTATCCGAGTCTACATGGACGACATCGGCATATCGACATGCGAAAACATCGGACTACAAGCACACATCAACGCAGTCAGTGATGTACTCCAAGTAGCAATGGACCACAACCTGTACTTCAAACCAGAAAAATGCTTATTCCACGCGCCATGGATGGATTACCTGGGGGTAATTCTTGAAAAGGGGGTGACACGCATGGACCCGGTCAAAATTGCAGGCATCAAAAATTGGCCAACACCAACCAAGGTCCGTGACGTACGCTCATTCTTAGGCTTCTGCAATTTTTACCGACTATTCATCCATGGCTTTGCAACACTGGCAAGACCCCTCAACCGTCTAACGCGAAAAGACACTGATTGGACATGGGGGAAAGATGAAAACCAAGCGTTCGAGAAACTAAAGACATTGGTAACCACAGAACCCGTACTGGCGCACCCCGACCTAATGGAGCAGTTCGAACTGGAAGTCGACGCATCGGGGTTTGCAATCAGAGCAGTACTACTCCAAAAGAAGAAAGACAGGAAACGACATCCAGTAGGTTACTACTCAGCAACCCTAAGCGAAGCAGAATGAAACTACGACATCTACGACCTGGAGTTGCTCGCAATAGTAAAAGCCCTTAGACACTGGATACCCTTGCTGGCCGGATCACCACACAAAATCAAGGTATTCTCGAACCACATGAACCTTCAATACTGGAAAGACCCACAAAAGATAAGTCAGAGAGTCGCTCGAGAAGTACTGGAACTCATGGAATACGACTTCGAGATACACCATATTCCGGGAAAAAGCAATGGCAGAGCCGACGCACTATCACACCGACCGGACTATAACCAAGGAGAAAACGACAACCAAAATGTCGTGGTCCTACCCGAAGATGTATTCGTCCGAGTAACACAAACGGCAAGCGAACAAGACCCTCCACAAGACGAAGTCAAACTGAGACACTGGGTCGACCCCCATAACCTCAAAAGAGTAAACGGGATCTGGTACAGGCAAGGTCAGCGAGTTGTAACCGGAGACAAAGTCGAGAAACGAAAACTCATCGCAAAGCACCACGACTCACCAATCCACGGACACCCAGGGATCAAAAGAACTCAACAGCTTGTGCAGCGACAATACTGGTGGCCCGAAGCAAACGAGAACGTCAAAGAATACGTGAAGGGGTGTGCAGAGTGCCAGAGGCACAAAGTAAACACGAGGCCAATATGCGCTGCGCTCCATCCCATCATGCCCATTCCTAACGCAGCCCCGTTCGAGACCATAGTGCTTGATTTTATAACTAAACTGCCAAAATCTGACGACTACGATTCAATCCTCACGATAACAGACCACGACTGCACGAAAGCTTCCATCTTCATCCCATGCGTTGAGGAAATCACGGCCGAAGAGACAGCGGCACTGTACGTAACCCATGTGTTCAAAAGATTCAGATTACCAGCCAAAATTATCAGTGATCGAGACCCAAGATTCGTGTCAAAGTTCACAAGGGAACTATGCCGCAAACTGGACATCAAGCAGAACATATCAACGGCCTATCACCCCCGAACAGACGGACAATCAGAACGCACCAATCAGTGGCTCGAACAATATCTGAGGTTCTGGACCAACGAGCGGCAAGATAACTGGGCGTCATTCCTACCGATGGCAGAATTCGCGCACAACAATTGGGCACATGAACACACAAGGAAGTCTCCATTCCACCTCCTCATGGGGTATGATCCACGCACTGATTGGACGGATAAGACATCCACGATCCCACGAGTCGAAACACGAGTGGAGCAGTTCCGAGAAGCATGGAAAGAAGCCCAGGAACTGATGAAAAAGGCCCAGAACCTCTGGGTAAAGCACAAACACACTCCACGCTTCAAGACCGGTGACCTCGTATGGCTAGAAGGAAAACATCTCCGAACCAATCAACCTACTGCCAAGCTTGCAGCTAGACGGCACGGTCCTTTTAAAATCAACGAGGTGATGTCCCCTATCAATTACCGGTTGGAACTTCCCACACAGTGGAGCATACACCCAGTGTTTCACATCGACCTTCTCACACCATATCATGAGACTGACATGCACGGAGAAAATTTCCAGCGCCTGCCACCGGATCTGGAGGACGGTCAAGAAGAATATGAAGTCGAACACATTCTAGACACTTGGCACTTCGGCAGGGGACGGCGACTTCAATATCTGGTCAAATGGAAGGGATACCCCAACTCGGAGAATCAGTGGGTCAACAAAGATGATGTATTCGTTGATGAAGCCATAGCGGAGTACGAATGATCAACATCCCAACCAACTCGCAAGATAAAAGGGAGGACAACCCAATCGAAACCACTAACCCGCTCATCCCACTTACACACTGGATTCCTCTCATCAATCTTCATGTCCCTTCCCCACTCTACCAATGTCCTCGCTACAATTGCCTCAAACGTCAGAGCCGTCACCTACCAAGAACTCCAGGAGGCCCTCCAAACCGTACTCCCGGCCGAATACGAACCCAACACCAGCAACCCCACCACTTGGTGGATCCTCACCAAAGGCAGGCAACGCCTCAACACCATGCCCATCACCACGGCCAAACTTGATCGGCTTCGTGCAGCTCTCCCGGAGTCTGCGCCTCCCTCACCTGGACTTGGCGCAGTGCAGATTGAATCCCTCACCGAGGCTGAGGCGGCCGCTGCCCGCCTACTTGACGCCCAAGCAGAAGAACGATTGGAAGGAGGAGGCGGAGGAGTGGATGGAGAGCCAGCTGTGGATGGCTATAATGTTGAGACTCAAGAGGAACCGGCGCCGCCAGGAGGTAATCGAGGAGTTGAAGAAGAGTCGGGAGGATCGTCGGAAGCTAATGCTGGACAAGCTGGCCGTAGTCGCCCAGCTGAAGAGACGGTTCTCGAACAAGTCCGAGGGAGTCTGAAGCAGTGGTACCCAGATGAGCACCCTCTTATCATCACAGCCACCGACACTGATGACCCGAATGAAACCCCGTATGCGTGCGATACGTTGGGACGTCCCTTGTACTGAGGCGACGTGCGCACGGATGCGCCCCCTCTCCACCCCTCTCTGCACCTCCGCTACATCCAGCGAGGCGAACGACCCCCCCTGGCCGGTTACAAGTACAACCGCGCGGACAATTTCGTCCACTTCCAAATTGATGATGGCCGTGGGAGTGTGCACCAGGCCGCCTATATACAGGTGGTCATGAACGCCGACCTGCTGGTGCTCGCCCTGGTGGAGGATAGCGACAAGGTCTTCTCCAAAGCCTTGTACGCGGAGCCCCACGTCAAGGAGGCAGGCAAGCCGGTCTACCCGAGGGAGGACATGTTCCTCTTCAAGACTGGGTACTACAATTGACTGCGCCTCAACCGCACGGTTAACGAGCTGCGGGATGTTAGCGTGAAAGCGGAGATCCACCGCTACCGCTCGTATGTGGCCGAGGAAGCCCAGATGCACCAGTGTATCATGGAGTTGTCGGGGGCGTTGGGAGGAGTACAGGCGGAACTCGAGAAGTGTAAGTTCCGTCTCGAAATGGCTAACGTGATGGACAGAATCGAAGAGAGGCAGTCGGGGTGGATGGGAGGAATCGGGCCGACTCGGCGCCGAGGACGTCGCACCTGAAAAGGGGGTGATGTTACGGCAATGGACGTGGACCCATACTTACGCACGTGGCCTGCTGAGTAGAGGAGTAATCGGCCTCGGACTTATCGCATACCTGAGTATCACATGTATCATCTCATGACTCGGTCCCAGGATCACTATAGTAGGGTTCGAGGTATTATAGCTACTGGTTACAGGATTGGAGAGGAGCTTTAAAGCTGCCTTGTATTTGTATAACTACCGGAGGTGAAAGACCAAGATACGCCATCTTGGTCTTCTTGCAATCACCACTTCATTCGCATCCACATATCCATTGCCTGACTTCTCTCTCTCTCTCGCTCTCTTTCTCTCTCTCTCTTCCCTTCTCTCTAAGCCGACGTCTACCTTGCCCAGGGCAAGTGTATAGGGCACGTGACTTCGGATAACCCGATCGAAGCTAAGTCATGAATACCCTTACGAAGTCCAAGTCGGACTTAACGCTTGTGGTGGCATTACAGCGTGCCCCTGTTCATGGCCATCTTCAGGGGACAGGACGCGCTTTCCCAAGGTGACTAAGATACAAGTAAGTTGCCATATCACCTCGACTTTGTATGACAACATACCACTGGCAGACCTTGTTGCCGCTGCCACCGCCACTCCTACCAGTGGTGGTATTTTGATTGTCTGACGAGGCAAGGTGTAACGCCACCACGAGCGTTAGTCCGACTTGGACCGCGAAAGGGCGTTCACGACTTAGCAAATATCTCAGTGGTAGTCACGTGACTATTCCCACGGGTACACGGCGCTTAGCAAGGCACGTGACGCGTATCGGCACTAGGACGTAGACGAGTCACTAGGCAGTGATCGATAAAGACGACTTGCTCGGGCGGAGACAAGCGAACGATGGATGAGAGAGAAGAGGATAAGGTGGTGATTCAAAGAAGACCAAGATGGCGTATCTTGGTCTTTGCGAGCCACTATTTATACATGTATGAGGACGCTTTCAAGCTCCTCTCGAACTCGTACTACGACTAGCGATAATAGCTCGAACCCTACTATCCCTGTCCTAGGAATGAGTCATGCCACATCGGCATGTGATATTGTACTGTCCTCGTGCCACTACCGGTTACTACTAAGTCCGAGACCGATTACGTCTTACAGATGGGGTCACAGCCAGTAAGTAAGAGTCCACTTCGCGTACCGTGACATCACCCCCTTTTCAGCTGCGACACCCACGGCACCGAGTCAGCCCTACTCCACCCGTCCACCCCTCTTGGACCTCCCCGATACAGTTGTATACGTCGGCCATCTCTAGCCGGAACTTACTGTGCGACAACTCCCCCTGCGCCATACCAAGGGCTTCCGAGAGGGCGTGAACAACTCCCCCTGCACCATACCAAGGGCTTCCGAGAGGGCGTGAAGCCGCTGCTCAATCCTTTCAGCCTCATGTCAATAGGTGCGGTAACGGTGTAACTCAGCTTTAAGGGATAGGTCCTTCAAGGCGTTGACAGCCTTGTCGGTCCTGATTTGTTGACTATGCCCGCCACTCAAGGCGTGCATCTCTGCTGGTGTATACTGAGGCTTGCCGCGCTCATGGACATGCGGTTCCGCATAGAGCGGCTTGGAGTAGGTCTTGTCGCTGTCGACGGCGACAGCGAGCACGAGGGGGTCCGCGTTCATGATGACCTGTATGTAGGGGGCTTGCGTGGTGACTCCCTGGGCGTCGGTGATGGGGAAATGGATGAAATGATCCCCCCGGTTGTGGATATATCCGGGGGGTGCGATGTGTGAGCTGCCGAGATGGCGCGTCAGAACGGTGGTGGAGAAGGGGGGCTGGTTGTCGATGATGGCGTCACCCCGATAGAGGGGGCGTCCCACCGTGTCGCACGCGTATGGGGTCTCGCGGGGGTTGTCAGAGTCGGTAGTGCTGATAATGAACGGGTGCTCAGCTGGGTACCATTCCTCAAGGTGCTCGGGCTGATCGTACACCGCGCGCGCATCTTCGCGGTGAACTGGGCCCGCCTCTCGAGGATCGTGGTTTTCCTTGTCGCTGCCCTCTCCAGCTGCTCCAGCCTCCATGCTTCGGCCTCGAGCCTCCATCCTGTTAATGTTCGAGCCTTCTTCAGCAACTCCTCCATCTCCGGCGTCGGACTCTTCTTCGTTCTTGACTCGGTACTCGATACGGACCGGGAGAGGTCGAGGTGAGGTGTTCGTACTGATGTCGAGAGCTGCACGAAGCCGATCAACTTCGGCCTGCGTGTAGGGGGCGGTGTTGAGCTTCTGCCCGTCTTGGCTAAGAAGCCAGTAAGTGGCGGGGGCGTTGGGGTTGTCGATGTCGGTGACAGGGGCGAGGTTGCCCATCGCTGCGCGGAATTCTTCGTAGGTGAGGTTATCGACGAGGTTGGGAGCGAGTGGGGCACAAGAGGAGACGGGGGAAACAGCTGCGGAGGACATGTTGTGATATGGGAGAAATCCAGGGTGAAGGAATGGGGTCGACTCAGCGTGAAAGGACTGGTTTATAACAGCTCACCTGACTTTCGATGTTCGCTCAAAGTCTGCTAGCGCTTCGTCGGCCAAGAGGTCATCCTTGTTGACCCACTGGTTGTCCGAGTCCGGATAACCCTTCCATTTCACGAGGTATTGCCGTTTCTTGCTTCTCCCGAAGATCCGGGTGTCTAGAATGCTTTCGATTTCGTATTCCTCCTCGCCCCCCACAAGATCTGGTGGCGGACGTGTGAAGTTTTCTCCGTGCATGGGCGTTTCGCGATAAGGTGTGAGTAAATCAATGTGGAACACGGGGTGAATACTCCACTGCGTGGGGAGTTCCAGTTGATAATTGACCGGCGATAGTACCTTAATGATTTTGAAGGGTCCGTGTCATCTTGCCGCGAGTTTCGCCGTTGGCTGGTTGGTGCACAGATGACGGCCTTCCACCCATACTTGGTCCCCTTCTCGGTACTTGGGCGTATCTCGGTGTTTGACCCATAGAGATTGTGCCTTTCTGATCAAGAACTGGGCTTCTTTCCGCGCTTCTCGGAGTTGTTGGAGTCTCGTGGTCACCTGGGGAATAGGGGAAGGCTTATCCATCCAGTCAGCGCGTGGGTCGTACCCCATCATGAGCGAAAATGGGGACTTCCTTGTCACCTCGTGGGGCCAGCTGTTGTGCGCAAATTCTGCCATAGGTAGGAAATGCACCCAGTTATCTTGACGCTCGTTGGCCCAGAATCTGAGATATTGTTCCAGCCATTGATTGGTCCGTTCCGATTGTCCGTCAGTCCGGGGGTGATACGCTGTGGATATATTCTGGTAGATTCCAAGAATACGGCATAGTTCGCGGGTGAACCTTGATGCGAACCGCGGGTCTCGGTCACTGATGATTTTTGCCGGTAGTCCGAATCGTCTGAACACATGGATTACGTACAGGGCTGCGGTTTCTTCCGCCGTGATTTCTTCAACACAGGGTATGAAGATTGATGCCTTGGTGCAGTCGTGATCGGTGACGGTGAGTATGGAGTCATGATTCTGGGATACTGGGAGTTTAGTGATGAAGTCCAGAGCAACGACTTCAAAAGGCTTAGCATCGGGAATTGGCGTGATCGGCACTAGAGGTGCTCGCGTGGGTCTGTTGTTGACTTTGTGTCGTTGACATTCCGCGCATCCTTTTACGTACTCCGTGATATGTTGCAGCATATGCGGCCACCAATAGTGTTGTTCGATGATTCGAAACGTTCTTTTGATCCCTGGGTGTCCATAGACTGGGGGGTCGTGATGGTTATTGATGATGTTGCGTATCAGTAGCGGCGTCCCTGTAATTACTCGTGCTCCTTGCTTGTACCATACTCCGTCGAATTTCTTGAGTTGGTGGGCATCGACCCACGGGGTTATTTGACTTTCGTCTTGTGCGTGGTCTTCAGGTACCTGCGCGACTGTTGCTCTCGCGAAGACTTTGTCGGGAAGTACTATGACTCCCTCATTGTCCTGTTCTCCTCAATCGTAGTCCGGTCTTCTGGATAGGGCATCCGCTCGGCCGTTGTGTGTTCCCTTGATATGATGGATCTCGAAGTCGTATTCCATTAGTTCCAGTACTTCCCGGGCTACGCGTCGACTTATCTTTTGTGCAGATCTCCAGTGCGTCAGGTTGAGGTGGTCCGAGAAGATTTTGATCTTGTGCGGCGATCCGGCAAGTAGGGGTCTCCAGTGTCTAAGGGCTTTGACGATCGCCAGTAGTTCCAAGTCGTAGATATCGTAGTTGCGTTCGGCCTCGTTGAGGGTGGCCGAATAGTACCTGACTGGGTGTCGCTTTCTGTCTGTTTTCTTTTGGAGTAATACTGCTCCTACTGCGAACCCGGATGCGTCTACCTCAAGCTCGAACTGATCAGTTAAGCATGGATGTGCCAGCACTGGCTCTTTGGTAACAAGCGTCTTGAGCTTCTGGAATGCGCGTTCCTCCTCTGTTCCCCATTGCCAGTCTGCGTCTTTTCTTGTGAGTTTGTTGAGTGCTCGTGCGTGCGTTGCGAAACCGCGAATGAAGAGGCGGTAAAAATTACAAAAGCCGAGGAAGGATCGGACGTCTTTGACCTTTGTTGGGCGTGGCCAGTCTTTGATGCCCGAAAATTTTACCGGGTCCATACGAGTTACCCCCTTTTCAAGGATTACCCCCAGGTAATCCATTCGCGGTGAGTGAAAAAGACATTTCTCCGGTTTGAAATAGAGGTCGTGATCCATGGCTACTTGGAGTACGTCGCATACCGCGTTAATGTGTGCTTGGAGGCCCGCTTTTTCGTGAGTCGCTATCCCGATGTCGTCCATGTATACACGTATGATGGTACCCAGGAGTTCGTGTTTGGCGATGGTAGGTCCCAGTATTTCATTCATCATAGTTTGGAACGTTGCCGGCGAATTCGTGAGTCCGAAGTACATCACCAGGGGTTCGAAGAGTCCGTACCGTGTTTTAAAGGCCGCCTTCGGTTCGTCTCCCGGTTTGATACGTATATTGTTATACCCCCATCGTACGTCCAACTTGGTGTAGATGTGACCGTTGCCCAAGTCGTTAATGAGCTCCGACATGAGCGGCAGTGGATATTGGTTGCGAATGGTGCACGCGTTAATCTTCCGATAGTCTTGTACCGGTCGTAACTTCCCGTCTTTTTTCTTGATGAAGAAAAAGGACGATGCGTAAGGTGACTTGGAGGGGCGGATGTATCCCATTTCCAGTTGCTCCTTGAGCCATACTTTGAGCTGAGCATCTTCGTCTTGGGTCATGGGGTAGACCTTGCAGTCAATGGTTGTCGGAGTACCAGGCTTGAATTCGATAGCGTGGTCCCAGGGTCTCGATGGTGGGAATCGGTGAGACGCTTCTTCGCTGAATATTTTGGCAAAGCGTTGGTACAGTGCTGGGATGACCGCGGCTACCGTGTTTTGTTTAGCGGCAATAGCTAATTCAGTAGCTGTGGTACGTAGCTGGCATTCTCCTTCTAGTTCCAGGACTATGTCCTCCTTTTCATCGTCTGTGAATGTCCGCGCGATGGTGATTTCGTCGTCAGTAGTCGCTCCTGCAATGACTGTGACTGGTTTGGTGGGGTTGATGGATCGGATGACGATGGGGAGTGCGTCTTCGTGAATGGTAGCATGGGTCCAGCTAATGGTGGGTTCGTAAGTTGCGAGCCAAGGGTATCCCAGCACCAAATCTTCGTTTCCTATATCGGTGACGAGGAATCGAATGATCCTACGGATTCCATTGGTCTGTACGTCTAGATCCACAAAATGAGTGATAGACCCAGCTTTGTTTTCCGTGTTGTCTATGTTCCATATTTTCTTCGGGCGTTCTAACGGTTGGAGCCCTAGGCCCATTCGTTTGGCGAACACGGGTCTTATGAAGTTGTCGGTGGCTCCTGAGTCTACGAGCCCTTTTATGTCGGCCATTGAGTAACTGGTGCGAATCGAGACTGGAATTCTAAGAGACCGAAAGCGAGTCATGATTACAGAGTTACAATTTGTTGCCCTCACCCAGGCCGATGGGTTCAGGCGTCCCGAAAATCCCCCTTCTCCCATAAATCTTGGAGAATTAGGTCTTTGACTTCGTCGCTTGCTTCTCTAACCCCCTCAAGCCAACTGCTCGCCGTTTGCTGTGGCTCCACTGTGTTTGCCACTTGCGCACGTGGTTCTCGACCATAGTAGTCGGTTTCCATGCTCCGGCTGTTGCTCGTGGGTCGCCACTGCTGTTGCTGTCGTTGTTGTTTCCTTGGGTGCGAACAGTCACGTGAGAAGTGCCCAAGTCCATTGCAGTTGTAACAGACAACTTCCCTCATATCCCTTCGAGGGGCGTTTCCTCCTTGCCTCGGTCCTCCCCTTGGTTGGAATGGCGGGCGCGGTTGATAGCTTCCTCGGTTGGGGTCTCCTACCTCTGCGAGTCGGGCTCGCGATCGGTCCGCAGATGTGTCCATCGCATTTGGGTCGTATCGCGGGGTTTGGTTGCGGGGCGCGTTCCATGGTGATCCTCCAAAGCGTGGAGGCGGATTGGATCGGGGTGTTGGTCCTCTTGGAGGTCCTCTCGCTGGTACGGACATGCCTAAATGGGCGCGTAGGTGAATATACTGCTTCTGGCGTCTGAGCGCCGCGTCTTTCCATTCAGTGAAGGTGGTAGGCCCATCGAGTTCGTAGACTTTTGTAAACAGTTTGCTCGGTAGCCCGGCCGTGAAGCGGTCGATGGTTTGTTGGTCGTTCAGGCGGTAATCAGCCTTTCGACATAGTTGCTCGAAGCTAGTGATGTACGAATCGATGTCATCTCCCGTCATTCTAAATCCTTTGGCTAGTTCGGCTTGCGCTTGTTCTTGTTCCAGTGTGTTTGAGAACCGGTCGGAGAATCCAGTGGCCAGAGTGTCCCAGAGGTATTCATCATACCTGTCCCTTCCATTTCGTACTTCCGTGTTGAGCCACTGGAGAAACCCTAGCGTCCAGTTGGCTACGGACGCTCCCTTGATGTATCCCAGAAACAGGAGGCATCTTTTGTATACGTTGCGCATGCTTGGCGCGTCGAAGTTGAGCCCCCAGTAGGCGTGCCATTGCGTGAGGAACGATTCGTAGTCAGTTCTGTCTCCTTTAAAGATTGTCGGTGGTTCACCTTCAAGCCTAGGGGTAGGCGCTCCAGGTGCTACTGCTCCTCCGGGTATCCCTCCTCCCGGTGGTCCTCCGCCTCCTGGTGGTCCTCCGCCTGGCGGTCCTCTTCCGAATCCTCCCGGGAACCCCCCTGCGGGTCGTCTTGGTGGTCGGCCTCCTCCGCCCGGTGGCGGGTTATCGTCTGGTGGGTCGGGTTGATCCAGTCCTATGGCTCGAAAGATGGCCGCGTCGTCTGCGGTCATGCGATGTCCCGTGGCTGGGTGAATAGGGAGTAAGAGCTGCTCTGCTTCTTCTTGAGTCCTGCGGATTTCTTCTTCTACTGCTTCGTTAGTGACGGCTTCAGTGATGGTTGCCATTTCAGCTGGTGGGTTGACTCGGATAATTTCTGGTTGTGACACGGGGATGGACTCAGCTAGTCGGGTTACCTCCTCTACTTCGGAGTCCTCTTCTTCGTCTGTTCGTTCGTCTTCCTCACTAGTGTCAGAGGGAGCTGTTGTTCTTGGTTCGGACGTGCTCGGTTCTTCTTCCGGTTGTCCGTCTATGCGACCCCACTGTTCTCTGGTGGGTAGGTTGCGAGCGTCGATGTCGCAGTTGTAGAGCCGACTTGCTGGGCGTACTATGTCCCACCTGTGGTCGATCGGGTTCCACGTAGTCTCGGTCCAACAAACGTTCTCGAAATTGAACTCAACTGGATGGAACCTTGTAGGTCCTGATGCAAAATTGACGAAGTACCCTGTATCTCCGCGATATTCTCTCCACCTAGCTGCTCCTAGGAATTGTGCTGGTACGTTGCGGTCTCCTCTTCGTTCGAGAGAGTAAGTTCGGAAGTTGGTCCACTGATCTCGAGTAGTGAACGCCACGGTGAGGGATCTTGGTCTTAATGTAACGCCACCACGAGCGTTAGTCCGACTTGGACCACGAAAGGGCGTTCACGACTTAGCAAATATCTCGGTGGTAGTCACGTGACTATTCCCACGGGTACACGGCGCTTAGCAAGGCACGTGACGCGTATCGGCACTAGGACGTAGACGAGTCACTAGGCGGTGATCGATAAAGACGACTTGCTTGGGCGGAGACAAGCGAACGATGGATGAGAGAGAAGAGGATAAGGTGGTGATTCAAAGAAGACCAAGATGGCGTATCTTGGTCTTTGCGAGCCACTATTTATACATGTATGAGGACGCTTTCAAGCTCCTCTCGAACTCGTACTACGACTAGCGATAATAGCTCGAACCCTACTATCCCTGTCCTAGGAATGAGTCATGCCACATCGGCATGTGATATTGTACTGTCCTCGTGCCACTACCGGTTACTACTAAGTCCGAGACCGATTACGTCTTACAGATGGGGTCACAGCCAGTAAGTAAGAGTCCACTTCGCGTACCGTGACACAAGGTCACGGTGGGCTGGTTTGTTTCTTTGTTCTTCTTTTTCTTCGAGCTCACAGGGCGTACTGGGGTGTCAGTGTTGGTGGAAGGGACCACTGGACCCATTGGTGCGGCGTTCTTCTGCTGCCGCATGCGGGGTGCCATGCTTGTATAGGAAGACGGCAGTTGGGGAAAGGCTTGGGAGGGATGAGTGGAAACGAGCGACTAGTGGTTGGATGGGTGGTCTATCCAGGTGCGTGCCGTGTCTCTTATATATTTTGACCGTGCTTACCAGTGTCACGTACCAGCCCCAATTACTGCTGTGACATACTACAAGTAGCCGCTCCTTCATTGTTATTACTACCACCATTTTGTATCACACTAGTTTTCCCCGTCCATGAGTCCAATTACCTGTGCTGGTTGCAATCGACAATTTACCCATGCTGGGTATTCGCGACACCTCAGCATGATGACGCGCGGCGTCTGTCGTGCTCTCTATCACAGTCTTCTGGATCGCTCTGCCACGTACAACCCTCCAGGTGTCTCTGGTCCGGAAAATAGTGATCCGAGTGGCGGCTCTGGACCATGGATCGGTGATTCAAGTGAGTATGTAGCTGGTTCGATCACGCTAGTAAATTGACCCCATTCTAGACGGCAATGAATTCAATCGACCTATTGATAGTCACGAAGACGCTGAACCACACCATATAGACACCGACCCCGCTGACAGCGGACCCAGTGCTGCACTTACAGAAACTCTAGACGAAAACCATGCTCACCAAGATGGGACACCCATTGTCGAGCGGTTTCCCTTGGGATTGGCTGGAGCCCCCATTTCCGATGTGGGTCAGAGCACGGCAGGTGGCCAAGCCCCGTATCTTGGCACAGAGGGCATTTTGTAACACCACCACAGGGGCGTTAAGTACGACGTGTACTTCGGTTAAGTCACAGGCGGTAACGGGACAGGAGTAAGTCAGTTACGACTTAGTTCGATGGTGAACAAGTACCACTTGGCCTCCGTGGACACAAGGGTAATAGCAGGGACAGGCTCAAGCGCAACGGCGAGCGAAAGGGGGAGTCAAGCAAAAGTGCGACTCAAGGGATCGGTTCATGAGAATGGACAGCAGTGTGGTATTACACAAGAAGTCAAGTCTACCGTACAAGCTAGGTAGCATGTGACTTATATACTGGTACACGATGTTTGTCAGAGACAAACATATGGCGCGATCCTAGGATCCGGGTCCTAGAGAGCTAACAAGGGGAAAGTACGAAAAGAGAACAAGGGGATTCCGCGGGACAACACGTGGATCAGAAGTCATCAGCGGGTTCTGGAAGTCATGCCACGGGGCGTCATAACGGTCATGTGCTAGGCGCGAGATAAGAGCCGGGGTGCGGATCGAAGCGGATTGTATCGTAAAAGTACAATGGAAAGTTGACACAGAATGCGAGCCACAGAAAGGAAGAGGGAGAGAAGCAGGAAAGAGGGAAAATCGTAACATTACCCCCCGTTCAGACTCGAAGTCGCCACGACTTCAACTAGTCGCTAGTATAGTAACAGTCCTCTTTGGGGATAATGGTAGCGGGATCAGGAGAGGGGGAACGGGGACAGGTGTGAGATCGTAAGAACATGTGGCGCCCCCTTCGGCCACACTTACGGCATCCCTCATACTGCGGGCAGTCGATCTCGTCGTGCGTCGCCTTCCAGTCGAGACACTTCCCACACCAGCGGGTGCGTGGCGTGGGATTCTTGTATCGGGCGGACATCGGGGATAGTCACCTTATGAGGCAGATGTCCACGCGATGGGCGAGGCTGCCACACCACTGGCACGCGTCCTGCCGCCCTCGCTCGGGGCAATCTCTGACGAGGTGGTCCTTGGACCGACACTCGTAACACCTGCGACGACGCGTGCTGCCTTCCCCTTGAAGGCGCAGCATCTCGCTGGGCCCTCCAGTACGCAGTGGTAGGGGCATCTCATCCGTGCTATCGGCGCGGAGCTCAGATGAATGGCGGGGGCGAGTAGGTTTCGTCATCAGCTCCACATATCGGTTGCTGATGAGGGGGATGATTCGGGCATACTGCAACCTCTTCCGTACACTCGACATGTTCATATCGAGGTGGAACTGGTCCTTCGTGGCTTCGGCCTCCAGCCTGCGAAGGTCGTCCCGGCGCACCTTGAGCACGTCTCGCGCCTCAAGGCAGGTGCGCAAGCGGGAGACGTCCGCGTGGAGCGCGGGGTAGTGGAGAGAGGAAATCACCTCATTGATTACGATGCGGCGAGGGTCGTGAGGGTGGAATAGGTCCACCTGCTGGTCCGTGACGTGTTGTGGGAGTTGGTTAGCTTGGACGGTACGCAGATAGACGGATGTGATGTAGCAAGGTTCCCCCTTGCCCATGGTTCCTACGACTTCCAGGTAATCTTTACGGTAATAGATATACCGCGCCACCTCAAAAGAGAACAAGGGGATTCCGCGGGACGACGCGTGGATCAGAAGTCGTCAGCGGGTTCTGGAAGTCGTGCCATGGGGCGTTGTAATGGTCATGCGCTAGGCGCGAGATAAGAGCCGGGGTGCGGATCGAAGCGGATCGTATCGTAAAAGTACAATGGAAAGTCGACACACCATGCGAGCCACAGAAAGGAAGAGGGAGAGAAGCAGGAAAGAGGGAAAATCGTAACACATTTGGTCCCCTTTCTGGTCACAGCGCGATTGGGATTTTGCCCGATGGGCCAAGAAAAGGGGTCCAACCTCAACATCAGTCACGGAACTACTTGCGATTGATGGCGTAAGTTCACGACTATGACAACTAATTTAATAGCTGACCACTGACTGAAATAGATGGTCGAAAGCTTGGGCCTGTCATATCGCAATGCCCGGGAGCTCAATCGCATCATTGATAAAGAATTGCCAGGGCCGCCTAAGTTCAAGTGCGAGGAGATTCGTCTTGGTGGGGGGTCTCACGACTTTTACTTTCGAGACATCATTCCCTGCATCCGCACGCTCTTTGGAGACCCAGCCTTTGCAGGAAGGCTTGTATTTGCACCTGAACGACATTACAAAGACGCAAATCATACCACACAAGTGTTCAGTGAAATGCACACCGGAAAATGGTGGTGGTCCATGCAAGTACGTCAAATATCCCCTGAGTCTTGGATAGTTTAGTATTGCGTACTTACACGGTTTCTAGAAATCCCTTGAGTTACGCAGCCCAGGCGCAACCGTAATACCCATCATTATATCATCGGACAAAACCCAACTCACGCAGTTTCGGTCCAAAAGCGCATACCCGGTCTATATGTCAATTGGTAACATTCCTAAAGACATCCGTTGCAAACCAACCTACCGCACGCAAATGTTGATGGGATATATTCCAACAACACGGCTCGAGCAAATTCAAAAAACAAGTCGGCATGGTGCTGTGCCCTGGCGAACCTATTTCATGTGTGCATGCATAGACTTTTGTCGCCCATTGAAACTTATGGCGAGACCGGCATTGCAATGGCCACCGGTGATGGGACGTGGTACCGCTGTCATCCAATTTTCGCAGCGTTTATTGGCGACTACCCCGAACAGTCACTTGTCGCCTGCACATACAGCGGAAGATGCCCTAAGTGTACTGTCCCAAAAGATGAACTCGGAAGCGATGAAACTTTCCCTTTGCGCGATATTCGGACAGCGATCGAAGTATATTCATTATGTGATGGTGACCCGACAACCTTTCACGCAGCGTCTCGTGAAGCTGGTCTCAAGCCCACCTACCATCCATTCTGGGAGCGTTTGCCATACACCAATATATTTCTTTCAATCACCCCAGATATCTTACACCAGCTTCATCAAGGCATCGCTAAACATCTGGTCCGCTGGCTCGCCAGACTTGGAGCTGAGGAGATCAACGCGCGTTGCATCCGCCTACCACCAAACCACAATGCTCGACACTTTCACAAAGGGATCACATCTCTTTCACGACTTACTGGTCAAGAACACAAAGATATATGTCGCATCATCCTTGGAGTTGTGGTGGATCTCGCCCTTCCAGGGATTTGGTCTTTGGCACGCTTGACCCGTGCTGTACAGGGACTTCTTGATTTCTTCTATCTTTCTCAGTACCCCATACAAACCACAGAAAGTCTCGATGCGTTGGATACAGCACTACGACAATTTCATGAGGAGAAAGAAGTTTTTATTGAGCTCGGAGTCCGGGAACACTTCAACTTTCCCAAGCTTCACAGTCTGGCCCATTACCAGAGATCTATCACACTTTTTGGCTCAACCGATAACTATAACACGGAACAATCTGAATGGCTTCACATCGACTTTACCAAGAATGCATACCGCGTGACCAATTTCAAAGACAAATACAAGCAAATGACAACTTGGCTGGAGCGACAAGAGGCAATGCACCAGCATAATGGACTTATCAAATCGCGAAAAGGTATTTCGGCACCACCAGTGCAACGCCCAGCACACTATTCCACCTTGCCATCAGTACTGTATGTTGATAAGTGACCTGTGCGCACTTAGCGGCTAAATGGACAC